>JAJJWW010013984.1:0-320880 GCA_023531295.1 Papaver armeniacum | reverse complement strand
TTTTGATTTTATGGTTTTGGTGGGAATGGAACTTAGAACCTTTGGGTCTCTAAGAGCTCTTACTCATTTTCATATGAGTGAATGAAATAGGACCTTTAGTCCCACATTGGGTATAACTAAAGATGATATCCACTATATAGCTATTCCTTTATGGATAGTTAGTAAAACAATGTGGGTGGAACGGGTGGGGTGAAATATTTTGATTCCACTAAGGCTTGTTAGCTTGCTGCCTGCCTGTATACTCCAAGGTGGACAAATAAATTCAAGACTTATTTTTTTGGTCATAATTCTTTTGAATTAATCTCAAAACGCTTTGAAAATCAAATCAAATTTTGTCTTTATCGTGGGGGACAGCTTGACCGTGCGCAAAATATTTTGCTTACCAAAACTATTTTGCATGCGTAATGACCGCTTTTAAAACGCTTAGTATTCGCTTTTAAACTTTATTTTGATTTGAAAAATTAAATTAAATGTTATATGTTTTTATTTCCTTTTAATTTAATTAGATTTATGAAGGAATTAATTCTCCATCAATTGACATTACTGCACCTCTCTCATTTCTCGCTATAAAAGAAACTCGAAACCTTCATTTCTAACTTGTGTCCAAGAGCCACTATCCTCTTCTTTTCGCTCTCTCCTCTGTGTGGGTCTTTTTGTTTTATTATGTGCTTTGCTGTTGAGTTCTAAGAGTGGGTGTTTGTAGTGCTAACAATACTTGCAACAGACAGTTTTATCCTGGATAACTCACCACAGTGGTATAGGCATCACTCATTCTCGAGGCTGCACTGGCCAACTATTGTGTTAAGGACAAATGTTGAACACGTGACTCTCTTCTCGTTTGTCGTCCATTGAGTGCTTATTTACATTTCAGCAATTTTACTTATAACTTATTCACATCTTCTTTTAGTGTTATTGTTACAAAACCGCAACAATCTTAACACAATAGTTGTTTTTTGTCTCAGAACAATGTGGTAAGAACGATGTTGAAAGGCCTCAGAAAGTTCAATGGGAAAGACTTCAAAAGATGGCAATCGGCGATGTTATTTTTTCCGAAAGTTATCATGAGTTGGATCATTATGTTTGGTTCTTTTGATGAGGGTAATAAGGATATGGGATGTGGAACTTGAGTTGGAGGATTGCTAGGCGTAACTATATGGCCAAAAATCATATTCTCAACCGTTTAGAAGATGTTATGTATGACTTCTATATTGCAAAAGAGAACTTTAATGCTTTTGATTTATGGGCTGCTTAGAGGCAAAATACCAAGCCGAAACTCTGGGCTGGAAGTAAGAAATTCTTGTAGCTAAGTTCATGGAATATAAAATGTCGAATGACAAATTGTGGGTTGATTTGTTCCTTGAATTCCAGCAAATTATCAATCAAATTCTTAAGGAAGGTATGGTGATTGATGAAACTTTTTCAAGTGTCTCGTCATTGAGAAATTGCCTTCTTCCCGTCCAAGGCTAAGAAGAAACCGAGACATGAAACCGGGTGGGAAGTCACTATGGTTGATTTGGGTAAGAAGATTCAAGTTGAAGAATTGTTGTGCTCCAAGGACAAAATGTATCTTCTCGCAAGGGACATGTCAAAACAAAGCTCATGTGACCGAACACAAAGGTTCCAATGCCGGATAAGAACCGAAACAACTCCAAGAAACCTCCAGAAAGAAAGGTATGTTTCAAACCCAAATCTAGCATTAATAAAATTAAGGGTGATTATATGCTTGGAAAATCCTGGCCATATGGCGGTTCACTGTAGAAACCGTATGACCTTAAAAGAAAAATAATGCTAATTTGGTTGAAACAACAAAGATGAATTTTCCGGGTACGGTGTCCTAGTTAATTGGTAACAAATGAGAGATTGGTGGGTAGACTGGGGCTACCAAACATGTCCAGGAAACAGAGATATGTTCACCTCCTACAAGAAGGTAGGGAAGGAGAAAACTCTATATGGGTAACTCATCTGCAGTCACACAGGAAAAGGCAAAGTCGGCTCAAGCTAACTTCGCAAAACTCACATTGAATGAAGTTCTTTCATGTTCCCACATCTGAAAAATCTTGTTTCTTGTGGTGTTTTAGATGATAAGGGCTTTAAAATTGTAATAGAATCTCAAATGTGTCAGAATTCAAGGGTAAGGATTATGTGGGGCGTGTACATAAGATCGAGGGTCTCATATAAGCTTAATGTAAACTCGCTGTAATGAATAAAGTAATGATTCTTCTAAGCTAGTGTTTGTGAGTCTTTGAATGTTTGGAATGTACTTGGACATGTAAATTATAAGTCAATGCATAAACTGCTATCGTAGGGTCAGATAACTAAATTTAGGTTTGAAAAGGAACACAAATGTGAAATATGCATGTAACTGGGTACACAGAAAACCTTTAGCAAAGTTCAGAAATTCCCAAACCTTAGAATTAATTCACCGACCTAGTTGACATGAAACCTGTCAAACCAGAGGTGGTAAGAAATGGTTTGTTACTTTTTATAGACGACTGTACTAGGTACCGCCATATATTTGCTTTAGAGGTAAGGATGATACCTAGAATCCTTTAAGATGTATAAACTAGAAGTTGAAAACCAATTAAATACTACCATTAAAACAGCTTAGGTCTCGACCGTGGTGGTGAGTACAGAGTTCCGATAGGAGATTTCGTGTAGAACATGGCATTATACACGAGGTTACCCCTCCTTATTCACCTCACCCAATGGTGTAGCCGAACGTAAGAACCGTACTCTTAAGGATATGATGAATGCCATGTTAATTAGTTCAGGATTACCTTCAAATTTGTGGGGGAAGCTATCCTTTCACTCGCTATATCCCGAATAGAGTACCCTTTAAAGGATCGATAAAACTCCATATGAATTGTGGAAAGGTAGACAACCTTCTTTTGCATACTTCAAAGTGTGGGGGTGTTTGGCTAAGGTTCGCATCCCTAAACCTAAAGCAACCAAGATAGGACCCAAAACTCGCTGATCGTGTCTTCATAGGGTATCCCGAGCATACTCCCGCATATAGATTTATGGTTGTGAGTTCTCGATATTTCGAAATTGGTGTGAATACTATTATGGAATCTAGGGATGCCGTGGTTCTTTGAAAATGTTTTTCCTTTGAAATCGACTTCGTAAGAGAGGTCTTGATCCCCTAGATGTCCCTTCAACCAACTGACTTTACCTTTAGAGGAAGACGAAGTAGAAATTGAGCCTAGGAGAAGCAAAAGAGCTAGAACCAAAACCTCCTTTGGACCCGACTCGTAACACTAGCAGTAGTCCGATCCTCGTACTTTTAGAGAAGCCATGACTTCTTCTCGAAGCTCCATGGTGGAAAGAGTCATCTCGTTAGTGAGATGGAATCCATCAAAGAAAATGATACGTGGAGCCGGTAGATTTACCTCCGTGGTGTAAGGCCATAGGATGTAGATGGATCTTCAGGAGGAAACGTAACATAGATGGAACTGCTCAAAAATACAAGGCTAGGTTGGTAGCTAAAGGCTATAAACAACAGAAGGTGTAGATTTCTTTGATACTTACTCACCCGTTACGAGAATTACTTCCATTAGGATGTTAATTGCTATAGTCGCGGTTCATAACCTAGTAGATACATCAAATGGATGTAAAGACAAACTTTTCTAAATGGTGAATTAGATGAAGAAATTTACATGGAGCAACCCGAAGGCTTTGTAGTGAAAGGTTGTGAAAACAAAGTTTGTAAACCGAAAAATCTTTGTATGGATTGAAACAAGCACCTAAACAATGGCATGAAAAATTTGATCATGTAATGTTTTCTAGTGGTTTTAAAATCAATGAATCCGACAAGTGTGTCTATACCAAACTTGTGAATGATGCCTCGTGTGATTGTATGCTTGTATGTTGATGATATGCTTATACTTGGTACAAACATGGATGTAATTAATTCCACTAAGAGCATGCTAAATGAGAACTTTGACATGAAAGACTTAGGCCCCGCAGATGTAATCTTAGGGATGAAAATTAGAAGAAATTCTAACTGTTATAGTCTTAGTCAATCTCATTGTGTTGAATCTGTGCTTAGAAAATTCAATCACTTTGATTGTAAACCTGCTTATACTCCGTATGATCCTTGTTGTAAACTCAAAAAGAATAAGGGTAATGGAGTGTCACAACTTGAATACTCACGAGTTATAGTGAAGTCCGATGTATTTGATGAACTCGTACTAGGCCGACATTGCTTATGCCGTGAGTAGGTTAAGTAGGTATACTTGTAATCCAGTAGGTGAACACCGGGATGCACTTTTTAGAGTGTTGAGGTATTTGAAATACACTTTGACCTTTTGTTTAAATTATGAAGGGTACCCCGCCGTCCTCGAGGGATTTTGTGATGCAAACCGGATATCGACTCGGAGGAGACTAAGTCTACGAGTGGATATGTTTTCACTCTAGCAAAGTGCAATGCTTGGAAGAGTTCCAAACAGACTCGCATAGCTCGATCCACTATGGAATCCGAGTTTATTGCGTTAGATAAAGCAGAGAGGAAGCCGCTTGGTTAAGATGCTTTTAGAAGACATTCCTCTCTCGGCATAGGCCTCGTGCCGCCTATATTTATACATTGTGATAATCAAGCCGCTATAGCTAAGGCTAAAAACAACTACTATAATGGGAAGTCTATACACATTAAAAGAAGACATAATACCCCGAAAAACTAATCTCAAAAGGCGATATTTCAATTGATTGGGTAAAGTCTAAGGAGAATATCGCGACCCTTTGACGAAAGGTTTGTCCAAGGAGATAGTTAATAATGCATCGAGGGGGATGGGGCTTAGGCTCATTAAATAAACTTGCCATGAAGGATACTCAACCTTGCCGACTGGAGATCCCAAGATCAAGGTTTTGAATGAGACAACTAATTTGTGATGGTCAAGGTAAACACTATCGAGAATTTCATTCTCTCGCCCCTTCCCTATGGTGTAGACGTGATAGTGTGACTCGCATGTGGAGGATGACTTTTAACTAAGTCTTAATGAGTTCTATAGTTTCAATTCAAGATTGAAGTGGGGTGTAGCAAGAAACACTCTTGATGGAACTCACCTATCTCGAATGTGGAAGTGGGTCGCTTCCTATGAGAATAGAGCCGATTCTCTAGAGCATTCTCGAGAAACGGATTTGTCCAGTGGCCAAAAAGGACACAACGGCACGAACTTGACAAAGCACCTAGAGAGATATCACGTGTGGTTATTATCGCGGATTACACCAAACGATGGCAGCTCAAGACATCGCGTTCACCGTCCATCAAGTAGTCCCTGCAATTTCTCACTAAGCAAAGGTTCAAGACCTCATGGACACCTCTTGCCTAAGTGGTATTTCTCGCTTTCCGTTTTCTCGATTTTATCCGTATTTCATTAATGTGGGGATTGTTGGAGAAAATGAGTTTTTAATGTTTTGATTTTATGGTTTTGGTGGGAATGGAACTTAGAACCTTTGGGTCTCTAAGAGCTCTTACTCATTTTCATATGAGTGAATGAAATAGGACCTTTAGTCCCACATTGGGTATAACTAAAGATGATATCCACTATATAGCTATTCCTTTATGGATAGTTAGTAAAACAATGTGGGTGGAACGGGTGGGGCGAAATATTTTTGATTCCACTAAGGCTTGGGCTTAGGGCTCTGGCTCGTGCTACCGGCGTGGACAAAGTTAACCAAGACTTATCTTTTTTGGTCATAATTCTTTTGAATTAATTCCTAAAACGCTTTGAAAATCAAATCAAATTTTGCATTAATGTGGGGGCGTCTCGACTGTGCGCAATACTTTTTATTGCCTAGCTTTAAGTTATGACGACATATTTTCGACATTGATTACTTTCCAAAATCAAAAGATATTGACATAATTTCGAGTAAATGTTATAGCCGTTTCAGTCCGTTTTATTCTTCATTGCCTTGCATGGCGCAAGGAATTGATTCTCCATCAATTGACATTTATCGCACTCTCTCTTTCTCGCTATAAAAGAAACTCGAAACCTTCATTTCAATTTGTGTCCGTAAGAGCTACTATCCTCTTCTTTTCGCCTCTCTCCTCTCGTGTGGTCTTTTTGTTTTCTTCTCGTGCCTTGTCCGTTGAGTTCGTGAGAGTGGGCAAGTATTGTAGTGCTAACAATACTTGCAACATGCATGCTTTATCCTCGGATACAACTTGACCACAGGGGTATAGGCATCACTCATTCTTGAGGCGTACTTGGCCAACTATTGTGTTAAGGACAACGTGTTGAACACGTGACTCTGTCTTCTGTTTGCTGTCCATTGAGTGCTTATTTACATTTCAGCAATTTTACTTATAACTTATTCACATCTTCTTTTTAGTGTTTTATTGTTACAGTCGCAACAACTTAGACTTTGAAATGAAAGTGTATATTCTATTATGTCATCTCGAATTACAAGATGAAAGATCGCGACAATAAGAATTGTTATATTTTATTTTCGCATCTCCCGAAAGATTAGTAATTCTTTTAAAGCACTTTTATTGGGTGAGAACTCAAAAGAACAAGGAATCTGCTGCTTTGATTGTTTGAGTCGCTTATGTCATTCAATTTTTAAGGTAGGTGCTTTTATTTCTAAGTATTATGCACTTCAACCAAAAATCTATTGTATGAAAATGAAAAATGAAAATGAACTAGAATTACCAGTATGGCTTATTGATGTGGTGCGTTAATTTTGAAGGTATGGAAGTTTCGTATTTTGAAGTGTTTATAATTTGGTTTTGTTTCCATGACTATAGGAAAGGGCAGAAACTTTCGATGCACATTATGGGAAACCACTAAAATTTTCGATACACATGACAAATGTTCCTGTTGGCATACTGGGCTTGGCAAAATGTAACCAAGCGGATCATCTCGACACCTTAAGTTAAGGGAGAATGTTAACGTGGTACCATGGAAGTAGTGTCAGGACTTTTGTTTTTGATAAGGCTGCTTTGGTTTGGTGTTCAGTGGATGAAAATGTCCATAGGCAAATGTCTATCCGCACGAAGCCAATAGCTAGAAGGCTTGGAAAACACATTGTGTTGATTAATGATTTTGTTCGTCAATATAATGGTTTATGTGGCTGTAATAGATCCAAAAATATCATTTATTTTGTCTGCCTCCGGGAAGTTTAGAAGGATTCATTTACTCCCCTCCATGTGGTTGTTATTATACTAACCATGGTCCTTATTTGAATCGATATGCAAACATAATGGATGGTTGATATATCTTACGCCTATTCCATCGTTTGGAGCTCATGGCAACTACATAGCGAGTAGAGACGGTCATTATGTACGTAGAGGCTATAAAAGATCATATATATATATATATATATGTATGCATATACCGAAACATGTGTTCGTAGAAAGGTTAGAAAACCATGTTTGTGATGCTATGTTTGAATTTTGAATGTCATTGTAGCTCAACAAATGCGTTCATTTTAGATGTCACGTTATAATTCTTGGCGAGGCTTAACGAGGAAAGTGAGACCGAAGCTTGATTGAGACAGTTAATTCGTGATCGGTCACTCTAAGTGTCAATAATCTTAAGAGGCTAAGAGTGATGATACATAATATTAGGAAATATAATAGATTTTTCAAATCATTTTCATAAACTTTATTCAATTACAATTACCGTCTTGTAATGCTCTTTGTTAACATTAAATATTGTTGTATGCTCCTACGAGTTGAATTAAGCATATGAATATCATTTATAATGGATGAGTTTGTATACTTTAATCAAATACGAATTTACATGTATTTAAGGTACTTACCTATAATCAACAAGTTTCTTGAAAATATAACGACATTAATTAAATGGCCTCATTCTTTGACAACCAATAGGGAATTTACTTTAGGCATGAGCAAGGGATGGCGAGATCTGTTCCGATCAAAAAAAATTGATTTGCGATATGTTGAGAAAGGAAGTGTTTTGCATGGAAAGCGATATGTAGTCTCTTTTCTTTTCTTCTTTATTACGGAATTTTTTCGTGGTTTTTAGCCCGTTTATTGGATGAACATATGCAAGTGTGGATTCAATGAACCTAAATTGAAAATACAACGGAATAGAATGTTATGAGCGTCTGTATGTTCTGTAATCTCTTGGAATATTCGGGATTCCCCGTGTCATGTGATCCGACTTAAGGTTGGTATGCCAATCATTATTGCTAGAAGACATGAGCAAATTTAGGACTTCGTAAAGGCACTAAGTTTTTCATCACAAAGATTGATCATAACATAAATCCATGCTCGAGTATTGACAAGCAAAAAAAAAAACCGGGGCAGTTGGTTAGTTTAACGAGGATACACGATACTAAATCAAACTAGGGATCTCAAATTTTTCACGCTTATTGCAGTTTCAGTGAAAACTTGCTACGCATGTCTCATGGAAATTTATGATAATACGCAATTGATAGACCATATTATTCGGGATGAACACAACAACATACATAAATAAATTAGACCTACTGCAATCCAATTTTTAAAATTAGATAATATGCAACCATAATTATGTTTGATCAGTTTTATGGACCATAAACACTTTGTTTGATTAATTTTGGTGAGCCTAATATCGTTTTTTTTTTTTTGTAAAATGTCAATGTAAACGATTTCCGGTTTAAGGAAAACACCAAGTGGAATTTTAAGTATGAGTCCCATTAATCTGATGCATGCCGATTAAAAACGACCAAATCTAAAACTCGACTTCAGCATACGAACAAACGGGGAGGAGAATGAAGACTTCCGTTGGAGAGCATAATTAATCACGCATTTTGTGTAGAAATATCGGTTACCTAAAATCTATGGGTATGATCATTAAAATCCGTTATCTTACTGTATTAAAATTCCTTTAAAATCTTTGGAAAAATCTAAAACATGTCTAAACGGATCTTATTGTATTTAGATGCTAACAAATATACTTTTATCACTAAATAGGTGACCTATTT
Source organism: Papaver armeniacum (assembly GCA_023531295.1). Lineage (NCBI taxonomy): Eukaryota > Viridiplantae > Streptophyta > Magnoliopsida > Ranunculales > Papaveraceae > Papaver > Papaver armeniacum. The sequence goes on along the minus strand of JAJJWW010013984.1, from coordinate 311,949 downwards.
ATTTTTAAATTTTGTCCCACTAATAGATGATTTATATCATTAAAAACGGTGAGATATTTTAAATTTATCCTTTTAATTGATTATTATTGGTACAAGAAATATATATAATTTGATAGTCATGTTTATAATCCGTTATATTATAAAATGCTTTTCAACAATATAAAGTTTACGAATATCTGTGGTACGGTTTGAGAAATAAATCATTTCTAAGTTTTACTTATTATTATCCATAAGGGTCCAATTGTAAAAATTACTTAAAAATACTTTTATCTCCATTTTTCCTTAAAATCTGTACAAACATGAAGTTGGTCATCTCCTTAGTTTTATAACAAATTTGTACAAACTTGAACTTGGTCATCTCTTTAGTTTTATAACCGTGTTCCGTGTATCAAAATTAAGAAAGAACTCTAAAACTCCAAGATAAGTGTTATGCTACTGCAATTAAAATTAACATTACAAGTATATTATAGTTGTGTTCCTTTTTTAATGAACACGCAATCGTGGGATACATAAACTAATTGGGGGATATAAATTACTATCCCTATCCAATGGTGTCCGCTAAGGGGTGTTTTTTGGGGCAGAAATACGAAACTATCATTTAACAAAAAAAAAAAAACAACTAAATCCAACCCAAATATTCCGCACTCCCTTTCAAATTGTAAAATTCCTACCCCTTTTAAATTCTATCCTCCTTTCTCTCACGACTCCTCACTTTAAAAACGATTTTTCTTTTTTTACATTCTAAGTGATAAAGACCATGCCTAGAGTGATGAAGACAATGCCGATAGTGATGAAGACCATGCCTAAGTAATGAAGACCATGCTGTGAATGAATTTTTTTTTATTGCTTTACATTGTGTATTAGTGATGAAGACCATGTCGAAAATGATGAAGACCATGCCGTAAAAATGGTGCCTACAGAAGCTGATAAATAACTTACAATGCCGCATTGTAAGTTGGGGGTACCCATTTTTTTGCATTAATTTTGTCGGAATTTTGTAAGTTGGGAGTACTCATTTTTTAACCAAATTCCTATTACCTCAAAATTCCTTATACTCTCGCCCAAGTGTAGTGATTATGATTTATACTAATAAAAATCTAATAACTTGACTAATTTTTTAATTAACACTAAACCTAATTAGTGCGGGGTATATTAAGAATTGGTTAAAATACACTTGTTGTTTGTTTGTTTATTATATTGAGGTGATCGCAATTTTTTTTTCTTTTTTTTTTCATGCGATGGAAAAATAAGTGGCTAATAAAAAAAATATTATTTTTTTTTCTTTCTTTCGTTTTTCCCAAATACTTATTCGGCTATAACATTTTTTCAGTTATTTTATATTCGCCTATATTATTTGTTCCATACCTAATATATTCGCCACATGCTTACATTAAGACAAAGATATTTCTTATTTCAAAGACAGAATCAAGGATCAACAAAACATTCAAATCCAACATTTTTAATCAACAATCGTATCACATAGATTTTCGACCAGTACCTGGTGCAAGAAAAATATGGGTGAATACATTCACGAGCATATTTCTTCTCCCCGAAAATGATCATCAAATAGTGGCTAGGTCTGTCAATGGCACCATTGTCCTAGGACCGGGACCCTGTGAAATGGGTCCCAGGCTCGGGTCCTCATATTGGACCCATTAGTAGTTTTGATACCCGACGGTAGACCCGATAAGAAACCTCATAGTTCCTGGTCCTAAACGGGTATGCAGCAGGGCACTGCAGTTCGCACCATCCCAAGTTCGCTTAAACCTAAAATGAGGCATCATTCCTAATAATTCCGCCTCCCACTCTGCCGAAACCTCTCTTACTTTCTCGAATTAAATCTATTTTCGATAATCTAAGCTACAATGGAAGAAGCGATTTCTTCCAAGATACAAATTTGCGTGATTCGATTTTACAATACCTAGAGAAAAGATAGATAAGAGAACAGATCTAATGGTAATATTATCAAACAATACACAATAAGAATATCTAAACTTAGTAGTTATTTTTACTGTTGTTGTTGGGATCTTAAAGGGGGCTTTCAAAAAGTCGATGAAACGCATTACAAAATACAAAACTCGATACAGCCGACATGATGTTTCTAATTCAAAGCCACGGTGGAATTTCGATAAGGGTAACTCTAGCTATGGTATAACTCGACACCCAATTCTAATCATTCTATGCTAGAAAACGATGTCGTTAGTCGAATACTAATAATAATTTCAACAATAGTTGAGCAATTTCAAAGTGTGTAAAATTTAAATTAAATTGGAGTTTAACAACACATTTTAATATAGACCGAAAGCCATAAGACGGTACAACATATTTGAGCATAAGTTGAAATTCTAAATTGAGCTTAACATTGAAAATTGAATGATCACATGGGATATATTTCTCACTGAAGTAAAGTTACAAGAACATACATAACTCTAGATACCAGATTTGGTGATTTACAAGGTAATGTGCGTTATGAGAAACACATTTGAATAAATCAACTTAGTATTTCATAAATCGTTCATGATGGCAAACATGTAATATAATGGCCATGGAAGAACTAAGTGTTTGGGAATCCCAAACCAAACAAAAGGAATAATTGGTGGTTGATAATTATATAAAACTCGATCAAGCACTAAATGTTACATAAAAAGGAAACCTTTATGGTAAAATCAAAAAAATATTTCAATTTAAATTATATTTAACCGTTAAAAATATATAAAAAGAATGGAATGCAATGCATGGCGCAACATTTTCAGTTAAATGAACAATTATTAAAATTGAGACATGATCTCTATGATATTACATGGTGTTGATGGTGGAATTTCATGTAAGGTTAAAATTGTAAAAGCCAGAAAACTATGCGCTGACATCTTGTAAAACATAAAGCTATTAATAAGTGTCGATACTCCCTCACTTAATTCACCTAGAATGGAGCATGTGGCAACAATCCCATTCTCGTGAATACACGAAATTCATCCAGGTTGGAGAATGTAGCAACAATCCCATATACCCTATGAATTTCTAGCATTATTAAATAATGCGTAATCGGTATGTATTTCTTGTACTCATTATCGAGTGCGGCATGATGGCGAGTGTTGCTCTTACAGAGCAACACGAACCTCAAACATTATAATAAAACCATGTACGAAATAATTCGTACAAAGCTAATCGGTGTGTTATACTAGCCCGTAGATTGGCCTAGCTTGCCAAAACGTCAAACCCGCGTATGGGCGGAAAACCTAAGTAGGGTTTCATGTATATTACATGTGTCGCAAAATGGGGCCTCCTCAACCATCCATCTTCGCGGTATAGATGGAGGGTGTAGATGAATTCAAAGGGCCCGAGCATGTCAACACAATCACCGTGGGCCCGCCACATACCCGACAATCGGTCGGGACCAACCATGGTTGGTTATCCTAATTGCGCCTTAAACGAGAGCATGGTTACACTACCAAAACCCAAATTAGGTTTTGATCATCACGAGCGTCCATCTTCTCCGGCATGAATGGAGGGTCCAAGATTAGATTAAGCAGGTCCCACATACCAGCATGACCACCGGTGGGCCCATCTATCCTCACCTCCGATCGGCCAAGGCATATCATGCTTGGTTACTCCAAGACGCGCGCTCAAACTAGCGTGGTCACACCTCCCAAACCGCAAACTAATCTCACCGCTCAACTTCACCGGACAATTTGAGTGGTTCAGATCACGTTTTCATGGGATAGTCAGTGTGGCGTGAACACCGGCCTACCACTTACACGCTGGGCCGGTCGGCCAAGACCGACCAAGTTAGTCATCTTGGAACGCGCACCTAAGTGAGATATGGACGTGTACACCGGTATGTTGTCTACACGCATGCCCTATCGGTCCTTTCCAAAACCTTCCGGTGCTTGGTTTCGACCAAGTCAAGAGTGATGCTTGCGCACCTCTTCAAAAACTGAATTCACTAACTGGTCGCAGATGAGTGTCTCAAAGATCATCTCGTCCATCAACTTCACTTTGACTTGGTTATACAACCACAGTCGGGAGTTAATTGGCCAGTGGCGTCACCACCCATCACTTTACCACACCATGATGCGCACTCACATAAAATACATGATACTTCACAGTATCAACTTCCCGAATAACGCAGTTATTCAATTCAAAGATTACATGCTACCTTTCGTGGATCCACGATCCACACATTCAGACATCAATCATGTCACAAACCGGGGATACATACCGGGGGTATTGGTCCAGCGGTTTACGGCGTGCGGCATGCAACGCACCATCACAAGAACGTGTTAGGAAGTTATGGACGGTTAGCGATGACGGGAGAAGTGGGCAAGACTCATCGTGTAGCATCGACACACAACTCCACTACTCCATCACTCCACTTCCTCCACTTCCACTTGAGAGACGTGAGTAAGGCTCAATGACTTGTATAAATAGGTTCTCCTCCCTATTTCCACCAACAAGAGCAAGTCCGGACAAAAAAAATGGAAACCAAGTGTTAATACAAAACACCTAACCGATAGCTTGCATCTTGTAAGCCGGTTCATCTTTCCTCACAAGTCATAAGCAAGCCAACACCTTCACAATCTCAACACCTTCTTCGCTTCCCTCCCTAAGATCAACCCCATCTCCTTCACTTTGTGACCGAAACAAGTCCGGGAACGGCCATTTCTTGGTTTAGTATTTGACTTGTATCTATTGATTTCTCGAATCTACAAGCACTCACCGCGCAAGAGCATTTGTTTAGGGTTTAGATTCATTCCTCATCCACACACCCCAAATTACCAAATTCGGCGGAATAGTTTTCACCCATAAACAATTGGCGACCACAAATGGAGGTTAATCTCTCGGTTGTAAAGTCAATTTCTTCAAATTCGATTCAATTTTATCAATTTCAAAAGGGTAGATCTTAGAATCAATTCAATCAACAATTCATTTCAAGATGGTGGAATTAAGGTCCGGATCAGCAATCAATTACGATGGAGCTAGTATGGATAATAATCACGGTGTCGAAAGCACTGTCGGTGGAGCCACCATGGTCAATAAGCATCTCGTGGAGTCGTAACCTACCATCGCACCAGCGTAGCAGAAATATTCCAAGAAATGTAACGCCTCCCATCACTGAGCGGAGCAGCCGCAACCCCAGCATCTCCTCAAGTGTAACACTTCCCAGAGCTACCGAGCAACAACTTTCACTCCTTCATCGGGACGAGAGCGGAGGCACAAGAGGAGGGACACCGTCTGTTACCATTGCGAGACTTGATGGAGAAAATGGAAGTTCTTGCTAAGACTCAAACGGATATGGCCGCAACTCGGAAAAGAGGTACTCACTTTCCTTAAAACTTTGACCCGAACGATTGCCGCAAGATTCACGGTAACCCTTGGAGTCGGCAAGAGATGCATTCAATGCACCGGAGCGGCGTTTCTCTGGACCCACATGAATGAAGAAACTCGTGTTGCTCCCGAGCGCCAAAGGGAGAGGGACCAAATTCTTCCAACTTCATTACACGTGAGGATCCGGAACGACTTCTCCAAAATCGAGGGAAAGGGGACCGACGGATGTACACCAACATCAGCCCACCGTACCCTCAAGATGTACAACGAATTCCTCTTCCAAGAGGTTACACCTCTCCCAGTTCTCCCTCTACGACTGTCACTGCAATGCTTGTGAACACGTCTCTCGATTCTTGGAATCGCTTGGGGAAACATGAATACAATCATGTTCTCGCGCCCGAAAGAATTCTCGAAATCACTTACGGGGAGGAGTACACTGTACAACAACATCGCGCCTAATAGCATATCCAATTGGAGCGAGATGGTCACAGCTACGAAAGTATTTCTTCGTGTCTCGAACAAATAACCTTTTTTAGATCTAGGGAGAATTGTAGGATCGAATATCGCGACATCTTTACCTTGCGAGATCCATAAATGACAACGATTGCGAAGGTGTCGCGGGAAATAATATAAATGACGCAATGGGTGACGACAGCCAAAACATGAGAAAAGTGTGAAGATTTGGCGAGATTTAGGAGTGTCGCGAAGACGAATATTTATACACTTGCGATACTTCGCGAGTCATTCCCGAAAATAAAGGACAACTTAGCTGTCATCCACTATGTAATACCCTATATAAAGGGTTGAGTAAATCTGTTGTGGAGAGGGTCTTTTTGAATTGTTAAGCAAGTCATTAGGAGAGAGAAAATCTAGAGTGATTGTAATTTCCTTAATTCTGTTCTATCTTTCTTTGTAAACATTTCAAGAAAATAATCAATCAAATTCATAGTTATTCATCTTCAAATGGATTAATTGTGTTGAATCTAATGAGGGTGTAGTGTAGGAAATCCCTTGCAACTACATATGCGCTAGAAACAGGGTGAGTAGAAGATCAACCTTGTGAATTGAAAGAATCGGGAGTAACAAGAAAGAAATTTTGAATAATTTTCAAACAATTTACTAAAATTGAGAAATGGCTAGAAGAAGGAATGCATCGGAACAACCAACAATTGTGAGGAGAAGTGGGAGATTAGGCTGGAGAAAGGAGAAATGAAGTAGGTGAACCATCAAGAATAAACGCAAGAGATAGAGAAGAAGGTCAAATTCAACCACCAATTCAACCAAAGACCGAATAGAGTAATAGATTATGATAGGGTGAGCGTGCATACATGGAGATCAGATTCTATGGAAGAAAGAGAAGAAGTGCAACAATTGATAAATAATGGACAAGAGGAGAGAAATCGAGAAGAAATGGGAGAAACAACTCATAGAAATGAAGAAATCGTAGCATTAGATACGTTGAGACAAACAATACATGAAGAAAGACGATTAGAAGCGGAAGAACGCGCAAATTTAACAAGGCAAAACCATGAGTTAAGAATGGAAAATATGAGGTTGCGAGAATAGGAGGTCGAGAAGTAATACCGGTCAAGACCGGGGATCGGTTAGAGATGATAGAGGGAGAATGTTACCTGTAGAAAATGCTAATGAAGAAAATTTAGAAAGAGAGCTAAATCTCGGTGAAGGATATCTGCGAAAGAAGGGAAGTGGTATGTATTCCCGCGTCCGAGAGATTTTACAAGGTGACCAAAATAATGGAAATCAAGGAAATAGGCAGCGAGAATAATCCAATTGATGAAGAAAATCGGGAAGAAGGAAGAAGAATACTGCATGGAAGAGAAACACGAGAGAAACAAAAGGAGATTGAAGATGACATCAAAAGCATTATATTGAACAAGCGCGTCTAGCTCGCGAAAGGGAAAGATTAAGAGTAGAAATGGAAGAACGAGAATTGGAGGAAGCAATCCGTGAGAATAATCATGACAATCGAGAAAGAAGGCGCGAGCAAAATCGCAACAATGGAAATATCAATGAAGAGTATGAAAGAATACAAAGGAGAGGCGATAGACAACCAAGAAGAGAAAACGATGGATATAATGGTGTGCGAATCCGAGAACGAGATGGAGGAGAAAATCGCGAGAAAGAAAGAAGAGAAGAAAATGTTGAACAAGAAAATCAAGATAGACATGAACGCGAAAGGAGAGAAAACGGAACTAAAAAGACCAATAAATTCTTGCCCCGATGTAAATGAACAAATCTTAAGAGAGTTGGCGAGAGATGAGAGGAATGTTGAATAATAGAAGAGGAGGAGGAAGAAGACAATTGGATGAGGCCATCGAAGAAGCTGCGAAAACTCCTTTACACTAGAGGTGCGAATAGGTGGAATTCCCCCAAAATGCAATTTACCCGCATTAACCAGCATTTTTGATGGAACAACTTGCGCAATACAACACATCAAGGCGTATGTGAGATGTATGTTACAATGGGAAAATCATGATGCAATATTGTGCAAATATTTCGCATCAAGTTTAACAGAGAAGCACCAAATGGTTTGAGGGTTTACCAAGAAACACCATCACGTCATTCAACCATTTACAAGCTATATTCTTAGGGGTATACATAAGTAACAACTCCTCGCGACCGGGAATTGAAGATGTATTTGGGCTGAAACAAAGAGTTGGCGAAAGTTTAAGACACCTAACCGTGAGATGGAAGACGATGTGTAGCGAGATGGCTGGAAGAGTGGATGAAAGATATCTCATTTTATCATTTATAAACGCTATGTTCGCAACCAATGTGCTATATATTCAAATTTTTAGAGTCAAGAATACAATCACGATGACGGAGTGCGAGAACTTCAAGAGGAGTATATTGCTTTAGAGGAAAGGCAAAATGAGATGGAATCATATCCAATTGCGAATACAAGTTCAAATGCTTTGCGAATGCAAGTTTATTACCAAAACGATAAACACGGTGGCGAGTACTTCGCAAGGTCAACAAGAAAGGGTAACAGATGATGGACAGCCGAAGATAGTAGCCATGGGAAGCCGTGATCAAGAAGAATTTGAGAGAGAAAGGAACTACTACAACCGTGGTGGCAATAACAAAATTCAAAGACTTGATCATCCGCGGAGACTTATGGAAGTCAAAGGCGGGAATATCATGGAGGACAACGACGTCACGAGTAGTATGGGAAGAAATCAAGATGCCACCACTAAATACTAGTGTGGAAAAAATATGGGAAGCTATACTCTTGATGGAAAACATACCGCACCATGGAACATGGGAAATGAACCGCCACCAGGTGATAGAAGTCACGAATTCTTCTCTTACCACCGTTTTCATGGACATCTGACAAATGACTGCAGAAACATAAAAAGAATCATCCTTAGAATGATTGATCAAGGAAAGCTGAACCACTTTCTAAAAAGTGAAGAGAAGGTTCAACCATTGCCGCCACCACCATCGAAGGGGAAAGAAACGTTCGTAATAGAAGTTGGAGCGAAAGCTAAAAATTTATTTTGCAACTCCATTGTTCACTCATATCGTACAATTGAAGATTTTCATGATAACATACTCAGTAGAGTTTTTGCGAGGGATGTTGATGATAAAGAAGTGTTGAACATTGCGAGGACATCGCAATTAAAAGAGTGGCAACTGCAAATTATTTCTTTCTCTGCAGAAGAAATACCCAAAGGTAGAGAAATACATGATAGCCCATTGGTTGTAAAGCTGGAAATTAATCCAAAACCTGTTGTTGGCGAAGATGATGAAGCAGAAAATTGCTGGGCAATCAATAGAATATTAATTGATACTGGAAGCTCGGTAAACATCCTCTTTTATCATACTTACAAGACTATGGGGGGAAAGGATGAAGAATTGATACCTTCAACATACAAAATATATGGTTTCAATGGCACAACAAACAAGCCTAAAGGAGAAGTTCATATGAGAATACCTTTGCAAGGATTATCTACTGATATTTTGTTCTGTGTGGTCGATGTGGAATCCCCTTATAATGCATTGATCGGAAGGCCATGGTTGCATGAAATTCTGGGTGTAGCGTCAACATATCATCAGTGTATAAAGTTTCCTCATCCTAGTGGTGTTGGAATTATAAAGGGAGATTGGATGGAAGGGCAAAAATGCTATGAGATCGACGTGGAGAGTTGCGAAGAGAGAGCTGCGAAAAGAAAGGGTTGGAAGCAACATACAAAAGATGAACAAAGAAGAGAAAGATTGATGGTGGATGCCATTGATATAAGAGGAGAAGATACATTGCGAAACAGGTGCATGAAAACAGTTGAAAATGATGATGGAAAGGAATCATTAAGAGATTCGAATGGTGAAGCAGCAGAGAGCACCATGAGCAAAAAGTGTAAGAAGTGAGTAATCATTAAAAGGCAGTAACAAAAGTTTGTTAAGGGTAAGAGGAAGAAAAAATAATTGAAGAAGAAATATGCGAGGATCTCGCCATTAAGAATGTATGACAATTTGATTGAAGAATTGAAAAACAAAAATGATTAAACAATGTAAGATTGCGCGATAGCTTCGCAAACAAAATGAATGATTGAATGAATTAACAAAAATGAAAGAGTGAGTGAATGGGACGAACCTTTATGGCGTACACCTTAGTTCGCGAATGATATTTCGCAAGAGGCAAATGTAAGACCTAAAGTGCGTCATATAAGGGGGTATCTCTTGACATGGCTCAGTGAAAAGGTTACACCGCTCCTGGAACCTGAGTCATGGAAATTTGGGGCCCATGAAAGCCTATCCGGGGGAGATACCTTGGATTTCCAACTATATATATATGGTTATACCTTGGTTGGACACCCGAGGGTCTCTTCCAAGGAGTCAGTGTATGCTCAAGGCGCCGGGGTACACGGTTGAGCCAAGAGTGCCTGGGGCATTTGAAGTGTCTCGGCCATTCTTGGCAAGTCTTGGTATATCTTTGCACTCGGCCGAAGAAAACTCCACTTAGGGTGCGGTCTCGTAACCATAAACCATATAGGTATAAGGGATAAGAGGCTGCGAAAACAACCGGGTTGTTGTTAAGACCGGATGGGAGGAGCTAGTCTTGTATGGTCGATGTACGCCTCCTTGAAGGGGCAACCGGGGAGAAGATAAGGGCGGCACCCTCCATTAGGGAGGCTGATAAGTGTCAAAAGACGCAAATGTCATGAGACTTTATTTTCGCAAGGAAATTTAGACTTGTCATATTTGTGCAATGATCCTGAAGAGGCAAAAATACAAACATGAAAGTAAGGCGAGGTCAATGGGTTTTTACATGAAAATGTAAAAAACGTCCTGCGACTTCATCGCAAAGACGACAATGTCATGGGGTTTTATATTTGCAAGAGTATTTAAGCTTGTCATATTGTCGCAAGAAAATATCCTGCAGAGGCAAAATACTTGCGAAATGATAAGACAAGGTCAATGGGTCATTGCATGAAAATGTAAAGACGTCCTGCGACTTTGTCGCAATGAGGGGTGGCGAAGTAAGACCTTTAATTAGGAAGGCAAAATAAGACCACACAAGAATTGTTAAGGCAAGATCAATAGATTTCTTCATTTATGAAGATATCCTGCGATCTTGTCGCGATGATGAACTTCAAAATAAATCTCTCATTTGCAAATAAATAACAGAGGCAAGTATGGGAATGCATGTGATGAAATTTTGTTATTCATTTTCATATGATAGATTTATGCATAAAGGAAACAAGAAAATAAATGATAATGTACTACAAAGAAGAATTGCTTGATTAGTATGCACAAGTAAAGAAAACAAAGGTTGAATTCATATTTAGTAATCCAAGAAATTTACAATGAAGGCTTATAGAAATAGAAGATTAAAAGGATATATATACAGATATTACAAGAAATGAAAGAAGAAAAGGAAGTTATTTCTTGGAAGATTCTTCTTCTTTATCAGATTCTTCGATTTCATCCTTCTTCTCGCCAGACTCTTCTTCTTCACTAGCTTCGCTATCAGAAACGTCATAGAAAGGCATATCTTCAGGAATATTATCAAGAAGACAAGGGTATGAACTAAGAGGAATCTTGTGGTCATTGCAAACTGTCTCAATAGTTTGATTGCGAAAGCGAACAACATAGTTGTTGAAGTTCGCTACTGTAGCTTGCAGTTGTTTCTTCAACTTAGAATACTTGTTGTTGCGAAGAGAAAAGTCTTGTGCGAGTTATTCTTTTTTCAGACTCAAGTTCTTCAATCCTTGTTTGAAATCTCTTCTCGGATTCTGCAAAACATATGACAATGAATTAACAATTCAATAACAATACTACGGAAGTAAGGAGCAGTAAAGTATAATAAACAACCTTCTCTGTCAGATATCATATCTTTAACCAAGGCAGTATGCTCGGCATGAAGACTAACATCAACACCTAAGTTATTCCTGGCATTATCTAGAACCTTCGCAGCCCAAGCAAATTCATCATTGTTATTTATAACAAGAAGCGAACAATTTGATCTTCTCGCTCATTAAGTATGGCATTCGACGAAGAGATTCATCTCGTTCAATTTGTACTTCGAGAAGAGATTTTTGAAATTTTGCTAACGCTGAGCACCTTTATTAGCAATGCGGTCTTTGTCATCTATGAGACCACTAATTTTCTTCCTTAAGGTTTTGGTTTTCTTATGGGAATCAATATACATTTGTTTAAATCGATTGGCTAAACCTAAACTAGATCTATGCTCAATCTCTAAAAGACGGTATTTGGTTTGAAGTTCATTTAAGGGAAGGGAATCAATTTTGTTTGACGAACTACTTAAAGATTCGTTGAGGTGAGTGAGAAGAGCATCATTGTCCATAGGCTCGGGAAATGAATGGAGAAGAATGGCTTCTTCGAGAGAGGTTATATATGTCTGAAAATAATAAATCGAGGCAAAGAAAAGTAGATGACAAAATAAAGACGATTTGAAGAGTAAAAATTTTGTACCATAAAGTTGTTGATTCGCACTTTGAAGAGTAGATATTTTATTCTTCGAGAAGTAGACTCGATTTCAAACTGTTGAATTCTTTCATCCTTCCTGCGAGATGACGCAACTTGATTTCTAGTTCTTGGATCTTCTCTTTAAGTTGCGATTCTTCTTTTCAAGATTGTTGCGTCTTTTCTCGAGGTCTGAGGCAACAACAAAAGAAGCTCTCCCATACTATAAAAGAAAATAAATAAATAGTTAAGATAAAGCTTATAATCGAAGTCACAAAGAAACAAAGGGATATGAACATACCAAAGCATTGAGAGCATTTAAAAAGCTAGGAGTCACTATTCGGGAAACTCCGCGAAAAGATTCATTATCCTCTAACAGCGGGGCATCGCAAATTTTAGCGAGAGCTTCGCAAGTAGCAGTTAGATGATCATCTCCTAAACCTTGCATAGAATCGGAGAAGACACCAGACAATTGCGCCATAGCAGAAATAGTCGAGTGATTCTCCCTCGCAGAGGAAGTACCGATCTCATTTTCATCCTCGTCAGAGCTTTTGCTGGTTTGAGAACTAGAACGAGAAGAGGGATGGGTTTTCCGTTTTTAGAAAATGGAACATCAGACTTGTCCTTGCGAAGAGTGATTTTATCCTTGCCCTTAACCTTCGCAGCTTCGGGGATGCTTGTTTCTTCAATAACCTTCGCACACGAATGAAGATAAGAAATAGAGGCAACAATATTGTTAAAGATAACAAAAGAAAATATTTCTTACTTCATCCGTGATCGATCGGAGTATCGCCAAAGTACTTGCCTTTGGGTTTCTTTCATAACTCTTCCTCAGTTTGTCAACCTGTAAACTTTGCAAATTCAATAAATGCTTGTCATCGGGAATATTGCAAAAGCAAAACCTAAAAAAAAAAAAGAAATATACCTCTTTTGCCTTCTCGGGCCACTTAAATTCCCAAGGATGATAGTTTGCGAGATTCGCAGGGAGTACGTGTGAACCTGCGATATAGGGTCCATTCAAAAATAAAGGAACAACCCATCATTTCTCATCTTTGGAATGACGAGGAGTACTATTGTTGCCCGAATGCCAATCAATATCTTGCATAAGCATCTTGTCATCGGAAATATTATCTTTTCTTTTCAACCGAGCACCCCAGCGAGATTTATCATTTCTCATATTTATTACTTTATAATTTTCAAAAAAGTTGTCCACGGTATACTTCTCAGCGACTATTTGTAAATTTGCGAATTTAGGATCTCTGACATCATCAGGATATAAAGATCCTCTACCAGCGCCACGATTGGCGAATTCAAGCATTAGACGGATGCAGTCGCCACTCAATTGATAAATAGCTCGCGAGAATTTCTCGTGAGCAAGAATTTCATAGAATAATGGTATCTCGGGATTGTATAGAGGAATGGGAAGGCCCGCGAGGAGTTGACCTAATGAGACTATGATTTTCTGATCATCACATTGATGATCAGAAAACAGTTTTGCAGAGAGAATAGACGAAGATTCTTGATCAGGAATGGTTGATAAAGTGAAACCCTTCTCCTGCGATTTCTTTTGAGTTTCTTCAAAAAAGAGGTTTATATGTACGACCAAGTGAAGCCATTAGTATAGTATGGGAATGAATGAAGAATTGAAGATTGAGAGAATTGAAGGAGAGGATTACAGTAGCAGAAGCGCAAATTGCGGAGGAAGAAAGTTGAAGGGAAGTTGCAGAGGGAAAATAAAAGAGAAAAAGAGAAGGGTAAGAAAACTATATATAGAGAAGAGAATCCTCGAGAAAACAAATGCATTTAATGCGAGATGGGACGTGAATGGTCAAGAATAAGCGGTTGAAAGAGACGTGTCAAGAAAAGAGTGGAAGAAGAAACACACCGTAATAAATTCCGTACATGAATAAAACGGATAAAAGTGAACAATCGCGAGATAAAGATGAGCAATTGCGGCATTTTAAAATATAAATTCTCATGACATTTTCTCCTTCGCAGAAAAGACATGAGAAGAGGCAAGATGTAGGATCAGAATATCGCGACATCTTTACCTTGCGAGATCCATAAATGACAGTATTGCGAAGGTGTCGCAGGGAGATAATATAAATGACGCAATGGGTGACGACAGCCAGAACATGAGAAAAGTGTGAAGATTTGGCGAGATTTAGGAGTGTCGCGAAGACGAACATTTATACACTTGCGATACTTCGCGAGTCATTCCCGAAAATAAAGGACAGCTTAGCTGTCATCCACTATGTAATACCCTATATAAAGGGTTGAGTAAATCTGTTGTGGGGAGGTCTTTTTGAATTGTTAAGCAAGTCATTAGGAGAGAAAAATCTAGAGTGATTGTAATTTCCTTAATTATTTTATCTTTCAAGAGTGATTGTAATTTCCTTAATTATCTTTCTTTGTAAACATTTCAAGAAAATAATCAATCGAATTCATAGTTATTCATCTTCAAATGGATTAATTGTGTTGAATCTAATGAGGGGTGTAGTGTAGGAAATCCTGCAACTACACAAAGGCGTCCTCCAACTAAGAAAGACATGGCGATCCCAAATACTTTGTTGCTACCACAGATTCGTACATCATCCAACCAAAGATTGTAACAAAGTTGAAACAAATATTCGGGAAAAGATAGAGATAGGGGAACTCCAGCTTGGAAACGAAGGTGTTCGTAGAGACCCTCTCCCTATCGATCATGATTTCTAGGGATTCCGTTTCGCAAGACTATACAATCTATGATGGAGCACTTGTGTGAAATCCTATACTTCTCCAAAGGGAAGCGTCAAGACATATTTACGGCCCTCAACCACGTTGTGTCGGGCGGATGTTTGTATCCGTAAGCGGTCAGAACCCCACCTTTCTCGAAGGACGCGGAAAGGGAGACTGGGACTCCTAACTGCCACTCGTTTGAGAGACATTGAGTTCGATAAGCGCGTTGATTGATCACGGCTTCGAATTTAACATCATTAATGTCAAGACCTTGAGAACGGCAAAGATTTCAAAGCAAGGAAGCTACTTGTCACTCCAACCGTGATTAAAGATTCGGAAGGAAAACTCGAGAGATGCATATGGATATATCGATCTCGAAGTCAAATTGGGGATGCCTCGACACAAGCAAAGTTCTACATAGTCAAAGATCATCCCAACTACGACATGATCCTAGGACACTCTTGGATGCATGGCATGGCAAGCCATACTAGAAGTCCTGTCCTCTCTAGGTTTCGATACACGAAAGAATCTCCAACATGCCTTATGGACCTCCCGATGATCGTCACTCATTGCCGCACTAGCAGCCTTGCCAATGCGACACAACTTCCGGGAGAGCCTGTCAACACACACTTTGAAAGGTTCCGATCTCAAGTAAGTCTCGTCACGCAACCCTCTTTACAACCTTCCGCCCCTCATTCGACAAGTCCTGGGACCGGATCCAACCAACAAACCAACCCCGGCTAGGAGATGTGAATGGGAATCCGGTCCTTTCAAACGTTTTATCAAGAGCATAGAGGCTGTCTTGGTCAAAGACGATAAGGCCAAGGTCCAAGTATCTACACGCCCAAACCCATTTGGAATTGGAGACCCGGTGACGAAGACGACTACATTCAAGGTTGGGAGCATGACGGTGAAAATGATCACTCCACCTGACTCACCCACCGAAAGAGAAGAGGAACCGTACCTGGTAGCAGATGTTATCCTAGGCGGCTACTGCAAGCTCATCAACGCTGATAAACTAGAAGGCATAACAATTCACTCACAATGGCTCAAACCCTACCGAACTTAAGACGTTGTGCTACCACTTTCCAGCGTCCTCCACCCTTTAAAACGCTATGCTATTTTTTTCCAGCGTGTTTCCTTTTACAATTTCATGTCATACTTGTAATTCCCCGGAAAATGATTGCAATACTTGCATTCATAGTTAGGGCTTTCAATTTTCAATTTAATTGAAGCATTATTTCCACCTGAGAACCTCTGTACCCCTAAAACAAAAAGTCCTGAGTCAGCCTAAACCAACCCATTAGAGCAAGGAAGGAAACCTTAGTCAAACATCTCATGAGAAGAAGGAAATTAACGTGTGCACAAAAGGAAAATGATTTGAGCCATCTCGCAAACAAGGACAAGGAAGATCTTGCATCGAAAAACACGGGTCCGTGGATATTTCATTATGGCATTATTTCTTTTATCACAAAGAGTTATGTGTAAAGGCGCGCCTGCGCCCGAGAAGGACGGTGCAGTCTTGACAAAGGGTTATAAAAAAAAAAAAAAAAAAAAAAAAAACCTTTATACAAACAATCGAATGGAAGAAAACCTGAACTCCGGCTGCCACCGAGTACAAGGAAGATGTTCAAATGTACGGAATATACTTGGAAAGCGGAAAAGAAGAAAAGAGGTTTAGTCGTCAAGAGGATCGACATCGCCGCACAGCTGATCGAGGTTACGCCGAGCGCCATCACCCAGTGATGCTCCTCCCTTCGAATCTACCTCAACACGCATCGGACATCTCCGCAAAGCAGCACACTCCATCCCAACATCATCGTGGGAGCATTAAAGAGCGCATCAACATTAGGAGTCGTACCCAATTGCTTTGGATGTTCAAAGTTCCTCCCGTGTCGGAGTCAAGAATTATCACGCCCGTCTGGATTGGGTAATCACACTTATCTTCATTCGAGAGGATGTTTATGCTCAACCCTCCGCCTCTTCAACCGCGCTGCATATCTCTCTGCCCTTGCGCTTACCAGTACTTGCAACGCTTCCTCGCGCCTCCACCGCTCCTCCATGTCAATCGCAGCTGAAAGTGCACAGATGCGTCCCCTGGCAATACGCAGGTGCAGAATAGACATCCCCCTGTATAGCACGGCCGACTTCACGAAGTGGAAGATCGATCTTAGCCATTACTTCTTCATGCGCATGGGTTTCGGGCTTGTCAACTTGACTTATTTCCGGAGAAGCTGACAGAATGATCGTCCACCGCTTCCATGATAAAGCGTAAAGGATAAGAGGTTATGAGCACAAAAAAAAAAATCATCAATCAATCAATCGATCACTCAATCGGGAGATCGAGATAAGTGCGGACGATGCAAGATATAGAATAAATGATGCGTGAGATGATTATTCTTTATAATCTCGCAAAATCGAAAGAATCCCGGAGAAAAGAAGTCTTTACTTACCACCTATAAAGTCTACCAATTCGGGATAACAATCAACGATGCTTATCGGATACATCCGAGGAAAAGTTGTGTGTGATGAAAGGGAGTACACCCGACCCAAGGAAGGGACCAAGCTCGGATATACACAAGGGGAACCAAAGCGACTCACCGGATCAAGTCCTACTTCCTTCACAACTTCGATCGGGACCAACCGGTTCCGAGGGCACCACCTTTGACGATGTCGGGCCTATCAGGTAAATATACATTCACCTTAGCTTGGTCCTTTAAATGTACAAAATTTGTCACCATCTCATGCCTACCCCACAATAGTGTAACCATTATGTGTTAGGCATGGGACTTAATGTTGATGGTGGAATTTCATTTAAGGTTAAAATTGTAAAAGCCCCGAAAACTATGCTTGGCGACATCTTGTAAAAGATAAAGCCATTAATAAGTGTTGGATACTCCTCACTTAATTCACCTAGAATGGAGCATGTGGCAACAATCTCATTCAGTGAATACACGAAATTCATCCGAGTTGGAGCATGTAGGAACAATCCCATATACCACAGTGAATTTCTAGCATTATTAAATAATGCGTAATCGGCCTTGTATTTCTTGTACTCATTATCGGTGCGGCATGACGTGAGTGTTGCTCTTACGAGGCAACACGAACCTCCAAGCATTATAATGAAACCATGTAAGAAATACCGTACGGTGACTCTCGGTGTGTTATACTAGCCCGATTGAGCCCCTCTCGGTGTGTTATACTAGCCCGATTGAGCATTGGACCGACCGTATCAGTCCGGATATGATCATAGTCATCCAACTCCACAAGCATGATTGGATGACCCAGATCAATTCCATCACCCCTAAGCAGGTATGGAATATCCACTGCCGACGCGGACCCCACATGGTCGGCCTCCCCAGAGATTGGCCTAGCTTGCCAAAACGTACAAACCAGAGCGTATGGGCGGAAAACCCTAAATTAGGGTTTGCGGCATATTACATGTGTCGCAAAAAGCAGTCTCAACCATCCATCTTCGCAGTATAGATGGAGGGTGTAGATGAAGATTCAAAGGGCCCGAGGCATGTCAACACAATCACCGTGGGCTCGCCTACATACCTCGACCAATCGGTCGGGACCAACCATGGTTGGTTATCCTAATTCGTGCGCCAGCAAACGAGCATGGTTACACGGCCGTGAAACCCAAATTAGGGTTTTGAGCATCACGAGCGTCCATCTTCTCGGCACGAATGGAGGGTCCAAGATTAGATTAAGCGAGTCCGGTCATACCAGCATGACCACCGTGGGCCCATCTATCCCCTCACCCGATCGGCCAAGGAATATCATGCCTGGTTACTCCAAGACGCGCGCTCAAACTAGCGTGGTCACACTTCCCAAACCGCAAACTAATCTCGACCGCTCAACTTCGCCGGACGATTTGAGTGGTTCAGATCACGTTTTCATGGGATAGCCAGGTGTAAGCGTGAACACCAGCCTACCACTTACACGCCAAGACCGACCAAGTTAGGTCATCTTGGAACACGCGCCGGAAGTGAGCATGGTGCGCGGCTTTTTGCGGTACCAAATTCCTATTACAAAATCGATCTCCACCACTCCTCTTTGCCGGTAAAATTGAGTGGCCTAGATCGCACCTTCATGGGGCAAAGATATGGACGTGTACACCGGTATGTTGTCTACACGCATGCCCGGTCGGTCCTTTCCAAAAAACCTTCCCATGCTTGGTTTCGACCAAGCTGAAGAGTGATGCTTGCGCACCTCTTCAAAAACCCTAATTCATTAACGATGCAGATGAGTGTCTCAAGATCATCTCGTCCGTCCAACTTCACCAGCTTGGTTATACAACCACAGTCGGGAGTTAATTGGTCGGTGAGGCGTCACCACCCATCACTTTACCACACCATGATGCAGTACTATGCATAAAATACACATGATACTTCACAAGTATCAACTTCCCCGAATAACGCAATTATTCAATTCACATTACATGCTACCTTTCTTGGATCCACGATCCACACATTCTAGACATCAATCATGTCACAAACGGGGGATACATGGGGGTATTGGTCTGGCGGTTTTACAGCGTGCGGCGTGCAACGCGCCATCACAAGAACGTGTTAGGAAGTTATGGACGGTTAGCGATGACGGGAGAAGTGGGCAAGGCGATCGTGTAGCATCGACACACAACTCCACTACTCCATCACTCCCTTCCTCCACTTCCCACGAGAGACGTGAATAAGGCTCAATGACTTGTATAAATAGGTTCTCCTCCTATTTCCACCAACAATAGCAAGTCCAGGACAAAAAACGAAACCAAGTGTTAATACAAAACACCGAATCCGGATAGCTTGCATCCTGTAGCCGGTTCGGCTTTCTGTTACAAGTCATAAGCAAGCCAACACCTTCACAATCTCAACACCTTCTTCGCTTCCTCCCTAAGATCAACCCCATCTACTTCACTTTGTGACCGAAACAAGTCCAGAACGGCCATTTCTTGGTTTTAGGCCGGACTTGCCTGAGATTGATTTCCGAATCTACAAGCACTCACCGCGCAGTGCATTTGTTTAGGGTTTAGATTCATTCCTCATCCACACACACCAAATTACCAAATTCGGCAGGAATAGTTTTCACCCATAAACACATGGCATGTCCGGTATGCAAACAAAGGCATGTCAACAAAAAAGGCGACATGTTAAGTAAACGCACCAAATCCACGATAACAAGTATAAATGTTAAGTTATAAATATACACATATTTCTTATTACATGTTTGTTTGTGGGTGAAAATTATTTCTGCGGTTTCTGGTAAACTTGGGTGTGTGTGGATGAGAAACGAATCTAAACCCTAAACAAATGCACTGCACGGGAGTTCTTTTGATTCGAGAGATCAATCTGTACAATTCTGCCCTAAACCAAGAAATGGCCGTTCGAGACTTGCTTCGGTCACAAAGTGAAGGAGATGGGGTTGATCTTAGGGAGGGAAGCAAAGAAGGTGTTGAGATTGTGAAGGTGTTGGTTGTTTATGACTTGTATAGGAATGGTGATTTACGGACCTTTTGACAACACTTGGTTTTTTCTATTTGTTTGGAAATAGGTGAAAGACCTATTTATACAAGTCATTGAGTGCAACCCTCATCTCATAGGAAGTGGAGGAGGTGAAGTGATGCGAAGAGGGGTCGTGCTTGGTGTTGATTGTTACACGATCACACCTTTGCCCACTTCTCTCATCACTGTTAACCGTCCACTCTTCCTGACAGGTTCTAGTAATGGCGCGTTGCACGCTGCATGTTGTAAACCGCCAGACCGATACCCCAGTGAGTATCCCCCAGTTTGTGACATGTTTGATGTCTCGAGTGAGTGGTTCGAGTCGTGGGACCCCGCGAAATGGCACGTGATGCTATTAGGTTAAATAACTAAGTTGTTTAGGAAATCGATATTCATGAAATATCGTGTATATTTTATGCATGTAATGCATCGAATACAATTAATATGTATGAAGCATCACGTTTTAAAGATTAATGGAGTATGTCGGGATTAAGCGTCTTAAAATAACGGCATGTTCAAACATCTTCAAGGGATCGTTAGAAGGCGCGTGGGCGGGCCATCCCTTGCCCTATCACTCCCGTGGTAGAGTGACGGAGGTGATCACCAAGGTGCCTCATTGGATGTTTAACTCTTAGCCTAGGCTGTCCGACCAAGTCGGAAAATTTGGACGGACGAGATGATCTGCGGCACATATTTGCGGCCGTTGATGGATTTTAGGGTTTTAGAGTGGTGCGCAAGCATCACTCTTTAGCTTGACCAAAATCGAGCATGGACAAGGTTTTTGGTGGGACCGATCGGGCATGCGTGTAGGCTTGGCTTTATCGGGGAGGTGCATGTCCTTACCACTTTGCCTCATGAAGGTGCGATCTAGGCCACTCAAATTGGTCGGCAAAGACAGTGGTCGTGATCGATTTGCGACAGAATCCGTTGTCGCAAAGGATTTGGTAGCCGCGTGAGATACCACCTTCGGGCGTGCGTTTTGAGGCGCTCGACCATGGTTAGCCTAGGCCGGGCTGGTCACACGCACAGTGGGCCCACGGTGATCACGTTGATGCTCTCGGACCTCCTTAGTCTATATCTACACCCTCCATCCAAGCCGGCGAAGATAGATGGTCGTGATCAAGCTCAAGACACATATGCCATCCGCAAACCCTAATTAGGGTTTTGGGCCGGTCGCGTGTGCGTGACTTTAACTAAAAAGGTTTGTGCGGGCTATGCTCCTCCTTTGGGGAGACCGACCGTGTGGGGCCCACGTTGGGCCGACGGTGAACATATGTATACCGTCCGATGGTCCTAGGCGCAATCTAAGCCATCCAAATAGGCAGCTAAGTTGGATGGTTGTGATCGATTTAAAACACTAGTGGAATTTCCGCGACCCTTTAAAGCATCACGCCCGGCCATGTTTCGAGCAAACGTTCATTGCTCTACGGCAGACCGCGTGAGAAGGCCCGATCGGTAGGTGAGAAGTGGGCCCCGCCAACGTGTGCGTTAGCGCTTCCACGATCATTCGCGAGATGATCTAGGCCGTCCAACCAGTGGTGAAGTTAGGCGGTGTGATGATTTTAAGACCGCCTTGAGCAGTCTAAGCTCGTCGAGCTTCTTCCAAACAACGCAACCACCCTATTTTAGGGCCGGCGTTTGACGTCTTGCCGAGGAGCTCGTGTGATGTTAGAACGGCTAGGGCATAAATGGGGCCCGCCCAGGTGGTCATCACGATGGCCTAGTCTTGCTGTGGTTTGGCTAGGCTTGTTAAATTGCGTGACCAACTTGTGTGGCCGTGATCGTTTCTCGAAGATGATTTGGACGTCTAGATTTTCCTTAAGGAAATTAAGCATGCTCGATCGGCTAACCAAAGTGCATCGATGCGAGACTCTCTGTCATAGAGTGATGTAGCCTGTGTGGGTATTTCATGCATGTCTCAATATTGGCACGGAGATTCATGCTACTCTGCTGAGAGTGAGCACTCAGTCGTCATGTCATGTCAATGATGAGAGTTCGGCTGAGAACACAGCATGGAAAATACTAGGCAAATCATGCATTAATTGTTAATGCTAGTAAAATTCACAGAATATTTGGGATTGATGTTGCACGCACCATTCTGGGTGAATTTTGTGTATTTATTGAATTGCTTCAAATAAATAAATTGAATAGGTACTCATCACTTATCGAATGGATTTATCCTTTGTAGGATGTCAGCGCATTAATTTTGGTTTTACAATTTTAGCCCTGAACTAAAATCCACCATCAACATTAAGTCCCCGGTCTAGCACGCAATGGTTGCACTATTGCGGGGTAGGCATTAGATGGTGACAAATAAAGATAAAACTTATGAGACAAAGTTAGATGTTACCAGGAGAGATGGGTCGTCTGGAGCATGTCACATTCAAGAGGCGTCCGTGTGAGCGTTCCCCAGCATGATGTCGGTTTATGTCATAATCCTCGACTACGATGTGGACGGTAGCCCTATCATGAGGAAGAGAACGTTGATGCAGCTTCCATAAGGCGTGTTAAAGGCCTTCGAAGCGAACGTCGAAGCGGATTCTCGAGAGAGCGTTGAAGCGGCTTACGGAGCGGCGCGTCGAGCCGGATTACAAGAAGGCGTTGAAGCGGCTTAAAGTGAACGTCGGCGGATCCGGGTAAGTGTTGAAGCCGTCGGAGCTGAACGTCGACGCGGATCCGGACGTTGAGCGGCCTGGAGCGAACGTCGACGCGGTCCCTAGAGAGCGTTAAAGCGGCATACGGAGCAAACGTCGGCGGGTCCCGGAGAGAGCATTAAGCGACTTCTTACGGAGAGAGAGCTGAAACGCCTTCTTACGGAGAGAGCGTTAAAGCACTTCTTCGGAGAGGCGTTGAAACGCGTCTTCGGAGAGATCTGTAACCCCTTCTTCTGGAGAGAGAGAGAGAGAGCACGCCTTCTTCTGGAGAGAGCGCTGAAACGCCTTCTTCTGGAGAGAGAGCGACTTTTTCTTCAGTTTGATTTCCCCTTGCGAATTACATGCTTCTTGATTGACCATCTCTCTTGTGTTGAAGAAGTTCTTGACTACGTCCGTAGTGGTTGTTGCTATGGTGAAGCTTGGGCACGATATCAACAAATGAACAACGGTTCTTAAGTCGCATTTGTGATCGAAGAGGCCGAGAAAGAGACGTGATAGCTACGGGCATGAACTTGGCGGTCTTCATATAGTGGTAGATCTTGTCTCGTTATTAGAGGGAAAAGATAATGATGGAACCGATAGCTTCTTGATGTTGCCTCATGGAATGAAAAAGAGGAGACAGTCCCACGCCCCAGTATCCACGAGCCTTGACTTGATAGATGTTGTCACTTATTTGGGTTCATGAGGCCGTCTTTTACGCTGCGCTTGCGTTTCATAGACATCCAGAATATCGGGTCTTTGATAATACGTCTGCTCTCTTGAGTATATCCTCGTCTTTGGACATCTTGGAATCGTAATGATAGCGTGCTTGTATCTCTCTAAATTCACTATCTTTGAGATGGGCGGCTAAGGTCCCCGACCACACTCCTTTGGTAACAAACTATTTCTTCTACGGTAGACGAAATTCTGGCGTCTCTCATTGATGTTTACGTTATACTGAGATATGGAATATCTTGGATGTTGTTTCATCATTGTGGCAATCATGCATGTGGTACTGGAGTTGGAGTTGATGATTTTGGACGCGAGGATGTTGCATCTCGGTGGTTTTTACTCTTCTTTGCAGCGAAACTTCTTACGAAGGTGAAGGTTGTATTGTCTGTTGGTGAGATGTATGGCTTCCTACGAACATCATGAGGCTCTTCATTCTTGCAGGCTTGTTCTTTCTAGCGGGCGTCTTTGCCGCAATCCCAGCGTTTAGCGGCTTCACGGAGTTCGAAGATGTCCGAAGCGCGGAGTTCTTCTTCTCGACATGATGATGCGGGCATCGCTATCTTCTTGAGGCTGCTCCCTTGAGGCGTCGGCTTCAGTAGATCTGAAGATGTCGTGGGCTCACTCTCGTTTGGGCTGACATAATATGCGAACCCTTTATGATGATTTGGAGATGACAATATTCGTTGAATCTTCCGAAACGCTTCTTGTTGTAGTGCTGTCCAGACGAAACTTGCTTCTTCTTCGCCAATGGGGTGAATGAAGCAACAATCACTGGCTAAACCAGGTATAAAACTGTAGTTCACCTTGCCCATGAAGCTTTGGAGTTCCTTCACAGTTCGCGGAGGCAGCATCGTGAGAATATCTTGGGTCTTAGATGGGTCCACTTTGATTCCCTCAGCAGTCACCTTTCGAAAACTTTTCGTAAGACTCCTGTGTGGGCCGCCCGAGATTTTGATTTGACTACTATATCATCCACGTAGTCTTTAACTTGCTTATGCATCATGTCGTGGAAGATTTCCGTCATAGCGCGTTGATACGTTGCACAGGCATTAACCAAATGGCATTACAATATAATAAAAATTTCCGAGAGGAGTTCGAAAAGCTGTCTTACTCGCGTCATGCTCATACATCCTTATCTGATTGTAGCCGCTATATTCATCCATGAAGGACACGTCGTGTCCGCTGGTGGCATCCACTAACATGTCGATGTTAGGTAGAGGAAAACCATCTTTGAGGCAGCATCTGTTCAAGTCTCTGAAATCCACGCAGCACCTGATCTTTTCATTTTTATTTTTTACCGGAACCACATTAGGCAACCAGGTTGGATGATGAATGGGTTTGATGAAGCCCCGGCTGACTAGCAACCAATCTCGGTCTCGATTTGCTCTTCTACCTCGTGTCTGAACTACCTCGGAGGTTTTAACCAGCTTGGATCCGTGTATGACATGTAGATGATGGGCGACCAATTTTTCATCTAAACAGGGATTTCTTCATATGTCCAAGCGAATATGTCCTGGTACTCTTCGAGAAGTTCCACGAGCTTCGTGCGTTCATCCATACACAAGGTTGAGTTGATGGAGATAGGCCTAGGAGATTCCTCATTCCGATGTTAATGATTTAGAGCTCATCGGTTTGTGGAATTGGTGCCATCTTGCGGTGTCGTGGAGCACCTAGCACTTCTTCTTGTGGCTCGTCGTTGTTGTAGCATTCCGTTAGGAGAGATAACACTCTCCTTGCTAATTTCCAACAAATAAATTTCTGTGCACGTTTTCCCTTTCGATCACGACTCGCCACAAAAGTTCGCTCCCTCTTAGTGTGAACGTGGGTCGTTGCTTTACCGGATGAAGAAGAACGCCTTGTCAGCAAAGATGCATCGTGGGGCTTAGCCCTCAATGATGCAAGTCGGTCCTCCCCATGGATTGACGCCCCACGTGGGGAGTGGGACGTAATGAACTTTGTCCGATTCTTCCCGTGAGCTTCTCTTGGTTCAAATAATTCCACTCCACATATCGGTGTGTAAGGAGACAACGATGCGGGGATGCGGCGACTTCTTTATTCAGCATAGTCTTCGAGGCATTGGTGATACGTCGAAGGGAAAATCCTATTTTCATGAAGCCATGGTCTCCCTAGTATCATATGGTAGTCCTGGCTAATTTTCTATGACTTGAATTTCACCTTTGGCCAGCGGGCCCTCTGAGATAAATTCATATTGACATACCCGTATGTATTGGTTTGGTTTCCTTCAAAATCTGTCATCGTGGTAGGCCGTCGCACAATATTGCTTGGGCGACCTTAGTCGTCTTGAGTGTCTTGAGAGTAATCACATTCGAAGATGCTCCCGTGTCGATGAGGGCCCACTTGAACTCGAATCCTTGATCCGCGCGATAGCGTGTAGGGCCCGGTTGTGACCCTCTTCTTCCGTCATGTCTTCCTATGTAAATGTAACATTATTCACACAGACATCTCCCGATGTTTTTGAGACTTCTAGACGTGAATGAGTTAAATGCACGTCTAGGGCTATCTGGTTGATTGCGCAAAACGTCTACGCCGGCGATTCTTCGAGAGGTGTAAAAGTTTTCATAAAACTTTCCACTAGAGAAGTCGCTTCGATCCACCAGCCTCACGGTTCATAGTGAAACTATTGCCTTGAGGAGGATCGTTGCGAGATCGGTCCCGGTGTAGAAATATCTGTGACGGAGAACTGCTCGTATCGATGTCATCTTGATGAGAGATCGAGTATGTCATTTATCGCTTATTTGATCGGGTCCATGTTCTTCGTGCGGAATCTCCTACACCCAACGATAATTCGATCAATATTGGGATTCTTAAGTTACACCATCGAGATACACCGTTGGAAAGGGGTATCTCCATTGGAGAACTTCGACCGGGATTTGGAGTTGTTGGGGCAGCCCTAAGACCAACCATTTTGAAATCAACCAAATGGGATTGGGTATTGAAGAAATTGACTTCACAGAGAGATTAATCTCCCACTATGGTCGCCAATTGTTTGTGGGTGAAAACATTTCTTGTTTTTGGTAAACTTGGGTATGTATGGATGAGAAAACGAATTTAAACCTAAACAAATACCTTTGCAGGGAGTGCCACATTCGAGACCAATGTCCCCGCACAATTAAGCCTAAACCAAGAAATGGTCGTTCCGGACTTGCTTCGGTCACAAAATGAAGGAGATGGGGTTGATCTTAGGGAGGAAGCGAAGAAGGTGTTGAGATTATGAAGTTGTTGGTTGTTTAGGACTTGTATCGGAATGGTGATTTCGGATACGATGACAACACTTGGTTTTTTTCTCGTGTTCGTCTATGTTGTTTGGAAATAGGTGAAAGACCTATTTATACAAGTCATGAGAGCAACCCTCATCTCATATGAAGTGGAGGAGGTGAAGTGATGGAGTAGTGGGGTAGGTGTCGGAGTGTTGATTGTTACACGATGACACCTTTGCCCACTTTCCTCATCACTATTAACCGTCCACTCTTCCCCGATCGTTCTTGTAATGGCGCGTTTACAAACGCACGCCGTAAACTTGCCAGGACCAATACCCCGGTGAGTATCCCCCAGTTTGTGACATGTTTGATGTCTCGAGTGAGTGGAGTCAGTCGTGGGACCCATGAGGAAATAGCACGTGATGCTATTAGGTTAAATAACTAAGTTATTTAGGATATCGATATTCATGAAATATCGCGTATATTTTATGCATGTAATGCATCGAATACAATTAATATGTATGAAGCATCGATGTTTTAAAGCTTAATGGAGTAAGTCGCGGAGTTAAGCGTCTTAAAAAATAGCATGTTCAAACATCTTCAAGGGATCCTTTGAAGGCCGTGTGTGGGGCCATCCCTTGGCTGATCACTCCCTGTGGTAGAGTGATGGACGGTGATCACCAAGGTGCCTCATTGGCTGTTTAACTCTTAGCCTAGGCTGTCCGACCAAGCTGGCAAAGTTGGACGGACGAGATGATCTGCGGCACATGTTTGCGACCGTTAATGGAGTAAGTCGCGGATTAAGTGTCTTAAAATAGCAGCATGTTCAAACATCTTCAAGGGATCGTTTGAAGGCCGCGTGGGCGGGCCATCCGTTGGCCGATAATTCCCTGTGGTAGAGTGACGGACGGTGATCACCAAGGTGCCTCATTGGTTGTTTAACTCTTAGCCTAGGCTGTCCGACCTAGCTGGCAAAGTTGGATGGACAAGATGATCTGCGACACATGTTTGCGACCGTTGATGGATTTTAGTGTTTTAGAGAGGTGCGCAAGCATCACTCTTTAGCTTACTAAAATCGAGCATGGACAAGGTTTTTTGGTGGGACCGACCGGGCATGCGTGTAGACGAGCTGTCGTGTGCATGTCCGTACCACTTTGCCTCATGAAGGTGCGATCTAGGACACTCAAATTGGCTGGCAAAGATGAGTGGTTGTGATCGATTTGCGGCGAGAATCCATTCTTTTAAAGGATTTGTAAACGCGTGAGATACCACCTTCGGGCGTGCATTTCGGCGCTCGGCCATGGTTTAGAATAGGCTGGCCGGTCACACGCACATGTGGGCCCGCGGTGATCACGTTGATGTTCTGTGGACCTTCTTAGTCTATATCTACACCCTCCATCCAAGCTGGCGAAGATGGATGGTCGTGATCAAACTACGACACATATGCCATGCCGCAAACCCTAATTAGGGTTTTGGGCCGGTCGCGTGTGCGTGACTTTAACTAAAGCGGTTTGCTGAGGCTATGTTCCTCTTTGGGAGACCAGGCCATGTGGGGCCCATGTTGGGTCGACGATGAACATATGTGTACACGTCCAGATGGTCTAGGCGCAATCTAAGCCATCCAAATAAAAATGGCTAAGTTGGATGGTTGTGATTGATTTAAGACACTAGTGGAATTTCCGCGACCCTTTAAAGCATCACGCCATCCATGTTTTGAGCAAACGTTCATTTGCTCTACGACATTGTTGTGAGAAGGACGATCGGGTAGGTGAGAAGTGGGCCGCCAACATGTGTGTTAGCGCTTCCACCATCATTCGCGGGATGATCTAGGTCGTCCAACCGAGGCTGGTGATGTTGGACGGTCGTGATGATTTTAAGAGCGCCTTGAGTCAGTCTAATCTCGTCGAGCTTCTACCAAAAACAACGCAACAACCCTATTTTAGGGTGGCGTTTGACGTCTTTGGGAGGAGTTAGGTGTGATGTTCGAACGGCTAGGGCATAAACGGGCCGCAGGTCATCACGATGTTGGCCTACTCTTGCCAGGGTTTGGTTAGGCTTGTTAAATTGCGGCCAACTTGTGTGGCCGTGATTGTTTGAGGCGATTTGGGCCGGTCAAGATTTTCCTTAAGGAAATTCGGCATGCTCGATCGGCTAACCAAAGCTCGTCGATGCGAGACTCTCTCAAGAGAGTGATGTATCTTGTGTGGGTATTTCATGCATGTCTCAATGTTGGCACGGAGATTCATGCTACTCTGCTAAGAGTGAGCACTCAGTCGTCATGTCATGTCAATGATGAGAGTTCGGCTGAGAACACAGCATGGAAAATACTAGGTAAATCATGCATTAATTGTTAATGCTAGTAAAATTCCGCAGAATATATGGGATTGTTGTTGCACGCACCATTACGGGTGAATTTTGTGTATTTATTAATTGCTTCAAATAAATAAATTGAAGAGGTACTCATCACTTATCGAATGGCTTTATCCTTTCGGGATGTCGGCGCATTAATTTTGGTTTTAGCCACGAACTAAAATCCACCATCAACAATGTTATAAAAATATATTACTAAACTAATACAGGCTTTCAGATAGTCACATTTTCCAAATTATAGTACATGATGGTAACGACGGCAGTATATTCATAAAAATGGGACAAATTACTGAAGTGGTTGTAGATAGATTAAAATATTAGAGTAACAACAACGTCGATTTGCCAACAGTACATTTTTTTTGAAGCATGAAGACATTATTAAAATTAAGCGGCAATCACACGAGGGTAAGTGATACCCAATGAGTCATCCATTATAATTTGATTGATGCACGATGGGATTGTATGGTCCAAAAATAAAGTTGTAAGGTTCCCTAATTGGCCGTTATCTGCGGCCAAATTAGTGATCCGTCCGCCCAGCAGTTGGCTTCCCTATAGTTGTGGTTGACGGTGCAGGTGCATCGAGGATCTAACCCGTGATTTGTTTGGTTTCAAAGATCATTCTGAGATGTACCAAGGAGGATCGGCGTCGAGGTTAAGAATCGAAGCGAGGTTTCCGAATCGGTTTGAATTGAACCTTTGGCGGCTTGATCTTTTGCCGTCTGTCGCTATGAGCATTGCCCAAGACTCATTTGTGGGGGCTGCCAATCTGTAGATGTACGAGGAACCATAATGTTTATGATAATAACAATTTTGGAAGAAGAAAAAAAAAATAAAATGCAAATTCTTAAAGAATAATATTGTTTCGAGAAAAAATCGTGCAGACCGCATATAAGAAATATTAACCCAATACGAAATCAATGGTATTTAGATTCATACTTAAGGGTAGAAACTTCATATATCTCAGTTTAAAAGTACATCATGACGTTTTCATTATGATCTTGCTTTGGAGAAAGCATATCTATTAAACAAAAATAAATGGGTAAGTACACCGCTAACAAAGAACAACTCCATACACCTACTAAGAAAGACACGGTGAAAAAAAAAAAAAGTATGACACTTTAGAAAAGACAATGACATGATAATGTTAATCGAAATGGATGAAAATGATGATGAAATAGACAAGATTATAGAAAGGGATCCTGACGTGCCACCGTTGGTCGAGATAGAAGAAGGAAACATAGTGTTTACCTATTAATAAATATTATAGATAGCATAAGTATTTATTTTAGGCACACCGCTTTGGAACGATTTTATTATCTTCAGACAAGCATATTTTTAAATTTCTTCAAACCAAAAACCAATCGTGACCATTTTAAACTAAATGTATGCTAATCTTATAATTAACAAAGCTACAATAGTGTTGTTTTTTGGGACCATTGCCCGTCTTAGATAATGCCTATTAATTTATATCATGAAACTACGCTAGGTAATAGTTCAAATACCACCAACAAGCATGTAATCAAGGTTACGTGAAACTAGATTCAACATATATAGTATTGTTATATTGATCGACTTGAATCTCGAATAAATAAATTAAGCTATCTATGTGATAACACAGGACACTTCTTGCATTTACATTTTTTTCTTTTTTTGAAAATTGTATTTCACAAATTTGATATCTTCCAAAACTTTACACACAAACTCGTTGGATAGGACAATTTGTTAATAAAAAAAATTGGACAAGAAAAATAAAACAAATGTGTAATTATGTTCGTTTGCCAATAAATATAGGCATATAAAATTTAATTATTTTAGTAGGTATCCATAAAATTAATACATGAATTTATGTTTATAATACCAAACTTAAAGGGGTAGGATCCGTTGACATGGTTATAATGACATAATCTTGACATTTTAGCGCCATTTTCTCTACCAAACCCAACGGACAATAAATTCGAGGCTAATTTTTTGATGACATGTTCTTCTTATAAGTTTCTACACTCCCACCAAAAATGAGATCATTCAAGATGTATAAGACCACCATCTACCATTTTGAATATCAACAGGTTGAAGATTAACGGTTGAAATTAAAATATGTGGATGGTGAAGTTTTGTATTTCGAATTCTCTCATTTTTAGTAGGGAATGTAGAGTTTTATACGAGGAAAATGTCGCTTAATAATAATAGCTTTAAATTCATTGCGGTTGGGTTTGGTAGAAAAATGATAACCATGTCAACGGATTATGTCATTATAACCATGTCAACGGATCATTGGATACATAAAGGGTATCATATGTCCCTATCCTTTTAAGAAAAATCAATCTAATCAAAAGACTGTTCAAAAAAAAAATCTAAAGCATTTGACCACGGGCGCAGGGTGAAGCCCCACCACTCTAACTTAGCTGATTCCATTGGCCCCGATGCGTAGCACGGGTTACATACTAGCATACGTAAGAATTCGACAAATTTTATATATTTTGAAAGCTTTTTGAAAGACCTACACAACAAGCGTAAATACAACTATCAAATTTTCATTTCATGAAATTTTTTATTCTCTAAATAATTTTTAAAATTTTCTTCATATTTTATAGTGTCGGACAATATGCACACGATTGTATGTGCGGAAATATACACCACTTGATTTTTGTACATAATTTTTTAAATTTTCTTCATATTTTATAGTGTGCGGAGCAATATGCACACTGATTGTATGTGCAGGAAATATACATGTAGTTGCAGGATTTCCTACAACATACCCCTTATAATATTTTCTAGATCTAAATCTATTTCATAATCAAAATAAAGATTAAAGTGCTAAAATTATAAAATGGACACAAGGATTTTTACATGGTTCGATCAATGTGATCTACATCCATGGTTCTTCATTATGATTGTTGAGTTACATTAATATTACATTTAGAATCTCCATTAATGGATATTTGATAGAGCTCTAGATCTAGTTTTGGGGAAGAAGATAATAAAGAAAATAAAGTATCTCTCTCCTAATTGTGTATCTTCTCTCTCTTACAAAATTGTTTCTCCCCTTTATCTCTCCTGCTCTCATCTTTATATAGGTGTTTACATAATGGATGACAACTCACATACAGCTCATATTCTCGCAAGCTCTTTGATAATTTTGCGGGCTCTTGCTACCTTCTCATGAGCTATGGAAAGAATGAATCTCGCACACTAAAGAATGTTGTGCGATATTTCGATCCTACAATACACATGATTTTTGTAAATATTTTTAAAATTTTCTTCATATTTTATAGTGTGCATACAATATGCACCCGATTTAATGTGTAGGCAATATGCACATGATTATTTTGTTAATCCTACTTTCTATAATATTACGAAGGCCCTTTGGAACAATTTGCAAATTTTATTAAATAACCTTGGGGCCAAAGAGTAAGACCCATAATTTTTCAGGGTCATAAAAATAAATTTCTCATTAATTTATTATATGAACTTATTTCCGCCATCGAGTGTCTTCTTACGGATAGGGATGGCCATTTGCCCCACCCATCCCTGTGGAGCACTACCCGCCCCGTTTGGGTAGGGTTTTACACAAATGGGATGGGGTCGGGTATGGGTATCTAGACCCTAAAGACGGGGATGGGCGGATGGGATTCAAGGTCCCCGCCCCATTTGCTTCCATATTATAAGCAATGCAAGAATTTGTATCCTTCTGCGAGCTTTCTTACATTTTATTATATTCTTGATCGTTCTTGTATATTCATCACTTTCGTTTCTTTGTTGTGATCGGACACATTCTTTGATCGTTCTTGTATCGAACCGGACAAAGTAAGAAAAACAAATTTTAAAGATTCTTTTGTTCACCTTAGGATGAATTTCTGAATTTAAAATTTTAGAATGCATTATTCTTATGTTATTAATTTTGTTTGGATTTAAGTTTTGATTATAAATAATTTTATGTATTAACTCCGTGTTCACGGGTAACCAAAACCCGCCCCAAGCGGGTATTCCCCATCTTTTCATGTGGGTAGCAGGGCGGTATGGTATTTTTTCGAAGGGGGCGTGGTGGGATTTGACCATCCCCTATTTTAGCAAACCATGCGGCGGATGGAAGCCAAGCAGCAAATTTTTCAGCCAAAATTTGGGACCATAATCCATCTTTTATACACATTTTATTTCAAGACTCTGTGGGTACCACATTGTAAACTAATTTTATTATAATAAATTTTATGCTTCAAAATAAAAAGTCAGTGTCTTCTTAACTTACGAGAAATTGTGTCAGAATATTAACTCTTCCTGCGGTGCCATGGCCCATGCACTTCGTGAAGCTGATCATCCAAGGCTTGCCTCGACGTGTTCCAAGGATGTGGGACTACGAGGTTTCCTTTGGATCCGCCGTCAATACACACCCTATAATTATGTTCCTGAATTTATCCAACATCCAACTTCTCAAAACTGGCGGCTGGTTCTGGCTCGGTATTAAAGCAGATCCTATGGAATGAACAAACTTGGAGTTTGTTCATTTTACTCCCACTATAGACTCAACAAACATGAAAAATGGATGTTCAAACCTTGTTCATTGAGTTGGATGATCAAGCGCGCACGTGATGATAGACCGGGTGATGGTGCCAAAAACACGCGGCACTACCTTCAACGCTCGCGACTCTTTTTTTAACGCCAACGACTCTTCATTCAACGCCAAGTACTATTCACGATTCCCAAAACTTATTTTACTAATTTTTATCATATTTTATCTCACTTTATCCTATTTCATCTCACTATATTTTATATTTTAACTTTATCCTAAAAAAACGTTTTATATTAAAAAGAAATATTAGTGGGCCCTGAAAACCAAATCTGATCATTTTGCTCTAGTTTTCCATAGTGGAAAACAGTTTTATTCATCCACGTGGCTCAACAAAAAAAAAAAAATTGTTCATTGCCGTAGGAACTTCCCTTAGAGGGCTTTATCCTTTATGCATATGTTCCTGTCAAATTTCTGGGGCTTAGAGAGGATGCTATCCACACTATTGTCCGGTGTTCGTTCAAAATCTCCATGAAATGTCAGTTTTGAACCTCTAACTCCTAACCAAGCATTGACCAGCGCGACAAAACCTCCATTGAGGTTGGGTATTACTACCTTCGTTTAAAAGAATTAGCTGATTTCATTTACAAGTTATACAAGAAATCAACATATTATTTTGAAACGAAGGGAATATCATTTGTTAGTTCAACCATGGACTAGTTAATTTCCTTGTGCCAACCATTGAGCAGGCTTTGATGTCGGCACTAGTGTAACTCTCTCAAGTCCCAACGTCATTGTTTTCTCCATAAAATTGCTACGTAGTTGATGTATGGTCGGTCCATCCTTGAATTCATTATTGAATCAGTCAGAATATACATTGCGGCTCATAGTCAAAGTTCAAACGCGGCCACCCTTCAAGTTGTGCCGGCATATGACAAAGTTTGACCGAGTTTCCGAAGCTCAACGTAATACAGCAGTTTTTTATTGGGAAAATAGGGAAGTTCTACCACAAATCATTAATTTTACGGAGCCTTAACTAAGGCTTAGTTTGATTGGGCCGACCGAGCGAAGCGAGGGAGGACCTTTATATGGCCACTTTTTTGTAAATCTAAGTGATCAATTACCACAAAAAGATTGAGAATGGTCCATCTTTGAAAAACCAAAATATCCTCTCTTTTAGTCCAATTACTATAACTCCTTATATATCCTATTTTCTTAGGGGTATAATTGGAAAACAAACTTTAATATAACATATCTAAAAATCCGTGCCTTGGAATTTTACGAATTTTATCTTGTTGGAAAGCTAATAAAAAATTTATCCAACGAGCACAAACAACACTATCAAATTTAGAGTTTTTACGAAAAATTCGGAGATATTTATCATTTTAGGCACAATTTTAAAAAATTGAATGTATATTCATTATGCAAACCACCACAAAAGATACATACTCCCTCCGTCCCTAATTAGATGAGCTACTTGGTTTTTAGTTTTGTCCACAAATAGATGAGCTATTTCACTAACCAAGGGGATATTTCTAAAACTACCCTTTTAATTGATTATTTTTTCTATAAGAAATATGTATAATTTGATAGTCATGTTTATATTCGTTGCGTAGGTGTTTTAAAATGCTTTTCAACGGTATAAAGTTTATAAAAAACCGTGGTATAGTTTAAGAGATAAATTGTTTCTAAATTTACTAATTATTGCCCATAAGGGTATAATTGTAAAAAATACTTAAATATACTTCAATTTCCTCCTTGCCTTAAAATTTGTGCAAACTACAAGTAGCTCATCTAATTAGGGACGGAGGGAGTAATACTTTATGTAGCAAAATTTTGGTTTATGCATCAACTAATTTTCCGTTGCAACTAATAAAACGATGTACTCCCTCCGTTTCAAGAAAAATGATACTTTAATTTTAGGCACAATTCTCGAAAATTGAATGCATAGCCATTATGCAAACCACCACAAAGGATGCATAAACCACATCATGCAACCATATTTTGGTTTATGGATCGACTAATTTTTCGTTTACCTAAAAGTGATACTTTCACAACCCGTTTGAGAAAAGTGAAACTTTCGCTCCGTTTCGGGAAAAGTGATACTTTAATCAAACGGAGCTAAGTATCACTTTTTTCAGCAGTGAAAGTAATCGCAGACGAACCCCATGTTCTGATTCTTTTTCGGTCGGCCCTCCCACCGTGGCAACGGTCGTACTAGTGTTAGTGTGCCTTCTGAAGAAGCAATTTTATGTTCTGCTGTGTAAAAAAATAGTCGAACGGTTGATAAAAAACATAAATTAAAGGTAAAGCTGATTGAAAAAACCGTAAAATATCAAATTAATGTTTTAATAGCAAATGACATAAACAGAAATATCTCTGAAAATATTTCTGCTCTATTCGATTGGGATTAAAAACAATTAAAAAATTTAACAACTATAAGGCAGGTGTTGCGGCAAGAAAGGAAGTGGCCTTGCTTTATCGTATACAATTAAAGCCCGCCGATATCCTCGTAACGAATTATGGAGGCACCACAAAGGATGCATAACAGTTTATACAGTCGTATTTTGGTTCATGCATCCACTAATTTGGTTATACAACCACTAAAACG
The DNA here is from genome assembly GCA_023531295.1 of Papaver armeniacum. Taxonomy (NCBI): domain Eukaryota; kingdom Viridiplantae; phylum Streptophyta; class Magnoliopsida; order Ranunculales; family Papaveraceae; genus Papaver; species Papaver armeniacum. The sequence continues at coordinate 275,392 of JAJJWW010013984.1, read as the reverse complement.
ATGTATATGGCTTAAAAATAACATTCCAACAAAAAAAGATGTATAACGCGTTATGCAATCAGCGGTGTTTCGTTTTTCTTCAGTCAGCCCTCCCTACCATGGAAGTGGTGTTCTAGTGGTGAGTCTAATACTGTCACAAGCTTCTTCTTCCTAAGAAGTACAACTGCACAATATTCATCACCTTCATCCCATCCAGATGAAAGAGTAAGGGGATTTCGTTACAAAAGCAATCAAAAATCACAAAGTAACATCATTTAGAAAATGGAGTCAAGCAAAAAAGTCACATGGATTTTGTTATAAGGATGAAAAATTTAATTTTTTTTTCAAGGGAGATTGATAAATTTAATTTTTTTTAATGAAAACCCACACCTTCAGTTTTGTTGTAACGATGAACTGATAGTTAAATTTTATTGTTCTACACTTTCAATGGAAGCCCTATTGGGAAAACTATTTCCGTCCACTATTTTAAAAATTTTGGAAAATGATTCTTTTGTTTTTGAAGCAAAGATTTTGGAATAGGTTGCATCGACAAATAGTTGTCGTGATAATTCTGTTCTTTAGATTTTTGGATCGTGAAAGACAAAAAAAAAATTATACTTCAAAATTAGTGTTTGGTCTAATTTTTGTCCAACTTAGTACTTGGTACTTGGAAAAAATGTTGACTCGCGTTGACTCGTTAAATCTTGACTTCTTGTTAATAATTATTAAGAAAATAAATAAAAATCTAATAACTAATTAAGTTTACCATTGTACCCTTCATTTTATTAGCGTTTAGAGTTTAGAGACCATGACCTTTTGCGATATCTACAGCCCCAAATATTTCTCTCTCTCTGTTTAGTGTTTACTATCACCACAAAAATCATATAGTCACGGCACCGAACACATTTTTCATTCAAGAAACATATGAATCCAATAATGTCTTGTTATCGTTTCACTATTTTTCTTTTTCTTTTTTGTAACAGTTTCTCTCTCTGTAATGGAAGCTATGCAAATCTCATTTAATGTTGCATCTTACTTCTAAATCATCAGCAACAGTAGCATTTACGAGTCCGACTATGTGCACCCCCTCTTAACCCGGGGTGCACATTCCTCCCCACGTTATTGGGCGTTTAGTTAACTCAGGTTGTTAGGTGGTTTGAACTTTATGAACCTAAATGTACATCGGAAGCGGCAGAAAAACTTGGTAAGGCAGAAAACTAAATGTCATTAATATCACTCTTAAGGCTTTGTTGTTTCTGTTTCTCTTCTAGCTTCCCCTCTATTTATCTTCTCCACAATCAATATACACTGAATCCAAATCATTTTGATACATGATCTTGAATCAATTGCCAAAAGAAACCAAGAGATCTTCATTGTATACTTTAAACTCAACATATTGGAAAATCAGGAAATAATAAAACGAAGTGAACGTGATTTTGATGATTAACACAAATTCAAAGTAGTTACCAAAATTCAATAAAAGATTATCATGTTTGGGAAAATTGATCAGTCTTTTATTTGTTTGTTATTACACACTTAACAAAACTTTGAACCATGAAATCAGAAAATCCAAACGCTATCCCAAAATTTTCTCTGCAAATCAAAAAATCTCATTTCAACGAGTTTTTCTCTCTATATAAAATTGACACCGCTATGTTTTTACCTTTTCATTTCAAGAAGATCAACAAAATCATCCATTATTTATGCACTAAGAATTTGAAATAAAAAAAAACAAAGTTGCAGAACAATTAATGAATCAGATGATAAGTGTAGTGTTTAAAAAAAGAGAGAGTTTATTATTTTCCTACAAATTCCAATGTAATTTAATGTAATATCTAATCGGGGTTAACTAAACACCCTATCATGAGGGGAGGTATGTGCACCCCGGGTTAAGAGGGGGTGCAGATAGTCACACTCAGCATTTATTATCATTAAAAAGATCAAAGCTTTTCGTACTAGTAATGGGATTTTACTATCACTAAAAAGCTTAATTAAAGAGAATTGACATTTCGATGTTACCAAGATGGGATTTCAATTATTGATGCAAAAGATAAAAATGATAAAGATGGCTTCTTTTTTTTTTTGATTCTTCTGGGATTCCCTTACCTTCTAAAATTGGATAGTTCTTGATTATTTCTTCATTTGATTTGCTTAATGTTGTGCTTTTGATTTTGGGTTTGTTTCCATTTCTTTGATTTGTCAATTTGAGTATTGAAAATTGAGAAGAGAAATTGTCTCAATTAATTCCTTCTTACCATAGACCTGGAAGTTGATCAATTTGCCTCTTATAGTGATAATCAGTTTTTGGATCTACATCGTTGTGAACACAAGAATTACGATGGCATCCACGTGTTCACAAAAAATATTCGCATTTGTAAATACAGACGTTGTAAGACCTAGAACAGAAATGAAATGATACTAAATACGACGACTCATCGACTCAGAGTCTTCGGACTCGTCATTGTCTAGTCAAGGGGGGATTGGTGTTTCACTATGTATTGAGTTACAGAAATAGTCGAATGACTTTAAGTGAATAACGATGCTTAAAGGGGAAATATGATTCATACTTACTCTTCCTATCTCTCTTTCCTATATTCTTCTCTGATTATTAGAAACTGGTCGACCCCCTCTCTCTTAGTGGAGAGGGGTATTTATAGGGAAGATACGTGGGGTCCACCGTCAGAGGCCGTTTGAATCTTATCTTCTTGTTCTCTGTGATGATCCCGCTGGTGTCTTCGCTCTGAACCGATGCCCCCAGCGGCTATTCTTAATGACGATGGGTCGATGCTTCCTCTTCCACATATTAGTTGACATGTACCCTATGGCTAGAGTACTTAATGCGGGTGGTTGGGCTGTCTGCCCACGCCAGACAGCTGTCTGCGGCTCCTATCACATTCGTGTCAGCTAGGCTAATCCTCGCCGTTGAACTTAGATCCTTCTCGAGATGGAGTAAAGTGAATCCTTGGGTGTTCTTCGGTGCTTCGCGGTGGCTCGTCCCTTTAGTGCTCCCTGATCCCTAGCCGTTGGATCAGTTCGAAGATGAACATATACTGTCGTCGGGTGCTTCTTGGGTGTTGGTACGTGGCATCGTGTCTTGATGTTTCCATCTGTGCGTTCTCCACGTGTAATTCCTTAGACACGTGGAGAGTGGGGAATTATGTGTATACAATTTGCCCCTTTTCTCCAAGATTTGAATTAATGGTCAAAGTTTGGGGAAAACCGTCTTCACAGTCAACCCCACTCTCTCCATTAACTCCTCCCCATCCTTAGGGAACGTTTCCCATTCTCCATATTAACTTCTCCTCGAAACACGGGGCAGTTATATCGTTTGGTTTATAAATAAGAGGGATGAGGCTATTGAAATAAATTTCATTCTCTTGTCAGTCCGAAAATTCTCCATTTTTGTTTTCTTGCTCTTAACTTCTGCTAGTGTTGCTTGGGGTAAAATTTCTTAGAATCTTCAGAGGTTGACTGTTGTCGCCGTTCATCATCTTCTCCTTGATCGTCTTTGCTCTGCTTATAAAGTTTTTGATACAGGTATGAAGTAGTCTTTATTTTGATCTTGATCGATTGTTGGGCTTATGCTGCTGTGTTCTTAGTTTTGTGATCAAGTACAGATATGCTTGCCCCTGTTCTTTTATCTCAAAACTCATGGATTCCCATCCGATGATTTAAGCTTGTCTTCGTTGTCCTCAAACAGATTAGGGTTTTTGGATGATATTTATGATGAATTTGTGGAAGTTTGCATAATTTCAACTTTTGATTGTCTGCTTTATCTGATCTTCGTAATACTTTTCTTGCCCTCGCAGATATGTCTGATCGTCATCGGTTTTCATACCAGACACCGTCACCGGGTCCCTACAGGTCTCCTCCCCATAGAAGTCCCGATATATCTCTGCCGAGGGGTGGCTCATCTAGGTCATTCCAACCAGATCCTCGTGCCCAGAAGGTTTCATCATCATCGGGTCCAAGGGTTTCCATTACGAAGAAGGGGGATCCACCGAAGGGATCTCGGTATGTAGTTAACCGTCATGTGACTAATCCCTCTCCCCAACGTGTTGAGCCTAGAAATGCGCAGCAGCCCTCCCTCATCGTGCCGAACCGATGAATGTTCAACCTCTTCGGTCCATGCCCCCTCAAACCACGATGCATCCTTTGGGATCTAAGGCTTCGCAATCCGCTGCTGTGATGAAAGGACCTTCTGCTAAAGCTGATATGCCCCTGGCGGGCCCTCCGAGGAATCCGGTGGCCAAAAGGAAAGGTTCTGATATGAGTCCTCCCAAGTCAAAGAAACCGTTGTTGAGTCAACCCACTAGTTCTGATGTTGCTTCTAAAATACGAAGCATTTCGGTGGCCAAGAAAAAGGTTACCTTCAAGCATGTTGATCTTGAAGCCTTCAAAGTGAAACATGGCCTTGAGTTCTTTGATGTTAACTTCTATGCACCAGACGATGACCTTACCTATGATATGATTGTGAACTATAAGTACGATGATCTTCATTTATTGACCACTTTGGGAGCTTTCGAAACGGGTTTGATGCTGCCTTTGTACAAGTCGGGGGATTCATTTTATTATGATATTTTGGCCGATCGCGAAGGTTCCACCCATAATACTCATTGTCGCTCGGTGGTGCAACTAAGTGGGAATTATCTTCGGACTCTGAAGGAGTGTTATCTTCGGAGCAAGGGTGAAACGATGATGACCTGAGAGAGATTTGTATACTCCTGCCAATTTCAATGCCTCTTTTGGAGATTATGTCAATAGTAGAAATCGCAAGCCATGGAGTGTTGGTCTTCGTACCATTCCTGCTTCTTATGGTGAGGTTCGTCTTTTAAGAGAAGTGTGTGATTCGAAGTTTTGCTACGTTCCCGGTACCGATGTGTCTTCTCAACAGAAGCTTTTTCCTAATCGTGAAAGGCTCAAGCGTGATCATGACTATGAATGGCATGCCACAGTCATCGAAGTTGTTAGTCCTTGGGCATATGGCTGGGTGCCTGGGCAGCATGGATGGCGTCCTGTTGCTGGCAGTCAGCCTCGTGATAGCGCTCCAGCTCGCTATGGTGACTTCTGCCCCTGGCGATTGAATTCGATGGTATGAACTTTGAGTATGCCATGGACGCTGCTGACGAAGATGAAAGTTCCGATGTTGTCCTTCTTTCGAAGGGTAATGCCGATGACAAGGTATGGTTCTCTATGTTACCCCTTTTCTTCTTGGTTTAAGGTAACACGATGTAAGGAAACAATAGTTGGTGTACTAATATATCGAGTGTTATCTCCTCAGGCAAAGAAGAAAAGAAAATCGGGCCGGTTCAGTCTTCCACTGCCCCTGTGGAGGGGACAGATATTCTCGATGAGGTCAATAGCCCCGTGAACGATGAAGGTATCGAGGACGAAGAAGAAATTACCGATGATGAGAAACGAATAGAGACCTCTCCTCATAATCATATGAACGACGAGGATACCGGTGATGGTGCCAACGAAGAAGAGATTTCCCCTAGTGGTGATGGAACTGGTGGAGAGAAATCTATGTCTGACTTTCCACTAACCGATCCTCCCATTGGATTAGTGCCGGGTCATGGGAATGAGGAGGCTGAGCTTCAGTCAATAAATCGTACTTTAGAGTTTTCTTTTGGTAAAATTCATTCATTGGGGGTCCGATGGATATTGACGCTGCCATGGGATTAGGTGAGGAGTTCTCTCTGGTTTCGCCACATGATGAATGGGATGTTCTTGGGGATGAAGGTGAGAGTGTAGTTGAGACCGGTGGTGAAGAAGCGGCTGCTCATGAAGAAAATTTGGGTGGTAAAGGTGATAAGGCTCATGCTAACAAAGAGGTCGGGGCCACGAAGAGTTCTAATGGGGAAAAGGATGTGACCGATGCCGGAGCTTCCGCTGGTGCATCCTTGGAGGGCTTTGATATGGCCATGATGCAGGATGGTGACGATGCTACACTGGATTGGTTGATGAAGAAAAATCTGATGTTTGTGTCGAACCCTGCTCCCGTGATACCTGGTGAGAAAAATTCCGATGCCTTCACCCGCCAAAGGATGTAGTTATCGTCTCACGATGATATTGCCGAAGCTTGGGAGAAATATTTGGGTGCTACTTCTACCAGCATTACTTGGTCGATCCCCTTCTTCCATTGCCGATATGATGGTTATTGCCGATGGGTATCGGTATGGTTTTCCCCGAGTGTTCTTAAGGTTCGCTGTCGTAGATTCCTTTGTTTTATTTCTTATATGACTTTTTATTGATGGTTATTATCTTCTCGTTATCAACGCAGATAATGAGAAGTGAGCACTGCAACCACACTTTGTACCAATTTTTCAAAGCGAAGCTTCGTCACCGGGAAAGAGGAATCAACGGCTGTTTGAAGCGCTCGTCTCATAAAGGATAAGAGATAGCAGAACTGAAGATCCAGCTGAAGGGGAAAGAGCATCTTGGTGCCGAATATGAGAGGTTATTGAACTTGCATTGGTTCTTAGTGACTTGGAAAAGGCCCGCAACGATGCTTCATCTTCTAAAGGTTTGTTTTATTTTTCTATTCTCCTCTTCGGCTCTCTCTTTCGTCTTCTTAGTGTGCTATCTGAGTCTCCCATCCCTATCTTCAGCGGGTGTTACTAGAGAATTGGTGTGGCTTCGGAATGAGAGGACTCGGCAAGCTTCCCGAATCAAGGAATTAGTGGAGAAAATTAAGAGTGAAGCCGATAAATGGAATGCTCGAGTGGTGAGCATAATACCCTAGTAGGCGAGTGGCGAGAGAAGCGGACTCGGATGATTGATATGCGGAAACGATTCACAATACCGATCGTCGTCGCTTTAACGATACCTTGTTATGGACTCGTGAGAACCTTCGTGTTGCTCGTGAACATGCTACTATCTTGGAGGCTAAGGTAACACACTTGGAGGAGGAATTAAGCCAAGCTCGGTTGTCCCATGACCCTGAGGTTATGGATTATATACAGACGGCTTGTTCGGAGAGGGACGACACACCCAGGCCGAGGCTCATGCCCTTAGTAATGCTTTAGCCGCCTCTCAAGCCGATGTTGCTCATTTAGTGGATTCCGAGAAAGACCTCGAAGTGAACATGTACATGCTTACTAAAGGCATAGAAGAAATGAATAATGAAGTCAACCATCTTCGTCATTTAGACTCCATGAAGCGGTAGAGTTGGATGAGTGTCGGTTTGCTCTTACAAATCTTCGATTGGATTATAAGAAAATTTAGCAATACAATTTTCTTGACGACGCTCGAGACACCGTAGTTAATGATTATGAGATAGCCGGCTAGAGTCGAAGGTATACAATTATTTGGTCATGAACATTTCTTCGGTTCTAGTTTTCTAACCCAACTTCGTCTTCTTTTGAGCTCGAAGGACAGCTTGACCTTGCAAATGAAAAACTTGAAAAGACTCAATCTTCCCTAGTACGGACGAGGGCCGGACAAGTATTATGAGAGTTTAGATGTATCTTGGGACACCGTAGAAAAGGAAGCTGACCAAGGAAGTAACCCGATGACATCTTTGTTGTCAAAGTCTCGAGCTTAAGACCACCGTGATCACATATAAGGCTCGTTAGCGGCTTGTCGAAGAGATGAACATGACTCGACAGGGATCGAGCAAGGCCTTGGAAAGATCATGGCATTGTCAAAAACTATCCCTCGTCGTCATATGCCCGAGCCCTTAACTTCTTTCTACGGGTCCTTCTTCGGGAGGAAGTGTTCCCTCCTCTCGGAAGCAAGATCCCGCCGGTCATATTGGATCTTCTAAGGGAAAGTAGACTGCTATAATTATTATGGAAAGTTGATCTTCGTTGATTACTTGTCTTGAGCCATTTTTGGTGTATTTTTGTGTTTCTTGTTAAATTTTCCGAACTTGTAATCAACTTTTATGGAAGAGATCATCGTTTGTTTGGATATGTACAAACTTTGATTCATCTGCATGGTTAATTCAATTAATTTTTAGATGTTGAGAAAATCTAGTTAACGAGAATGAATAAGTAAAAATAATATATAATGTTTGATGTCAATAACGAAGATATGCACCTTCGTTCACGATTTTGGACTGTCACCCCGCCGGCTAATCCTTGGATGGAGGATTACCAAACGGTGGGGGTTGAAGCAACGTTCTGGATATGTAATGCATTATTGAACTATGTACATGCATTCATTCATTCAATTGAACCTTTGCCTTTTAGATTGGTTGGGTATCTCTTTACGATGGATGCCTTCCCCATGGTCCTACACTTATAGACGGCGATAGGGGAGTCGGAGAGATTGTATATGGCTACTTTTCCCAATAGAGATTTTGCAAAAAGTTTGTTCGATTAATGAGTCGAGGTGCTGCTATTCCTCTTCCAGAGATAGAAACATGTCAAGAGAGTATCTTCTTCTTACGTGCTCTTCATGCGGATGCGGAACTTGCGTTGCTTTTATGGATAGTATGGCTTGTGATATTTGCATTCCACGGGTGTCTGAGGACTTCTCCCTTTCGAGTTACGCAGATAATAAGATCCGTTGCTGCGATGTCGTGTATAACAAATGGTCCTCCCCATGTTGGTGCTAACTTGCCCCACTTTTATCTCGGTATTGGGGTATAGTTCTCGGCACATACTTGTCCTTCTACAAAATTTCTAAGTTTAACCTTCTTGTTGTATTCCCTTGCTAATCTTCGTTGGTAGTTTTTCATCCTCTCATGGCGATGTTTCTCTTCTTTCCTCTAGATCGTCGAGCCTCTCTAGCATCATATCTCGTCGTGAGGTTCTTTTCCCATGCTTCAGTCTTCGTTGTTGGCATGATAATTTATGTTGGGATGACTACTTCGTTTCCATAAGTGAGAAGGAATGGTGATTCCCCTGTAGCGGACCTTCGGGTTGTTCAGTATGCCCATAACACGTTATGTAGTTGTTCACACCACCGCCCCTTGTGTTCGTCCAGTTGCTTCTTGAGGATAAGTGCCAGGGTCTTATTTGTGGCTTCGGCTGTCCGTTGCTTTGAGGATAGATGGGGTTGATTTATTCTTCCTGATTTTGAAGGTATCGAAGAGCATGTCTATGTTCTTACCACATAGTTGTTTGCCATTGTCGAGACAATCTCTGCGGGGATACCGAACCTGCAAATGATATTTTGAAAGATAAATGTGAATACGTCTGAGTAACGGATTCTACCTAGGGCCTTGGATTCTACCCATTTGCTGAAGTAATCTGTGGCTACAATCAAGAATCGTCTTTTCCCCGATCCTTCGATCGAGGATCCGACGATATCTATGCCCCATTTTGAGAAAGGCCAAGGAATATCCATGAATTCACTTTGTTGCGGGAGCATGGATTCTTTTAGAAAACCGCCGATATTCCTCACACCTCCTAGATATTCTTGCGGCATCTCGTATCATCTGTGGCCAATAATACCCCTGTATTTTTGCTTTATTTGATAGTGATCTCATCCCGTTATGGTTTCCTGCATCTCCATAGTGTATGTCTTTCAAAACCCGATGTCCTTCTTCTCTTGATAGGCAGCATAGCAGCGGTCCAAGGAAAGACTTCTTGTATAAAATTCCATCCCTAAGGTCGTATCTTCCTGCCTTTGATCGCACCTTTCTAGCCTATTTCAAATCCGTAGGCAACGTTCCTTCTTTGAGGAAGAGATGGACTTGATTCTCTAATCTTCTTCGTTTTTGAAGTCTTCATCTTCGCTCGCTCTTTTCATGATGTCATCTTCGTGAAAGTCATCAGCGATATCTTCCCAACGTCCTCGTCGGCGATATCCTCCCCACATCGTCTTCCACGATTTGTAGTGAGGGATTCATGAGGAGTAACAGGGGCTCGTATACTCTTGTTATCTTGATTGCTTTGATGCTTTCATCTTTCAACATGGACGATATGTATGCCAGGGCATCGGCGTGCCTAAGGTCTTTTTCTTCGCATAAATGACGGAACTTGATGCTAGGTACTTGGGATGCAAGGGTTTGGACCAAAGCCATGTATGCCGAGAGGGTCTCATCGTACACGTTGTACTCCCGGGCTTATCTGTAGTATGACCCGGTTGTGAATCACTCGTCGGGTGTACCTCGTTTATACCCATTTCGATTATTAAACGAAGAGCATGGACCACGGCTTCGTATTCGACGATGTTATTGGTATGTTCCTTAAATTCCAATCTTAGCGCATGCACGATTCTTTTTCCTGGGAGTAGTGATTACGATGCCTATACCTTCCCCTTCTCTATTTCTTGATCTGTCTACGAAGACTTCCCATTGTCTTTGGTTTGAAGGTTCGAGGACATCGAATGGGTCTTTTCCTTCTTCCACTTCTGGTACGCCCCTTACTTCCTCGTAGTTATCCAAGGGTAGATCTGCTAGGTTATCCGCCAAGACTTGTGACTTCTGGGAATGTCGTATTTCGTGGATAATGTTGAACTGATCGAGGTGAGTGTTCCACTTTGCTATCCTTCTCACTTTTCCCCGCTTTTGAGAATAGCTTCTAACGGTGCTTTGCATGGAACATGAATGTAGTGAGTCAAGAAATAAGTCCTTAGCTTTGGGTTTCCCATACGGTGCCAAGATGAGCTGCTCAATCTTTGTGTAATTTATTTCTCGCCGAATTGAGAGTCTTGCTCACATAGTAGATCGGTTGCTCTATCTTCGTGTTTGTTTTGACCAATACCGCGCTGACTGCATCCTCCGTTGCTGCTATATAAAGAGCCAATACCTCGTCAGGGTTGGGTTTTTGTAAGATCGGGATTGTGGCTAGATACTCTTTGATCCTCTGGAAAGCTTCTTCGCATTCTGTGGTCCATTCAAACTTGCTTACTTTTTTGAGGATGTTGAAGAAGGGTTTGCATTTGTCCGACCACAGAATGCGATGAATCTTCCCAGAGCTGCTAAAGATCCGTTGAGTTTTTGGACTTCTTTCAGGTTCTTCGGGGATGGCATTCCTACGATGGCCTGGATCTGGTAGGAGCTTAAAAGTGATTTTTCCTACGTCTTACTGCAAGTGCACAGGCCTATTGGAGGCGTGGCAAGCACAGGTCGATCCCACAGGGAATTGGGTGTGCAAGGATTGATCTTAAGCTTTCTTAACTGATCTCTATGAAGTGTAACACAATAATGGATTGTTGTCGATCTAACCGAGTTGGAATGTGACTATAAACTAAGGTAATGACAAGCAAAGATGGTGAAACCGATGAGTTGAGGGCACCGGGGTGATTGAATTCACCTCCTAAACCTATACTAAGGTAATACACACAAGTTCTAGTCTTACACTACCCTTGGAGGTATTATGTGGAAATTTTGCTAATTGCTTTCACTAATTGACTCCTAGTATGAGTGTCTTTTTACGGTACACTCTATCACAAGCTAATTTGTTCAACAATTAGTTAATAGTCCTAATGCAATACAAAACAATAATAACTGGAAACTTGATAATGAATTAACTTTGTATAGGCATTAGTGGTTTCATATGCACCCTAGCAGAGTGTTTAGAACATGATGAACATAATAAAAATGACTTCAATTTAAAGTTACAACTAAATATGAACCCTAAAATTTGACTCAAAACTGACTGCCTCTCTCATCCCTCAAAACTTCAATTTATAACTCACAAAAAACACCAACTAACCACAATCGATGACCCAAACTCCGCTCGATGCGCCTTGTCTTGCCTCGACCTCTGAATCGAACATGCAAGGGGTTTGGTGAAAACCCTAACCCTAATTATCTCTAACCTAGCTTCTAGGTTGAAGAGAAGCTATGAAAGAGATAAATAAGAGAGAGAGGGTTGCGGAGTAGAAGCTGGTAGTGATTGCGACGGAAGAAGGGGATGGAGGTGATGATGGAGCTCGCCATGGGCGTGGGAAAGGTATGGGTGAAGGAAGAAGGGGGTATGGGTTTTCTCTCGAGAACTCGTGGGAGAAGAAAGAGAAAGGTGAGGAGAAATGAGATTAGGTTGATGGGTTTTGTCGATAGTGTAGGTATAGGTAACTTCGTTGTGAGGCAGGGACAGCGACGGATGATAGGAAGGATGCGGCCGAGTGTTGGATTTAGCTGGAGAAGATCTGAACGGCTGAAGGCGACTCGGGGCGATTTGGTGCTGAGCGGAGGCATCAAGCAATGATGTAAGTGATGGAGCGACCGTAGGATGTAGCTAGAAGCGATCTCAACGGCTCGGGATGAGCGGGTTCGGATCCGGGTCATGGGTAGCTCTAGCCCATGTCTTCCTTGTTGGGTTGCGGCGGATTAGCGCGCGAGCTTCCTGGCTCTCTGCTCCATAGATGCTTGTCTCCAATTATCTGCTCCTTTGGCTCTCGGATTCTCCGAGCTTTATTTATTACCTAAAACACAAAATTAATTAATACAAATATTTATTCTTGAAAACAAAGAAAATACAGAATCTGGGATAATATCTGATTTATGAGCACAAAAGATGAGTAAAATGCCAATAAAAAGGTGTATAAATATGCAATATTTGGCACTCATCAGGATCTTAGCAGGATCTACTTCAATGCCCCTCTTCGTTACTAGGTAACCTAAGAATTTCCCTGATGTGACACCGAATGTGCATTTTTCTGGATTTACTTTCATGCTGTGTTTTCTCATGGCTTCGAAGATATCTCTCAGGTCTTGATGGTAATCCTTGCGCAGCTTACTTTTGACGAGCATATCATCCACATAAACTTCTAGGGTTTTCCCAATCCATGGTTTGAAGATAGCGTCGACTATCCTCTGATAGGTTGCCCCTGCATTTCTAAGTCCGAAAGGCATTCTTGTGTAACAATAGAGGCCGTGCGGGGTGTAGAATGTTGTATGGTGTTGGTCTCTTCTGCCAGGGCTACTTGGTTGTAACCGGAGTATCCATCCATAAACGATAGTTCTTCGTATCCTTCGACGGCTTCCACCAGTTGATCGATGCTTGGGAGTGGGTAGATGTCCTTGGGGCACGCCTTATTGAGGTTGGTAAAATCTATGCATATTCTTACTCCCCCGTTTTTCTTGGGCACGATGACCATGTTTGATATCCATGTTGGATATTTGACCTCCTTGATGAATCCCGCTTCTAGCAATTTACGGAGCTCTTTTTCGATTGCTTGATGATACTGCAGTTCTACCTTTCGTACTTTCTTTGAAAGGTGTGGTGCCTGGTTTTATACGAAGTTCATGTTGGATTATCTTCGGGTCGATTCTCGGCATGTCTCCTAGCTTCCACGCGAAGATATCTGCATATTCTGTGAGTAACTTGGTCAGAGCTAACTCTCTGTCTTTGTCCATCAGGGTTCCTATCTTGATCATCTTCGGGTTTTCTTTGGTCCCTATATTGATCTCCTTTACTGGTTCCACGGGTGTGAACGTGGGCTTTGTTTCCCCTAGGAGATGGACATTCTTTAATTGCTATTTGGTAGGTTCTCCGGCCTCCTCAGCTGTTGAGGTGCTTGCTTCCGCGTTTAGAATGATGCTTTCCTTACTCAAACTCTTCCCTGAGATTTTTTCGAGATAAAGATCAATTGGTTTTTCCTTTGCAGCTTCTTTGTTGCGACTCCTTCGAGACTTCCGCTGCTCATCTTGTTCGTTATTGAGCTGATTTTGTAGAGCTTGGCATTCTCGGGCCGTAACCTGATCTCCCTTTATCTCCATTACCCCTTCGGGTGTTGGAAATCTAAGGTATTGATGATAGGTTGATGCTACTCCTTTGAGTTTGTGTACCCATCTCCTACCGATGATAGCGTTGTAAGGGGAAGGTGCGTCTATTATGCTGAATCGAGTATCCACCTTCATTGGTTATGCGTCCACTTGTAAGACAATATCACCTAACGGTTTTGTTGGTGCCCCATTGAATCCACGAGATGGTATAGTACGAAGACATCAGTTGTTCATCATTGAGCTCCATTCGTTTGAATGTGTCATAGAACAGAACATTGACCGAGCTCCCTCCGTCGATGAGGATCTTCTTGATATTACACCCAGCCACTGGTAACGTGAGGACCAAAGGATCATTGTGATCTTCCATTTCCTCCTCGACATCATCATCCTCAAAAGTCATTGGCGCGTTCATCCACTGCTCGTGTTCGTCATCGATTTTATATAGCTCGCAGTAGTCCTCGAATTGCTTCCTCAGCCTTTTTCCTATATGTGCCGTCTGGTGGGTCCTGGTAGCTTTAACAAGAGATGGTATTCAGCGTTTGGTTTCCCTCGGGTAGCTGAACTTGTTTGCTTCGTTTCGTCCCATCTTCGGTGTTTGCCTTACGTATGTCTGCTTGAGGTCACCTGCGTCAATTAGCTTTTGGATCATGATTTTGAGATTCTTGCATTTCTCGGTTTGGTGCCCGTTGAAGCAGTGGTACTCGCAGTAATCCTTGACTTCTCGGACCTTGGGGGCTGCTTTCCTTTGGACCATGGCCACTCCAGATTTTCCCGATCCTTGATTTCCCTCAGGATGCGGGTGTAGCTTGTGTTCAGCTTTGTGTAAATTTGGTCTTGAATTTCCCGGTCATCACGTCGACGTTCATCCCTTCGTCCTCTCGTGTCTTCGTTGGGTCGTTCCGTTGAACCGCCCATCTTTGATCCGCTGGCTTGTTCCACTTGAATGAGTTCGTTGAGATCTTTGAGTCTCAGGCTCGGGATTTTCCCATTTGGATTTCTTCTAGCCTCGCGTGCTTTTCAATGATTACTCGGAGATCTCCTTCGGTCGTCGGGACACTTCCATGAATTTCTACAAATAGCGGGCTCGTCCCTTTAGTGATCCATGATCCCTAGCTGTTGGATCAGTTCGAAGATGAACATATACTGTCGTCGGGTGCTTCTTGGGTGTTGGTACGTGGCATCGTGTCTTGATGTTTCCAGTTGTGCATTCTCCACGTGTAATTCCTTAGACACGTAGAGAGTGGGGAATTATGTGTATACAATCGTATGGTACGCGATAGGAGGTTGATGAACTGTTACATGTTCATCAATGGGGTTCGATGTGGTAAAGGCGGAAGAAGATGAAAGTAGAAAACTAATTAGGTTAAGTGGGCATCTTAAACTAGATTATCACGCTGCAGCAGATTGGGGTCGCCAAAGAAAAACAAAGAATTTGCAACAGATAAATTAGTAACGGTCTCGGGCACGGAATTTGTAACAATTATATGTGTTACAAAATAACCCATGGAGCCTTTCTTCCCGCCCGAATCAGCAGCCCTTGTGACCGTTTTTTGGGTTTTTTTGAAACTTTTTTTTTCGATTTTGATCAAATTTATCAAAATTCTTTTCAACCCATATAAAATAAAGTGATTATAAACTATATTGGGGTAGATTTTCAAGAAAAAACGATTGTACTATTTATGAAAATTGAAAAATCAAAATTTTTAGAAAACACTTTTTTTCAATGAAGTTTCAATCAAGAAATTATTTGATCATGAATGATATTTTTCGATATTTCTTTCGATTTATAAGAGATATTATGATTAAGATCTGTTTACTGCAAAAAGTTTGAAGAAAAACGTTCTAGAATTGATCAATTTTGGAAAATCAATTTATTTTTTTTTGGAACTCAATTTTGAGGACCATAAAAGAGTGACGGACAAAATCCATATGAGCTACCCTATAGAAGGTCTCCCTTTGGTCGACCAATCATGACCGTAGGCTAAGTTGGTTACATCATAGTCGTCAGATGCTAGGTTCACCTAAGGGATATATTTGTATTTTCATATAATTTAATTTTACAAAATAATTAAAATCTATTCAGTAACAGTCAATTCTAGTCAATGTTATTTCCAAGTACCAAATACTAACTTGGACAAAAGTTAGACCAAACGCTAATGTTGGGCAAAACGCAAGCACCAAAAACCAAATAACCCTTTTCTTTTTCTGTTCTAATTCTTCTTCTTCGCGAGAAGATATGTTAACTGCTAATTGATTATTGTTCGTTGACTGCTAAATGATACTCCCTCTGTTTTTGGAAAAGAGATACTTTCACTTTTTTATTTTAGCCTAAAAATATGCCAAATTGAAAAAGTGAAAGTATCTCTTTCAAAACGTAGGAGTATCTTTTGATGCGTTGGCATTGTTAGACGGCTAGGTACGGTTAGTAATTGTTTCCAATACAAGGGATAGAAGGGTAACTAAAAGAATTACATTAGAAATGTGGTCAACACGGTCTTTTAACGGTCTCTGACGGGTTCAAGTACCAACCCTTAATTTCTCAAATGTTGGGTACCAAATCAATGTGTTGATCATTTGTTGGGTACCAAACATTAAATAGTCATATAATTAAAGTATTAATTTTTGATAATAATCCTTGTTTTTTTTCCGAAAATGAGGCAAGCCTCAGATAATTCTCCGATCCGAGATCGGTAACGATTATAGGATTGACTCTGGAGTTTTCAATAGATACTGAGTAATTAAACAAACAATAAAGACCTTCAAGTCTCTTAGTAACATAGTTATACGACATAAAATCAAAAAATTAATCCCACCATCTCCGCTGGATTCAATAGTAACAAGGGATGTGTTTAAATGGTTTGATTTGGATCAAGAGTACTACATCCAAATCACATAGCAAAACTACAAACAACAAACGTGCTAGTAGATCCAACTAGAAGTTTTTCTTAAAATCATAATAAAACAAATGAATTGTTGGAATATAAGAATCTTCTTTTAAAATAAATACCGAGTCTCCATGCCTCTTGATCGGAAGGACTATATAGTGACTAATTTCTTTGCATGCTTGAATATGTGAGACGATTTTTTTTCTCAAAAAATAATTTGGATAATCAACTCAATGCCAATTTCTGCAAATTGATCGCAGTACCGTATGAATTAAGTTAAATGAACTGGGTGATTTTTGGTTAATTTAATATAAGTGTAGAACATTAATCATTTCAACCAAATCAATGTTTGTTTGAAAAGTGGGTTTAGGGTTATAACGATCGCTTACAAACTCGAAACTTTGGAGTCGATTCCAAAATTAGATTGCATGCATTCTTAACTTATAACCAATTCAATAAGTCCTTGGATATGTAGAAACAATATTAGGTTGTATTGAAAACTGATCAAACTTTACAGGAGATTACAGAGATGCTTATAAAGCATTTCAATCAAGAAGAGAAAGTAAAGATATAAGGCGGTGACAGTCTTTCAGATAATTAAAGACAATTTATGTACACTGACAGACTGTAATGAGAGTGACTGTTATACATATAAAACGAGTAACACGTGTGAATTAAAGTCTAGAAATGGTAAACATACAGACACACTAAATACTAATGATAGACACAAGAGTAGTGTGTGTCAACAGCCCCCTCAACCTGAGGACTAGACAGAGTGCATCAATTTGCGTTGTTAGCTGAAGAATAGATTCTCAGCAAGGCCCTTGTTATATCAACAATCTGCAACATGGAGGGTACATATTGGACCACCATAAAACTAGTGGCAATTAAACTCTGAATGGTGTGATAATCAACTTCAACATATTTGGTGCAGGCATGTAGAATAAGATTACCTGCAAGATGAGCAAGCACCAACATTATCACAAAAATTATAGAGGGATAGTTACAAGAAACATGTAAGTCGTGAAGCAAGTAAGACACCCATATGACTTCTGAAGCTGCAACAACCAAATATTTGTATTCAGCTTATGTAGAAGAGTTGGACAACGTAGGTTGCTATCTGGATGACCAAGCAACTATATTCTTTCCCAAGAACACAGAATAACCAGTTATAGACTTTCTGGTATCAGGACAACCAGCCCAGTCACTGTCACAATCTGTTGTAATAGAAAAACAATCCTCTAACACCTGAACCAAGTAACCCTTTGACATACCTAAAAAAATCGCTTGGCCTACTGTAAGTGAACATTTGTTGGCTGATACATAAAGTGAGAAATGTAATTGGTAGAAAAACTGATGTCAAAGACTACCAACAATCCTCTTATAATAAGCAGCATATTCTAATAAAATCCCATCATAAAAAGAAGCTTTATTCCCACTAGCTACTGGAGTATTGCAAGGTTTGCAGTCAACCATATCAAACCTCTTAAGCAACTCCAAAGAGTATTTATTTTGCATCAGAAGTAAAGAATTAGAAGAAGTATTCAAAGTTGCTTTTAGAAGAGGACCCAGATCCTTCGTGGAAAATACAAGTCTGTAAAAGCTCATCAGTAAACTCACGAAGACTATGTCATCCACATAACCAAGTATCATTTGAGCACCAGACTTATTGAAAAGAAACATTGAATTATCCACCTCGGACTTAATAAAACCATACTACAACGGAAAATCGTTAAGCTTATCATACCAAGTCCTATGGGCTTGTTTTAGATCATATACAGATTTTTTAAAATGACAAAGATAAGAAGGATGTTCTGCAGATACAAAGTGGTTGTTCCATTTAAACATCCTCATATAAATATGCATGCAGAAATGCATTGGAGACATCTAACTGTCTCATTGGCCAATTGTTGCTCAATGCAATACTCAAGACACACCCGATACCGGAGCCCATACTACGGACTAAAAGTAGCTTCAAAATCAAAACCATCTACTTGATCATACCCTTTGGCCACTAATCTAGATTTTAACCTCTCTAGAGTACCATTAGATTTCAGCTTGGTTTCGTAAACCCATTTACAACCAAGTCTCATGCCAAGAACATAAGGAACTTCCTCCCGAGTATCATTTCCATGTAAAACATCATATTCATTCTCAAGTGGAGACTACTCATTCAGGATTCTTAGATACTTCTTTAAAATTTCTAGGTTCCACAAGAGTAGTAGAAGCATCAGTTTTAGGTTCAATCACTTTATCCAGAGTAACATTAAAAGCAAGTGGAAGTGGATGTCTATTATGAGATAAAGCTAGAAAACCAGTACCTAAATATTTCTTCTTAACTACACCAGATTTAGATCTTGTAGTAGCTGAAGGAAGTACAACAGTAGAATGTTCATGAGGTGCAAAAGAGAGTACCTCACAAGTAGTGGAATCAAATTGATGCAGAAGAGAAATATATGGTAAAACGGTAATAACGAATAAGTAATCTGGAATCTTGTGTAGCAATACAAGAACCAACAAAATGAAAAATAGTCTTATTGAAATAACCCTGAAAAACACAAGATACTGATTTGGGACTAAGTTTATGTTGTCTACAATAAGCTAGATGTGGAAAACAAAGACAACCAAACACTTTCAAAAAGGTATAATCGGACAACTTATTAAACAAAACTTCATAAGGACATTTGAACCGTAAGAGCTTAGTTGGAATCCTATTAATAGGATATGTTTCGATAAAAAGGCATCAAACCACACTTCGTAATTTGTCTAATCTTTCTTTCAACAACACCATTTTGTTTATGTAGAGTAGGACATGAAATTCGGATAGAACTACCATTTGAATCCAAAAAATCCCTAAAAGATCCCTTAATAATCTCATAAGCACCATCACACCAAATTCTTTAATCTTTGTATCCAACATGTAGTTGCAGGAAAACCTACACTACACCCCTCACTCGAATTTGCTTAATCAATACATTTGAAGATGAATAATAATGTGTTTTATTAATTGTTTTCTTGAAAAGTTTACAAAGAAATGTAGAACAGAGCTCAAAAGATTATAATCACTCTTGATTTTCTCTCTCCTAATGACTTGCTTAACAATTCAAAAAGACCTCCCCTACAACAGACTTACTCGACCCTTTATATAGGGTATTACATAGTGGATGACAGCTAAGCTGTCCTTTATTTTCGGGAATTCTTCGCGAAGCGTCGCAAATATGTAAGTGTTAGACTTCGCGACACTCCTAAATCTCGCCAAGTCTTCACACTTTTCTCATGTTACGCTGTCGTCATCGATGCGTCATTTAAATTATTTCCTTGCGACACCTTCGCAGTGTAGTTGTTTATTACTCTCGCGAAGTATTGTTGTCGCGATATTCTGGTCCTACATCTTGCCTCTTCTCATGTCTTCTCTGCGAAGAAGAGAATGTCATGAGAACCAATATTTTGAAGTGCCGCAACTGCTTATCTTTGTCTCGCGATTGTTCATTTTTACTCGTTTTGTTTATGTACGGAATTTATTACAGGTGTTTCTTCTTCCACTCTTTTCTTGACACGTCTCATCCAACCGCTTATTTCTGACCATTCGTGTCCCATCTCGCATTAAATGCACTTACTTTCCCAAAATCTTTCTCTCTATATATAGTTTTCTCCTCTTTCTCTTCTTCTTTTTTATTTTCTCTCTGCAATTTTCCTTCAACTTTTTTCTTCCGCAAATTGCGCTTCTGCTACTGCTTCCTTTTCGATTCTTCACTTCTCCCTTCATTCCTACACCCTGATAATGGCTTCACTTGGTCGTACATACGCTCCTCATTTTACTGATGTTCAAAAGAAATTACAGGAAAAGGGTTTCACTTTATCTACCATTCCCAATCAAGGATCTTCATCTATTCTCTCGCAAAATCAAGTTTTCGATCATCAATGTGATGATCATAAAATCGTAATCTCATTAGGTCAACTCCTCGCGGGACTCCCCATTCCTTTGTACAATCCTGAATTGCCATTATTCTATGAAATTCTTGCTCATGAGAAATTCTCGCGAGCTATCTATCAATTGAGTGGCGATCGTATTCGTTTAATGCTTGAATTAAGCCCATCGTGGCGCTAGTAAAGGATCTTTATATCCTAATAATGTTAGAGATCCTAGGTTTGTAAATTTACAAATAATTCCGAGAAGTATACGTGGACAATTTCTTTGCGAATTACTCTGTTATAAATATGAGAAATAATAAATCTCGCTGGGGTGTTCGCCTGAAAAAGAATGATAACGTTGATGCTGACAAATTGCTTATGCAAGATATTGATTGGCATTCGGGCAACAATACTACTCCCCGTCATTCCAAAGATGAGAAATGGTGGGTCGTTCCTTTACTTTTGAGTGGACCTTACATCGCAGGTTCATATATTCTCCCTGCACACCTCGCGAACTATCGTCCTTGGGAGTTTAAGTGGCCTGAGGAGTCAAATGAGGTATATTTCATTTTTTCAATTTTACTTTGTGACATCTTCTTCCTCTTTTATCTATTAACCTTTGAAAATTTTAGATCGCTAGAATAAGGAGGAAATATAAATAAAATCCAAAGCCGAGTATTCTAGCAATACTTCGATCGCTCACGAATGAAGTAAGAAACATTTTCTTTTGTTATTTTAAACAATATTGTTGCCTCTGTTTCTTATCTTCATGCGTGTGCGAAGGTTGAAGTTGAAGAAGTTGACGCTGCGAAGGCTAAAGGCGAAGATAAAGCTACTTCACACAAGGACAAATCTTCCGCTCCGTTTTCTAAAAAACGGAAAACCCATCCTTCTTCTCATTGTAGTTCTCAAACAAGCGAAAATTCTGATAAGAATGAAAATGAGGTTGGTACTTCTTCTGCGAGGGAGAATCGTTCAACCACCTCTGCTATGGCGCAATTGTCTAGCATCTTTTCCGATTCCATGCAAGGATTGGGGGACGATCATTTAACTGCTACCTGCGAGGCTCTCGCTAAGATTTGCGATGCCCCACCGCTGGGAGGACAATGAATCGTTTGCGGGGTTTCCCGAACAGTGACTTCTAGTTTCTTAAATGCTCTTAATGCTTTGGTATGTTTGTATCTCTTTATTTCTTTGCGACTTCAATTATAAACTCTATCTTAATCATTTCTATATTTTTCTTTGTAGTCTGGGAGAGCTTCTTTTGTTGTTGCCTCAGACCTTGAGAGGAGACGCAATAACCTTGAAAAGAAGAACCTTCAACTTAACAAGAGAGTCCGAGAATTAGAAATTGAAGTTGCGTCTTCTCGCGATAAAGATGAGAGAATTCAAAAATTGGAAACCGAGCTTGATTCTCAGAAGACTAAAGTATCTACTCTTCAAAGTGCAAATCAACAACTATATGGTATAGAATTCTTTCTCTTTAAATCGTTTTCATTTTACTCCTGATTTATTATTCTCGCAGACATATATAATCTCTCTGAAGAAGCCATTCTTCTCCATTCGTTTCCCGAGCCTATGGATAATGATATTCTTCTTACTTATCTCAACGAATCCTTAAATAGTTCATCAAATAAAATCGATTATCTTCCATTAAATGAACTTCAAACCAAACATCGCCTCTTAGAGATTGAACATAGATCCAGTTTGCATTTAGCCAATCAATTTAAGCGAATGTACCTTGATTCCGAGAAGAAAGCCAAAACCTTAAGGAAGAAAATTAGTGATCTCATAGATGCAAAAGATCGCATTACTAACAAAGGTGCACAAGCTTTAGCAAAATTTCAAAAATCTCTCCTTGATGTGCAAGTTGAGCGAGATGAACTCCTTCGTCAGAATACCATACTTAGCGAGCGAGAAGACCAAATTTGTTCACTTCTTGTTATAAATAATGATGATGAGTTTGCCTGGGCTGCGAAGGTTCTAGATAATGCTAGAAATAACTTAAGTGTCGATGTTAGTCTTCGCACCGAGCAAACTACCTTAATCAAGGATATGATCTTTGAAAGAGAAGGTTGTTTGTTATACTTCTTTACTTTTCTGTTGTTTTTCCTTTTATATTATTAACATTAATTCATTTCCTCATGTTTTCAGAATCTAAAAAGAGATTTCTGACAAGAATTGGAGAACTTGAAACCGAAAAAGAACAACTCGCGATGGATCTCTCTCTCCGCGAGAATAAATATTCTAAACTGAAGCAAAGAATTCCAAACTACGGTGGCGAATTTTAATAATGATGCTGTTCGTTTTTCGCAATCAAGCTATGGAAATAGTTTGTAACGATCACAACATTCCTCTTCATTCATATCCTTTTCTTGCTGAAGAAGTTCCCGAGAACTTGCCTGTCTCTGATGTTTCTGATAGTGAAGCTAATGAAGAAGAAGAATCTGGCGACGAGAGTGATGGAACCAAAGAATCAGATCAAGAAGAAGAACCGGCAAAGAAATAACTTCTTTTCTTCTTTCATTTCTTGTAATATCTGTATACATATATCTTTTACCATTGAATGTGAATTTCAACTTTTGCTTCCTTTGTTCAGATATATCAATCAAACAACCCTTCTTTGTAATTATAACTTCACACTTGCCTCTGTCCATAAGATATAATCAACTTTGCGAGTTACATAAAATATAATCAACTTTGCGAGTTACATAAAATATGATTATTCTCGCGAGATATATATGTCTTTTTTTTTTTTTTTTTTTTTTTTTTGAATTTGCATATTATCAATGCGACAAGATCGCAAGATATCTTCATGGATTAAGAAATCTATTGATCTTGCCTTATCATTATTTGTGTGGTCTTATTATGCCTTCCTAAGTAAAGGTCTTATTTTGCCACCTCTCATTGTGACAAGATCGCAGGCCGTCTTTACACTTTCATATAATGACCCATTGACCTTGTCTTATCATTTCTTAAGTATTTTTGCCTCTGCAGGATATTATATTTGCGACAATATGACAGGTTTAAATGTTCTTGCGACCATAAAATCCCGTAACATTGTCGTCTTTGCGACGAAATCGCAGGACGTTCTTACATTTTCATGTAAAAACCCATTGATCTCGTCTTACCCTCGCGTTAGTATTATTGCCTCTGCAGATCATTGCACAAATATGACAAGTCTAAATTCTCTTGCGAAAATAAAGCCTCATGACATTTGCGTCTTTTGACACTTATCGGCTCCCTAATGGAGGGTGCCGCCCTTATCTTCTCCCCCTGGTTGCCCCTTCAAGGAGGCGTACATCGGCCATACAAGACTAGCTCCTCCCATCCGGTCTTAACAACAACCAGTTGTTTTCGCAGCCTCTTATCCCTTATACCTATATGGTTTATGGTTACGAGACTGCACCCTAAGTGGAGTTTTCTTCGGGCCGAGTGCAGCATGTGCCAAGACTTGTCAAGAGTGGTAAGGAAGTTCCATGCTCCCCGCACTCTTGACTCAACCGTGTACCTCGGCGCCTTGGTCATACACTGACTCCTTGGAAGAGACTCTCGGGCGTCCAACCGTGGGTATAACCTTATATATATAGTTGGAAATCCAAGGTATCTCCCCCGGATAGGCTTTCATGGGCCCCAAATCTCCATGACCCAGTTTCGAGCGGTGTAACCTTCCACCCGAGCCATGTTAAGAGATACCCCTTATATGACGTACTTTAGGTCTTACATTTGCCTCTTTGCGAAATATCATTCGCGAACTAGGGTGTACGCCATAAAGGTTTGTCCCATTCACTCACTCATTCATTTTATCAATTTATTCAATCATTTGTCTGCAAGTTATCGCACAATCTCATTTCCATTATTCAATAAATTTGTATACATTCTTCATGGCGAGATTCTCGCACAATTTTTCCGCAACCATCATCTCTCGCTTCTTATCCTTATCATGCTTTCATCACTAAATTGTTACCTTTTCTCGCAATTATTCATTTCTTACACCTTTTATTCCTACTTCCTTCGCTCCGCATCAGTCCAACATTTCAATGTCTCCTTTGCATCATGATATTTAATTGCATTTGTGCATTCACTTCCATGACATTCTTCTTCTTTTGTTTCTATGGTATCTACCATTAGTCTTTCTTTTCTTTGTTCATCCTTGACATTCTTCCTCCAACCTTTCTTTTTTGTTGTTCTCTCTTCGAGCTTTCTACATCCACCTCATAACATTTTTGCCCCTCTATCCAATCTCCTTTTATAACTCCGATACCGCTAGGATGTGGAAATTTTATGCACTGATGGTATGTCGATGCTACACCCAAAATTTCATGAAGCCATGGTCTTCCAATCAATGCATTGTAGGGAGATTCCACATCAACTACACAAAACAATATATCGCTTGATAACCCCTGCAAGGGTATCCTCATGTGCACTTCTCCTTTGGGCTTGTTCGCGGTACCATTGAAACCATATATTTTGTATGTTGAAGGGATCAAGTCTTCATCTCTTCCTCCCATATTTTTGTAAGTATGGTAGAAAGAATGTTGACCGAACCGCCGGTATCAATCGTATTCTATTGATTGCCCAACAATTTTCCGCTTCATCATCTTCGCCATCAATAGGTTTTGGATTAATTTCCGGTTTTACCACTAATGGGCTATCATGTGTTTCTCTTCCTTTGGGTAGTTCTTCAGTAGAAAGAAATAATCTGCAATCGCCACTCTTTTAATCTGCGATGTCTTCGCAACATTCATCACTTCTTTATCATCGACATCCCTCGCGAAAACTCTACTAAGTACATTGTCATGAAAATCTTCAATAGTGCGGTATGAGTGTACAATGGAGTTGCAAAACAAATTTTTGGCCTTTGCCCCAACTTCTATAACAAATGTTTCTTTTCCTTTTCTTTGGTGGGGATGGTAAATGTTGAACTTTCTCTTCTTCCTTTAAAAAGTGATTTAGCTTTCCTTGATCAATCATTCTTAGGATAATTCTCTTGATGTTTCTGCAGTCATTTGTTAAGTGCCCATGAAAGCGATGGTAAGAACAAAAACTCATGACTTCTATCTCCCGGTGGTGGTTCACTTCCCATGTTCCATGGTGCGGTATATTTTCCATCAAAAGTATTGCTTCCCATATTTTTTCCACACTTGGCATTCAATGGTGGCATTTTAATTTCCTCCCACACTACTCGTGATTTCGCTGTCCTCTATGATAAATCGCCTCGGCCTCCATAAGTCTCTTGCGAATTATGCCTTTGTCCTCCATAAGTTTCTTGCGGTTGATCAAGCCTTGGAATTTTATTATTTCCGCCACGGTTGTAGAAATTTCTTTCTCTTTCATATTCCTCCTGATCGCGACTTCCCATAGCTACCAATTTTGGTTGTTTGTCATCTACCATTCTCTCTTATTGCCCTTGCGAGGTGCTCGCCACTGTTTGTATTAATCTGGGTAACAGACTTGCATTCGCAGCACTTGAATTTGTATTCGCAACTGGGTACGATTCTACTTCATTTTGCCTTTCTTCCAAAGCAATATATTCCTCTTGCAATTCTCTTAATTCGGTCATCGTGATCGTATTCTTGACTCGAAAACTTGAACATATAATAAGTCAGTTGCGAATATAGCATTTATGAATGATAGTATGAGATATCTTTCATCAACCCGTCCCGCCATTTCGCTACACATTGTCTTCCATCTTACCGTTAGATGTCACAAGCTCTCGCCAACTCTTTGTTTTAGCCCAAATACATCTTCAATGCCGGAGTCGTGAAGAGTTGTTACTTATATACGCCCCCAAGAATATAGCTTTGTAAATGATTAAATGATGTGATTGTATTCCTTGGTAAACCCTCAAACCATTTCAACGCTTCTCCCGTTAAGCTCGACGCGAAGTATTTGCACAATATGGCGTCATGGTTTTCCCACTGTAGCATACATCTCACGTAAGCCTTGATGTGTTGTACTGCACAAGTTGACCCATCAAAGATGCTAGTTAGCGCCGGTAAGTTGCATTTTGGGGGTATTCCTCCTAACTCGTACTTCTAATGTAAAGGATTTTTCGCAGCCTCCGCGATCGCTTCATCTAACTGCCTTCTCCCTCCTTCTCTTCGCTGTTCAATATTCCTCTCATCTCTGCCAATTCTCGCAGAATTTGTTCATTTGCCTCAGAATTTGAATTGATCGGTCTCTTTAATTCTGCTTCCCTCCTTCTTCGTTCGTGTCTACTTTTTTGTATTCTTTCGTATTCTTCGTTAATATCTCCATTGTTGCGATTTCGCTCGCGGCTCCTCTCTCGATTGTCATGATTATTCTGCCGGATCGCCTCTTCCAATTCCCGATTTTCCATTTCTGCTCTCAATCTTTCTCTCTCGCGGGCTAGACGTGCTTGCTCGGTGTAATGCTTTTCAATATCATCTTCGATTTCCTTTTGTTTCCTTTGTGTTTCTCTCCCATGTAGTGTTCTTCTTCTTTCTTCCTGATTTTCTTCATTAATTGGGTTATTCTGTCCTCGAGGCTGCCTATCTTCTTGATTTCCATCATCGTGATTGTTCACCAAAATATAACGATTTTCTATTAATTCTCTCTCTTCGCGACCTCCTTCGCCATGATTTAACTCTCTTTCCAAATTTTCTTCATTAATGTTTTCTTCAGGTAATGTTCTTCTCCCACTTTCCCTACTCGATCCTGATCTCGATCTGTTACTACTTCTTGATCTTCTATTTTGCAGCCTCCTATTTTCCATCCTCAATTCGTGGTTTTGCCTTGTTAGATTCGCACGTTCTTCTGCTCCTAACCGCCTTTCTTCGTGTATTGTCTTCCTCAACGTTTCTAATGCCGCGATTTCTTCATTTACACGAATTGTTTCTCCCATCTCTTCTCGATTTCTCTCTTCCTGTCCACTATTCATCAATTGTTGCACTTCTTCTCTTTCTTCCATAGAATCTGATCTCCATGTATGCACGCTCACCCTATCATAATCGATTACTCATTTAGTGCTGGTTGAACTGGTGGTTGAGTTGATGGTTGAATTGGTGGTTGAATTGGATCTTCTTCTCCATTTCTTGCATCTATCCTTGATGGTTCACCTACTTCATTTCTTCTTTCTCCCACTAATCTTCCACTTCTCCTTACGATTGTTGGTTGTTCTGATGCATTCTTTCTCCTAGCCATTTCTCAATTTTAGTAATTTGTTAAAAATTATTCAAGATTTCTTTCTTGTTATCCCTAATTCTTCCAATTCACAAGGTTGATCTTCTTCAATCCCTGTTTCTAGCGCATATGTAGTTGCAGGAAAACCTACACTACACCCCTCACTCGAATTTGCTTAATCAATACATTTGAAGATGAATAATAATGTGTTTTATTAATTGTTTTCTTGAAAAGTTTACAAAGAAATGTAGAACAGAGCTCAAAAGATTATAATCACTCTTGATTTTCTCTCTCTAATGACTTGCTTAACAATTCAAAAAGACCTCCCCTACAACAGACTTACTCAACCCTTTATATAGGGTATTACATAGTGGATGACAACTAAAGTCACCCCTTTATTTTCGGGAATTCTTCGCTTAAGCGTCGCAAATATGTAAGTGTTAGACTTCCGCGACACTCCTAAATCTCGCCAAGTCTTCACACTTTTCTCATGTTACGCTGTCGTCATCCGATGCGTCATTTAAATTATTTCCTTGCGACACCTTCGCAATGTAGTCAACAAATTTTCCATTGAATTTAAATAATGTGAAACAACTCAGACTGTCATTTCTACACTTTATAAGAAAAATCCAATTGAACCTGCTATAGTCATCAACAAATACTATGAAATATCTAAAAGCAATATTGGAGAATACAGGTGTTGGACCCCAAATGTCATAATGCACATGAACTAAAGGCTGACAAGCCCTAGAAGGAGAAGACACTAAAGGAAAACTCTTAATTTTTCCAAGATGACAAGACGAACAAACTTGATCAAAGTCCTTATTTGACAACTTTATTGCTTCAGTACAATGCAATTTCTTTACAATTTGTGTTGCTGAATGACCCAATCTTTGGTGCCAAAGTGTTTATGATGTTAGAGCATTGCACGGTCAAACTCGCAAGCGTTGCTATCTCAAGCTTGTTTGTCAAGTTTAGTTGCCAAAACTATAAGTCTTGATTTCTAGTCTACTTATAGCTAAGTCTCGGATTAGGATAGTAAGTGTAGTTGATCTCTTGACTCCACGGCATTCATCGAATGAAGACGAAGTACTACTCAAGGGAACTTGTGGAACTTCATCAACAAAAGGTATGTGGAGACTTGAACTTATCTATCACTCAAAAGTCTATCTACTCTATCTCCTATTTGAAACAAAATTCGTATTGCTATATAGACTTCAATTATACACATTTGCTATTTCGAGCCGAGTTTACCTCGCTTATCTATTTCTCGAAATATGTGTTGGTAAGCTTTCGCTTTAGACAAGTTCATCTTTACTCGTGAAAAAAGTCATGTTGATTATTTCAATAGCTTGAAAATCGCTTTGATGATAATAGTTTGTGGATAACAACTATTTTAACATCCTCTAAGAAAGTTTCAATGATTAAAATGAGAGTTTCGAACAAGTAACCATGTTTGGATATAAACATAGTGTGTTCTCACATTTGTGTAAAAGTCCAAAACCGGAACCTAAAGTATGCGTACCCGTACGCGTACTGGCGGTTGTTAAAAATCCGGGTAAGTATGCGTACTCGCACGCATACTGGAGGAAGTTTCACGTCCGTGAATTTATGCTGGAGTCAGGAAGTAAAAACAAACTCAATCCGGTCACTTAAGTATGCGTACAGGTTTGCATACTTAAGCAGGTTACTTTCTAAAATCCGTTTGTTCATGAACTAAAATATTTATATAATAAGGAATGCAATCTTTGCAAACCGTGGCTATAATGTTCATGAATTGATTCGAGTGAATCAAAATCGATTTTGCTTCGATTGTGTCTTGTATACTTCTGTGAGATCTAAGCAATTGAACAAGTCTCTAAATAGTTCATTTGAGTCATTTGAACTAGATATGGTAAAGGTGAATAAGGTTGATATGAAAGTGCTCATATGGCTAACCATTGGTTAACTATTGTTTAACCGACTAAGTGTACACGTTTAGGTATGGTTACTCAAACCTAAATGAAGGTGCATTTCATTTGTGTATAACAAGCTAAGTTCGATCTAACGGTTGAAAGATATTAGGTTGAATCTAAACAGGTTTTCATCTAACGGTGAATATTGAATGCTTTGTTACCAAGGTAACCTAGATTGCAAACCCTGATTTGAAACCTATATAAAGGAGAACTCCAGCAACTGGGAAACCTAATCCCCACACCTCATGTGTGTTACTAGTTGCATAAGCTAGAGTCGATTCTCCTTTAACCTTAGGTTTTTCACGAAACCCTGTAGGTTAACGACTTAAAGACTTCATTGGGATTGTGAAGCCAGACCCAACTATTTTTCTCTGTAGTTACGTGATCTGATCTTGCTGTTTTCTATCGTGATTGAGTACAATCGTAAGATTGGCTTGAGATTTATATCTCCAATAGGCAAGATTGAAAAGTAGTCACAAACATCTTCGTCTCATCGTTTGTGATTCTACAATATCTTGTTTCGTTAATCGATTAAGATTATTGTGAGGTGATTGATAATACTAGGCTATTCTTCGGGAATATAAGTCTGGGTTATCAATTGGTTCCTGTTCACCTTGATTTATCAAAATACGGAATAACAACTCGTAGGTATATCTGTGGGAGACAGATTTATCTATTCAATAGACTTTTCTGTGGGATACAGATTTGTTTATCAAGTCTTCGACTTTGGGTCGTAGCAGCTCTTAGTTGTGGGTGAGATCAGCTAAGGGAATCAAGTGCGTAGTATCCTGCTAGGTTCAGAGATGTAAGGAACGCGATTGTACCTTGATCAGTGTGAGATTGATTAGAGATCAACTACATTCCAGACCGAAATTATCTTTGTAGTAGGATAGTGTCTGTAGCGGCTTAATACAGTGTGGTGTTCAAATCTGGACTAGGTCCCGGGGTTTTTCTGCATTTGCGGTTTCCTCGTTAACAAAACTTCTGGTGTTTGTGTTATTTCTTTTCCGCATTATATTTTGTTATATAATTGAAATATCACAGGTTGTGCGTTGAATCGATCAATTGGTAAATCCAACCTTTGGTTGTTGATTGAAATTGATTGATCCTTGAACATTGGCCTTTGGTACCGTTCAAGTTATTTCTCTTATATTCAATCAGGCTCGCAAATTATTATTTGCTTGATTGCGGATTGAATTGAGAGATTAAGATATAACTCTTAGATATACTTTTCCTAGGATTGAGTCTAACTGTCTAGTTGATTCTCTTGAAAGTATATTGGAGTTAGTCCATACAGATTGCTAAGCGAAATATTGGGTGAGGTTGTTAGACCCCCACTTTTTCAGATGAAGATACAAAAGAGGTAAAAGCTACAACATGTGCTTTTCTGGAAAGCATAGAGGACATGGATGACTGTACTGGTTATAGGTTGTATTGCATTTGTCCTTTTGAGAGTACTTGCTTATTGAAAGTAAACTTTATTTTATACCCAAAAAAAAAAAAAGAATAATTATTGTCATGAGTGAATTTAGCAATTGACAACAAGTTGTGCTAAATATGAGGAACAAAGAGAACATGATCCAGATGAAAAGAATTTGAACCATAAGAAGGAATAAGTTAACTAGTACCAAATACAAAAAGAATAGGAAAACACCTACCATCACCCACCATGACTTTCTCCTTCCCAACATACTCTCCAGGATTAGTCATGGGTGTAGAGTCATTTGTCATATGACTAGTAGCTATAAAATATGTAATCCAGATTGGTCAATTATCATTGGAGCTCCAGTGACCAGTTGAGGTAGATGTTTCACCAGGTTCAGAACTATGAAGCAAATATTCAGCATGAGTCCATGGATTAAAAGTAGGAGAAGAAATCTTCATTCCTGCAAAAGCCTTCTGCAAATGTGGATTGCTATTCTTTGAAACAAATATAGGATCAGAATATCGCGACATCAATACCTTGCGAGATCAATAAACGACAGTATTGCGAAGGTGTCGCAGGGAAATAATATAAATGACGCAATGAATGACGACAGGCAGAACATGAGAAAAGTGTGAAGATTTGGCGAGATTTAGGAGTGTCGCGAAGACGAACATTTATACACTTGCGATACTTCGCGAGTCATTCCCGAAAATAAAGGACAACTTTAGTCATGTCATCCACTATGTAATACCCTATATAAAGGGTTGAGTAAATCTGTTGTAGGGAGGTCTTTTGAATTGTTAAGCAAGTTATTAGGAGAGAGAAAATCTAGAGTGATTGTAATTCCCTTAATTTTGTTCTTTCTTTGTAAACATTTCAAGAAAATAATCAATCAAATTCATAGTTATTCATCTTCAAATGGATTAATTGTGTTGAATCTAATGAGGGGCTAGAAACAGGGACTGAGGAGAAGATCAACCTTGTGAATTGAAAGAATCAGGAGTAACGAGAAAGAAATTTTGAATAATTTTCAACAATTTACTAAAATTGAGAAATGGCTAGAAGAAGGAATGCATCAGAACAACCAACAATTGTGAGGAGAAGCGGGAGATTAGGCTGGGAGAAAGGAGAAATGAAGTAGGTGAACCATCAAGAATAAACGCAAGAGATAGAGAAGAAGGTCAAATTCAACCACCAATTCAACCAAAGACCGAATAGAGTAATAGATTATGATAGGGTGAGTGTGCATACATGGAGATTAGATTCTGTGGAAGAAAGAGAAGAAGTGCAACAATTGATAAATAATGGACAAGAGGAGAGAAATCGAGAAGAAATGGGAGAAACAGCTCATAGAAATGAAGAAATTGTAGCATTAGAAACGTTGAGACAAACAATACATGAAGAAACACGATTAGAAGCGGAAGAACGCGCAAATTTAACAAGGCAAAACCATGAGTTAAGAATGGAAAATATGAGGTTGCAGAATAGGAGGTCGAGAAGTAATACCAGATCAAGACCAGGATCGGTTAGAGATGATAGGAGGAGAATGTTACCTGTAGAAAATGTTAATGAAGAAAATTTAGAAAGAGAGTTAAATCTCGGTGAAGGATACTGCGAAAGAAGGGAAGTGGTGTGTATTCCACGTCCAGAGATTTTACAGAATGACCAAAATAATGGAAATCAATGAAATAGGCATACAGAAATAATCCAATTGATGAAGAAAATCAGGAAGAAGGAAGAAGAATACTGCATGGAAGAGAAACACAGAGGAAACAAAAGGAGATTGAAGATGACATCGAAAAGCATTATATTGAACAAGCGCGTCTAGCTCGCGAAAGGGAAAGATTAAGAGTAGAAATGGAAGAACGAGAATTGGAGGAAGCAATCCGGCAGAATAATCATGACAATCGAGAAAGAAGGCGCGAGCAAAATCGCAACAATGGAAATATCAATGAAGAGTATGAAAGAATACAAAGGAGAACTGATAAACAACCAAGAAGAGAAAATGATGGATACAATGGTGTGCGAATTCGAGAACGAGATGGAGGAGAAATTCGCAGAGAAAGAAGAGAAGAAAATGCTGAACAAGAAAATCAAGATAGACATGAACGCAGAAGGAGAGAAACGGAACTAAAAAGACCAATAAATTCGAACCCTGATGTAAATGAACAAATCTTAAGAGAGTTGGCAGAGATGAGAGGAATGTTGAATAATAGAAGAGGAGGAGGAAGAAGACAATTGGATGAGGCCATCGAAGAAGCTGCGAAAACTCCCTTTACACTAGAGGTGCAGTTAGGAGGAATACCCCCAAAGTGCAATTTACCCGCATTAACCAGCATTTTTGATGGAACAACTTGCGCAATTCAACACATCAAAGCGTATGTAAGATGTATGTTACAGTGGGAAAAGCATGACGCTATATTGTGCAAATATTTCGCATCAAGTTTAACAGGAGAAGCACTGAAATGGTTTGAGGGTTTACCAAGAAACACCATCACGTCATTCAACCATTTACAAGCTATATTTTTAGGGGCATACATAAGTAACAACTCCTCGCGACCAGGAATTGAAGATGTATTTGGGCTGAAACAAAGAGTTGGCGAAAGTTTAAGACACCTAACTGTGAGGTGGAAGACGATGTGTAGCGAGATGGCTGGAAGAGTGGATGAAAGATATCTCATTTTATCATTTATAAACGCTATGTTCGCAACCAATGTGCTATATATTCAAATTTTTAGAGTCAAGAATACAATCACGATGACGGAGTCATGAGAACTTCAAGAGGAGTATATTGCTTTAGAGGAAAGGCAAAATGAGATGGAATCATATCCAATTGCGAATACAAGTTCAAATGCTGCGAATGCAAGTTTATTACCAAAACTGATAAACACGGTGGCGAGTACTTCGCAAGGTCAACAAGAAAGGGTAACAGATGATGGACAGCCGAAGATAGTAGCCATGGGAAGCCGTGATCAAGAAGAATTTGAGAGAGAAAGGAACTACTACAACTGTGGTGGCAATAACAAAATTCAAAGACTTGATCATCCACAGGAGACTTATGGAAGTCAAAGGCAGAATTATCATGGAGGACAATGACGTCACAGAGTAGTATATGGGAAGAAATCAAGATACCACCACTAAATACTAGTGTGGAAAAAATATGGAAGCTATACTCTTGATGGAAAACATACCTGCACCATGGAACATGGGAAATGAACCGCCACCAGGTGATAGAAGTCACGAATTCTGCTCTTACCACCGTTTTCATGGACATCGACAAATGACTTGAAAACATAAAAAGAATCATCCTTAGAATGATTGATCAAGGAAAGTCAATCACTTTCTAAAAAGTGAAGATAAAGTTCAACCATTGCCGCCACCACCATCGAAGGGGAAAGAAACGTTCGTAATAGAAGTTGGAGCGAAAGCTAAAAATTTATTTTGCAACTCCATTGTTCACTCATATCGTACAATTGAAGATTTTCATGATAACATACTCGGTAGAGTTTTTGCGAGGGATGTTGATGATAAAGAAGTGTTGAACATTGCGAGGACATCGCAATTAAAAGAGTGGCAATTGCAAATTATTTCTTTCTCTGGAAGAAATACCCAAAGGTAGAGAAATACATGATAGCCCATTGGTTGTAAAACGGAAATTAATCCAAAACCCGTTGATGGCGAAGATGATGAAGCATAAAATTGTTGGGCAATCAATAGAATATTAATTGATACCGAAGCTCGGTAAACATCCTTTTTTACCATACTTACAAGACTATGGGGGAAAGGATGAAGAATTGATACCTTCAAAGATACAAAATATATGGTTTCAATGGCACAGCGAACAAGCCTAAAGGAGAAGTTCATATGAGAATACCTTTGCAAGGATTATCTACTGATATTTTGTTTTGTGTAGTTGATGTGGAGTCCCCTTATAATGCATTGATCGGAAGGCCATGGTTGCATGAAATTCTGGGTGTAGCGTCAACATATCATCAGTGTATAAAGTTTCCTCATCCTAGTGGTGTTGGAATTATAAAGGGAGACTGGATGGAAGGGAAAAAATGTTATGAGATCGACGTGGAGAGTTGCGAAGAGAGAGCTGCGAAAGGAAAGGGTTGGAAGCAACATGCAAAAGATGAACAAAGAAGAGAAAGATTGATGGTGGATGCCATTGATGTAAGAGGAGAAGATACATTGCGAAACAGATGCATGGAAACAGTTGAAAATTATGATGGAAAGGAATCATTAAGAGATTTGAATGGTGAAGAAGCAGAGAGCAGCAGGAGCAAAAAGTGTAAGAAATGAGTAATCATTAAAAGGCAGTAACAAAAGTTTGTTAAGGGTAAGAGGAAGAAAAAATAATTGAAGAAGAAATATGCGAAGATCTCGCCATCAAGAATGTATGACAATTTGGTTGAAGAATTGAAAAACAAAAATGATTAAACAATGTAAGATTGCGCGATAGCTTCGCAAACAAAATGAATGATTGAATGAATTAACAAAAATGAAAGAGTGAGTGAATGGGACGAACCTTTATGGCGTACACCCTAGTTCGCGAATGATATTTCGCAAGATGCAAATGTAAGACCTAAAGTGCGTCATATAAGGGGGTATCTCTTGACATGACTCAGTGAAAAGGTTACACCGCTCCTGGAACCTGAGTCATGGAGATTTGGGGCCCATGAAAGCCTATCCGGGAGAGATACCTTGGATTTCCAACTATATATATATGGTTATACCCTGGTTGGACGCCCGAGGGTCTCTTCCAAGGAGTCAGTGTATGCTCATGGCGCCGGGGTACACGGTTGAGCCAAGAGTGCCTGGGGAATTTGAAGTGTCTCGGCCATTCTTGGCAAGTCTTGGTATATGCTGCACTCGGCCCGAAGAAAACTCCACTTAGGGTGCAGTCTCGTAACCATAAGCCATATAGGTATAAGGGATAAGAGGCTGCGAAAACATTTGGTTGTTGTTAAGACCGGATGGGAGGAGCTAGTCTTGTATGGCCGATGTACGCCTCCTTGAAGGGGCAACCAGGGAGAAGATAAGGGCGGCACCCTCCATTAGGGAGCTGATAAGTGTCAAAAGACGCAAATGTCATGAGGCTTTATTTTCGCAAGGAAATTTA
Source organism: Papaver armeniacum (assembly GCA_023531295.1). NCBI lineage: Eukaryota > Viridiplantae > Streptophyta > Magnoliopsida > Ranunculales > Papaveraceae > Papaver > Papaver armeniacum. Next base: position 239,337 of record JAJJWW010013984.1, on the reverse strand, counting down.
GGCTTGTCATATTTGTGCGATGATCCTGTAGAGGCAATAATACTGACGCAAGGATAAGGCGAGATCAATGGGTTCTTGCATGAAAATGCAAAGACGTCCTGCGATTTCGTCGCAAAGACGGCAATGTCATGGGATTTTACATTCGCAAGAATATTTAAGCCTGTCACATTGTTGCGAATAAAATATCCTGCAGAGGCAAAAATACTTAACAAATGATAAGACAAGGTCAATGGGTCATTACATGAAAATGTAAAGACGTCCTGCGCGATTTTGTCGCAACGAGGGGTGGCGAAATAAGACCTTTAATTAGGAAGGCAAAATAAGACCACACAAGAATGATAAGGCAAGATCAATAGATTTCTTCATTTGTGAAGACATCCTGCGATCTTGTCGCAATGATGAACTTCAACATAACTAAAGATATAGACATACATAAAATTGAGGAAGCAAATAAGCTTGCGAAAACGATTATGTTCCATCATAAAATTACAAATAATAAGGGCCAAAGTCAGAGATTTCATTACTCAGAGATAATTGATCAAATCTCTCATTTGAAAATGCATAACAGAGGCAAGTATGGGAATGAATAGGATAAAATCTTGTTATTCATTTCCACATGATGGATTTATGTATTCATAATGCTGGCCAGTTGAATTATAAAGGAGAATTGCTTGATTAATATGCGCAAGTAAAGAAAACAAAGATTGAATTCATATTTAGCAATGTAAGAAGATTAAAAGAGTACATATACAGATATTACAAGAAGCGAAAGAAGAAAAAGAAGTTATTTCTTTGAGGATTCTTCTTCTTGGTCGATTCTTCAATTCCATCATTCTTTTCGCCGATTCTTCTTCTTCGCTAGCTTCACTATCGAGACATCCGAGAAAGGTATATCTTCGGGAATATCATCGCGAAGACAAGGATATGAACTAAGAGGAATGCGGTGATCATTGCAAACCGTTTCAATAGTTTGATTGCGAAAACGAACAACATTATTGTTGAAATTCGCCACTGTAGCTTGCGCTTGTTTCTTCAACTTAGAATACTTGTTATTGCGAAGAGAAAGGTCTTCTGCGAGTTCCCCTTTTCGACTCAAGTTCTTCAATCCTTGTTTGAAATCTCTTCTCGGATTCTCGCAAAACATATGACAATGAATTAACAACACAATAACATTACTACGAGAGATAAGGAGCAAGAAAGTATAATAAACAACCTTCTCTCGTCGGATATCATGTCTTTAACCAAGGCAAAGATGCTCGGCATGAAGACTAACATCAACGCCTAAGTTATTCCTGGCATTATCTAGAACCTTCGCAGCCCAAGCGAATTCATCATCATTATTTATAACAAGAAGCGAACGAATTTGATCTTCTCGCTCATTAAGTATGGCATTCTGATGAAGAGATTCGTCTCGTTCAATTTGTACTTCGAGAAGAGATTTTTGAAATTTTGCTAATGCCTGTGCACCTTTATTAGCAATACGGTCTTTGTCATCTATGAGACCACTAATTTTCTTCCTTAAAGTTTCGGTTTTCTTATGGGAATCAAGGTACATTTGTTTAAATCGGTTGGCTAAACCTAAACTAGATCTATGCTCAATCTCTAAGAGACGATATTTGGTTTGAAGTTCATTTAACGGAAGGGAATCAATTTTGTTTGACGAACTGCTTAAAGATTCATTGAGATGAGTGAGAAGAACATCATTGTCCATAGGCTCGGGAAATGAATGGAGAAGAATGGCTTCTTCGAGAGATTATATATGTCTCTGCGAAAATAATAAATCAGGCAAAGAAAAGCAGATGATAAAATAAAGACGACTTGAAGAGTAAAAGTTTTATACCATAAAGTTGTTGATTCGCACTTTGAAGAGTAGACATTTTAGTCTTTTGAGAAGCAGACTCAACTTCCAACTGTTGAATTCTTTCATCTTTCTTGCGAGACATCGCAACTTCAGTTTCTAGTTCTTGGATCTTCTTTTTGAGTTGGAGATTTTTCTTTTCAAGGTTGTCGCGTCTTTTCTCGAGATCTGAGGCAACAACAAAGGAAGCTCTCCCAGACTATAAAGGAAAATAAAGAAATTGTTAAGAGAAAGCTTATAATCGAAATTATAGAGAAGCAAAGGAATATGAACATACCAAAGCAGTGAGAGCATTTAAGTGACTGGAAGTCAATGTTAGGGAAACTCCGCGAAAAGATTCATTATCCTCTAACAAATGGGCATCGCAAATTTTAGCGAGAGCTTCGCAAGTAGCAGTTAAATGATCATCTCCTAATCCTTGCATAGAATCGGAGAAGACACTAGACAATTGCGCCATAGCAGAAATAGTCGAGTGATTCTCCCTCGCAGAGGAAGTACCAATCTCATTTTCATCCTCGTCAGAGCTTTCGCCGGTTTGAGAACTAGAATGAGAAGAGGGTTGGGTTTTCCATTTTTTAGAAAATGGAGCAGAAGACTTGTCCTTGCGAAGAGTGATTTTATTCTTGCCCTTAACCTTCGTAGCTTCGGGGATGTTTGTTTCTTTAATAACCTTCACACACGAATGAAGATAAGAAATAGAGGCAACAATATTGTTAAAAATAACAAAAGAAAATATTTCTTACTTCATCCGTGATCGATCGGAGTATCGCCAGAGTACTCGCCTTTGGGTTTCTTTCATAACTTTTCCTCAGTTTGTCAACCTGTAAACTTTGCAAATTCAATAAATGCTTGTCATTGGGAATATCGCAAAAGAAAAACCTGAAAAAAGGAAATATACCTCTTTTGCCTTCTCGGGCCACTTAAATTCCCAAGGATGATAGTTTGCGAGATTCGCAGGGAGTACGTGTGAACCTGCGATATAGGGTCCATTCAAAAATAAAGGAACAACCCACCATTTTTCATCTTTGGAATGACGAGGAGTACTATTGTTGCCCGAGTGCCAGTCAATATCTTGCATAAGTAGCTTGTCATTGGAAATATTATCTTTTCTTTTTAACCGAGCACCCCAACGAGATTTATCATTTCTCATATTTATTACTTTATAATTTTCAAAAAAGTTGTCCACGGTATACTTCTCAGCGACTATTTGTAAATTTGCGAATTTAGGATCTCTGACATCATCAGGATATAAAGATCCTTTACCAGCGCCACGATTGGCGAATTCAAGCATTAGACGGATTCAGTCGCCGCTCAATTGATAAATAGCTCGCGAGAATTTCTCGTGAGCAAGAATTTCATAGAATAATGGTATCTCGGGATTGTATAGAGGAATGGGAAGGCCCGCGAGGAGTTGACCTAATGAGACTATGATTTTTTGATCATCACACTGATGATCAGAAAACAGTTTTGCAGAGAGAATAGATGAAGATTCTTGATCAGTAATGGTTGATAAAGTGAAACCCTTCTCCTGCAAATTCTTTTGAGTTTCTTCAAAAAGGGGTTTATATGTACGACCAAGTGAAGCCATTAATATAGTATGGGAATGAATGAAGAATTGAAGATTGAGAGAATTGAAGGGGAGGATTACAGTAGCAGAAGCGCAAATTACGGAGGAAGAAAGTTGAAGGGAAGTTGCGGAGGGAAAATAAAAGAGAAAAAGAGAAAGGTAAGAAAACTATATATAGAGAAGAGAATCCTCGAGAAAACAAATGCATTTAATGCGAGATGGGACGTGAATGGTCAAGAATAAGCGGTTGAAAGAGACGTGTCAAGAAAAGAGTGGAAGAAGAAACACCTGTAATAAATTCCGTACATGAATAAAACGGATAAAAGTGAACAATCGCGAGATAAAGATGAGCAATTGCGGCATTTTAAAATATAAATTCTCATGACATTTTCTCCTTCGCAGAAAAGACATGAGAAGAGGCAAGATGTAGGATCAGAATATCGCGACATCAATACCTTGCGAGATCAATAAACGACAGTATTGCAAAGGTGTCGCAGGGAAATAATATAAATGACGCAATGAATGACGACAGTCAGAACATGAGAAAAGTGTGAAGATTTGGAGAGATTTAGGAGTGTCGCGAAGACGAACATTTATACACTTGCGATACTTCGCGAGTCATTCCCGAAAATAAAGGACAGCTTAGCTGTCATCCACTATGTAATACCCTATATAAAGGGTTGAGTAAATCTGTTGTAGGGAGGTCTTTTTGAATTGTTAAGCAAGTTATTAGGAGAGAGAAAATCTAGAGTGATTGTAATTCCCTTAATTCTGTTTTATCTTTCTTTGTAAACATTTCAAGAAAATAATCAATCAAATTCATAGTTATTCATCTTCAAATGGATTAATTGTGTTGAATCTAATGAGGAGTGTAGTGTAGGAAATCCTGCTACTACAACAACATACCTAAATTTGCACCTATTTGCAAAATGTCCTCCTTTTGTTACAAATATGACAAGTGATTGCACCATAATCTATAGTTTGCTTTACTAATGGATTGAACTATCCTTTCCTAAAGTTAAATATACAAGATCCAGAAGTAGAAGGATTACCAAAAGAACCAGTTGGCTTTTGAGAGTAAGAACCAGATGAGGTTTGTGGTTTTTTAAAATTTGAATGAATTACTAGGGTCAACAACTAAAGGAGAAAAAACTTCATTCTCATATTCTTTGAGATATTGCTTATGATTGGCTAGTCTAGATCGTAATTCAGAAAAAAGAAAGAGGTATTTCTCTATTTTGAACAGTAATAACAAAGTGAGAATATTCACTACTTAAACCAGAAAGAGTGTACATAACGAGATTATCATATGGTACTGGTTTAGGGGAATGGAAGACCAGTATAATTTTATTCTACCATACATAAATTCTGTATACATCTACACACATAGTCTAAACTAGTAGACGAACCTTCATTGCCCCTTATTTCTCCTCTTTATTCAATGTCTCCTATCATAGCCCAAGGTTTACTTAATTCACTAAAGCTAGTTAAGAAATCCAATTGTTATGTTTTCATATTATTATCAAAAGCACCATATATGAAAGAAACATTTATGAAAACGTGGGGTACCAAAATACACCACCGACTTTTTCTCAGGCAACATGTATGGACTAAACTCAAATACAATTCCGAGAAATCAACTTAATACATCTCAATCAGGAATTATATGAAGACCTTATATCTCTTTCTCTCACGATTAGAATGTTTACAGAACCAAGTCCGTGAACCTAATTATGTGTGAAAGTACTTAGACGATTTCAAAGATCAATATCCAAGAATCAATCAAGTCGTATCCAACAAACAAGGATGGATGTATCTACTTTGATTGATTTAGGTACAACCTATGATATTTTAATTATAAAGATAACCAATATAATGCGGAAAAACAAATAACACAAACACCAGAAATTTGTTAATAAGGAAACCGCAAATGCATAAAAAACCCGGGACCTAGTCCATACTTTAATAGCAAACTGTATTAAATCGTTACAGACACTAGCCTACTATCAGAACTTCGGACTAGAATGTAGTTGAGACTGAATCTACCGTCACGAGGATTCAGTTACATACGCGCTCCTTACGCCTCTTGAATCCCAACAGGACTCCGCGTAAATGATTCCCTTGACGTCCTTTACAGCCTAAAAGTTGCTTCAACTCAATTGAAGACTTTAAACCAATATGCCTCCCATAGATAATCTTATATGTGATTTCCGTTCTGATCAAAAACCAAGGTGAGGTAGGAAATCGATTGCAATAGACAAAGTCTAGCTAACCTCAAAATCCGGTCTAATGACTTCCGAAGAGCATCTTAGATTATTATTCACCTCACAAGTCGAAACTTGTGGAATCACAAAGTCTGAGACGAAGAAATTTTGTGATTTATATCTATCTTGTTTGTTGGACCAAAGCTCAACAATCAAAAAAAGATCAGGATACACGAACTATCAAGATAAAGATAGTTGGACCTGGCTTCACGAATCCCTAGGTGAAGTTTTTTTAGTAGCTAAACCTAAAAAGGTTTAAAGAATAGGACGACTCTAGTTTACAACTAGGACACACAAGAATAGTGTTAGGGATTCAAAGATCCCATTTGTTTGAGGTTCTCCTTATATAGACTTTCAAGATCAAGGTTGCTTTAGATTTAACCTAAGGTAGCTTTGGATTCAAGCAATCAATAATCACCGTTAGATGAAAAACTTGACTTGAGATTGACATAATAAAATATATACTCTGGTTAGGATGAACCGTAATCGAAATGTGTAAAATGACATGTTCATGAAGGTTAGCCGAAACTAGCCAATTGAACGATAAGCTTAACCATTTTCATATAACACTTTAAGACTTTAACCTTGGGTCACAAATGTGATCAAACGTGTCTAGATAGTGTTTTTATAGAGTTGTTCAAATGCCGATTATCTCATAAAAATAATTCTGATGCATCTGAAAATATTTGACAAGGTAAGGACGTGTACCTGGTATGTGTACTGTATACCTGTTCGTGAATATTTCTGTCATGGTACGTGTGCTGGGTATGTATACCCTTAAGACGAAAATGGGTACACGAACTCACGGATCTTTCATGGTTTGCATACTTGGTATGCATACCTTTTTTGTTTGGAAACCAACAGATCTTTTCCGATTTGCATACCGGGTATGTGTACCTTCCTGGTTTACGATCAACAGATTTTTTATGGTATGGATACTGGGCATGCGTACCAAAAAGTCGCTGCCGAACTATAGCTACACCGGTACGTGTACTGGGTACATGTATTGCAGCTCTGGACTTGTAACAGTTCTCTCAGTATGTGAACTGGTATGCATATTGTCATGTATCCAGATTTACAGTAGTTTTATATCTCTCTAATAATCGATTTGAAACATTCCCGAATAACATCAATGACACATATCATTGTTCCAGGCTATTTTCAAATGATTAAATCTTGAATCATATATAGGTCATAAAAAATAAATTGTTTTTAACCAAATTCATCAAGTATGAACAAATGTTCATTAGTTTAGCATGTTTCGAGAACGATTATCAAGATAAACTTGACTCGAAATTTCTATTATGCATGTAATGTATAATTTAGTCATGCGAAATTGTCTCATAGATAGAAAGGTGAAAACTTGAAAAATAGTTGGTTCAGTCTTCACTTACCTTTTGTTGATGAAGTTCTCCAAAAGCTTGGTTGATCTTCGCCTTCAAACGGTAGAACGCAGTGATTTCTGGTACCCAACTACACACTTCTATCCTAATCCGAGACTTGACTAAATATAAAATAGAAATCAAGATATAGTTTTGATCAACTAAATTTGACAACAAGCTTGAGATAGCAACACTTGTGAGTTCAACCAAGCAATGCTCTAACAATTTATACTTAGGCGATTTTTGATAACTTGACAATCAAACACGTTATTTTGAAAAGAGATGAGATTAGCAGATACTCCCTGAAATCAAGTTATAACAAACCCTCCTAATCTACCAATATATGGTATAATGAACCAATCTTTAGCCTGTAATTTGTGTAAGTATTTTTCGACCACTGGAATTTTAACTTTAGTTTTAGACAGAAACAACATATCTAGATTATGAGATTTGTGTAAATTATTCAAATTATCTTGTTTTAGGGATGCTCTAATACACTGAAGATGAACCTAAAATTATTGTTTGGAATTACTAGGGGTGAGCAACGGGTGAAACCCGTGGATTTGGAGCCACCCAAATCCAGTTCATCTAACGGGCGGATGCAAGATTTGCGCCAACGTCTAGTCCATCATCTGGGTTTGACACCCGCCGGTGGGCGGAATGGTTGCAGGTAAATCCACTGATTTTATTTCTTTTACAAAGAAAATTTGAAATTAGTTAGCATGTTAACAAAACCATAGACTGCTGAAATTCAAAGAATATATTTTAGCTTACTACAACATAGCAGTGTTAAAATTATAACAACGTAATCCCAATAACCAAAAGTAACATATTCAACTACATGAAACCCTTCATGGAAGCTAGAACACTTCTATTCTTTTCCTGGTTTATGGAAAGGGCATTGCTTTCCCTTAACATGTTTGATAATATTTGTCGTTCTACGAGTTTTAGAATCATATGGATATATCTTTTTACAATACTTGCATTGAACTTTAGAAGGACCAAGATTAGTAGGTACATCAAAATGATTCCGGACTTCAAATTTTGCGATTTTACTGGAAATAGGCATTGAAATAGTATCCGTCTCCATCTATAATTAGTATTCAGAAAAATTAACAAAGACTTAATATTTATGCAACATAAACTTAGTATATGCAACAAATCCATGTGTACGTATAATTAGATCCATTACTTTCTCATTTATTCACATGGAAACGATAAAACTCCGATACTATCAGAATTTAGAAGTGATTTGAAGTTCCTAAGTATCATTTCCACAAACGACAAATAATGTATTATTTTATGCAAATGTGTTCATATATAACATTGAAATCAAAAGGTCGTAGTTAGCTATTTCTGTCTGTCAATACATTATACACATTAGTCTTTACATATTTTCAATGCAACATATAATGATTTCAACTTGACCGTGATGTACATAAGAAATGCCATTGAAGTGAGAACGGTTCAAAACTCCATAAAATCGAGAACTCACACATATGAATCAACAAAGTAAGGAATAAGGGATTTAGTTTGTTTGGTGTTATGCTTACAGTGGTAGTGGTGGACCTGGTGATGTATGCCAATCAAGGATCTGTTGTTTTGCCCGATGGATCCCCTGAATGGATTTTAAGTTGTTTAAGGAAACGTCTACGATTTGATCTGTTTTTACTGTTGCTCATTGGGAAGATGTTAGATCCCCTAACCTGCCTACAAAATCAATAAACACCTGAATAAGAAATTAATAACCATTTCAAATGAACTTAAACACTGAGTAATTCTAGCACAAGTAAATGTAATATGAAATCATCAATTTCATTTAATTTTATATATAGAAAAGTTACGAAGAGGAAAAAGCTTAACCTCTGGTGAAGAAAGATTGTTGAATGCAAGATCAAATCTCTCCAAATGTTTAAAATCAATTAAACATGCAACCAGAAAATTGAGGTTACATTCAATACCCACAAACAACAACATCACTTAAAATAAATTCGAAACCCTAACTAAAGAATTGTTAATCAAATAACATCAAAATTAAATGCATAAGAATATAAACTCAATGATCTATCATCCCCGACAACAAACTGGCTTCGAACCCTAAAAACACCCATATCATAAATGAAAAAAAAATACACGAGTTTTTTGGATTTTAAAAGAACTAGCTTTGGGAATAACTGAATAAACATCAAAAGGCGAACAATAAAGTCATGAGATAATACTGGCAATCGAAAAAAAAAAATTAAGCATCAAAAAGAAATCATAAACCCAAACAATAGCGATCTAGAAAAAAAATAAAACACTTCTAGATAATCTCGTCCGTAAGTAAGATAAGACATAGAGATTAGATTCATATAACAAATCCAAATCCAAGAAAAGTATTATAGAAACTAGGCTAGATTCAACTTGTACTGCTAGTTCGGTTCAGTTCACTTCAGCTACAATTGCTGCTTCACTTCGCTTCTAATATATATATAGATAGATAGATAGATTACTGCAATACATTTGAGTTCCCCCTTACTATAACCCCCTTACTATATGGGTACAACATATAGAATCTCCAGTAAATGGATCATCCATTGTCAACTCCATACTTTGAGAAAATGATATTGCTAGGCCCAAAAAATCAAATTTTCTTCAGATCTAGCCCATAATTAATTATTACAAATTTTAATAATACCAAGACTGCCCTTTTGTATATAAACAAGAGAGAAATCATAATATATTATCCGATTTCATTTTTATTTTCACTTTCACTCACTTCTCTCTCGTCTCTGCTCTGAAGAAAATTAGGGTTCTTTGATCAAACCGAAGAAAACGATTGCATCTAGCAAAAAAATGAATCTCGCTCCATCGATCTCCACTGATGATGTTTACCTATTACAGAAGAACGAAATCAGTCATTCATTTTTGGTTTTAGATTGAATCTCATATCAGAGCTGCAACGATTCTCTTAGGGATTTCTTTCTTCCCTATCAGTTACAATCGAATATCTGTATTTTTCAGTTGATTCGAAGATATCTCATGTATTGATTAAATTATTCTAGTTTTCAATCGATTTAATCGATTTGATTCAAACAATTTTAACAACTGATCGTCAATCTACAAGTTCGAATTAATCAATTGACTCTAATTTGTTGTTTCGAAGCTACTTCAGGTAAGGTTTTCGATTTGATTCCATAGGTTTTCCTCATTTAGTAGTTCTATTTTCTTAGTTTGATTAGGTTATGATTTTTGTTTTCGTTGACTTTATTCAGATCAGAGAAGAACATGATTTTTATTGAATCAACAGGTCTTGAATCTAGGTATGTTTAGGTTTGTTGTTGTTTCTGTTGATGTTGTTGTTTAAATTCGATCTGTTGATAATACTAGTTGAATTCAATCATCTAAGAAGATATTCTGCATTCAATAAAAACGTTGATCTCTCATAATTCTAATGGAGCCAGTTGTGGACTCGTGTTGGTGTTTTTCTCTTGTTTATCTTGACTACACATGTTGAGTTTGATTAACGAATCTATGATGGTGTTGGTGTTGGAGATGCGGGTTCTGGAGGAGTATGAGGAGGCTGTGGTGGTAGAGGTGGTGGTATTGGAGCAGGTTTGAAGGAGGATTTTGAAGTCAGTGGTGGTGTTTTTCAGAATTAATGAATTGAAAGAGATGATGAGAAGATAGAAGATGAACTATTTTAAGTTTCTACTGCTGGTGCTAGTGGTCACAGGTAATTAGCTGATTTCACAAGGTTCTCTTCTTTTTTAAATGTTTATATTTTTGTTACACAAGATAAGTGGATATGTAACTTCTAGTTACACAAGCTAAATAGATGTGTAACTTCTAGTTACACATGCTAATTAGATGTGTAACTTTTACTTACACATACTGATTGAATGTGTAACTTCTGGTTACATAGATTTTACTTACATATAGTAATGGTTGTTACTGATTGAAAATGTTGCATTCTTTCCATTAAGGTTGCATTCTTTTCATTCTGAAACGTGCATATAATATGTGAATGATCGAATGATATGAAACGTGTATCTAATCGATTTTAGTTAAGTGGAAACACGGGTGGTTAGTAGTTGTTAGTGTAAATGTTATTGTCTGATTTTAGTTAAGTTTCTGCATATTTTGTTATATGCAGGATGATTATAAATGAATGGTATTTACCTGCCTTTGGGCAAGTGTTGTTGCTGCAGTTGTTTTTCCATGAGTTCTGGTAGCCGTTCAGTGAAGAATTGGTAGAGTTTCAAGACATAAACCAGCTAGAAATGGGTGGTTCTACTGTAACTGATTTTGTTCTTCTTATCAAAGGCACCAGTAAGCAAAGGCAGTGGTATGTGTGGGTCTTTATGATGGGTTTGAGAGATAATTAAGGTCGTGAAGATTTAAGGCTGAGAAAATAAGAAAGTGTCTGAGTATGGTGGATGTTACAGGGATTTGAACAGGCTAAGAAGAGGACTAAATATCGTGGGTTTGTAACAATGTTCTCATTCATTCTGACCATCACTGCTGAAAATTCCCTCCTTTCTAGTTGAATTTATAACTCCAATTGTCAAGGTATATTTGATGGTGATAATTGCTCTAGGTTTCAAGTACTGCTTTGATCAAATTTTATGCAAATATTGATAGATGATAAATATATCCTAACTAGTTTCAGTTTTTGAACATCTTATTCAGGTTACTCATAGAAAGAATAAGAATGTAATCTCCTTCTATTCAATGCCTTGTAAAGTTTGGGAGGGAGTTCAAAGGGCTGGGATGTCAAATACTACAAGGTTTCCTTGTACTACTCCTTGAGTAATTCATAGCTTGCACTAGCATTATGCAGTATTAGTGAATTATGGTTGGCCTTGGATAAGCATGCGGCTTTCGTACTTACATCTTAGGAGAGTGTATGTGTAACTTCTAGTTACACATGCTAATTAGATGTGTAACTTTTACTTACACATACTGATTGAATGTGTGACTTCTGGTTACATAGATTTTACTTACATATAGTAATGGTTGTTACTGATTGAAAATGTTGTATTCTTCCATTAAGGCTGCATTCTTTTCATTCTGAAACGTGCATATAATATGTGAACGATCGTATGATATGAAACGTGTATCTAATTGATTTTAGTTAAGTGGAAACATGGGTGGTTAGTAATTGTTAGTGTAAATGTTATTGTCTGATTTTAGTTAAGTTTCTGCATATTTTGTTCTATGCAGGATGATTATAAATGAATGGTATTTACCTTCCTTTGGGGATTGGTTGTTTCTGGAGCAACTGACTGGGTATGAATTATGCATCTATTTACAGGATTACAGGTTTAGGATGCAGAAGTTAGGTACTGTGACCTGCCATTATAACTTATTTTTGTAGGATTCTGCAGGATCATACCTTGATCCCCTTGCTGACAAGGTTAGTTGTAAAATATTTATGTTCTGATGTTGTAGCTTAAGTACAGAAACATGTAAATCTATTAGTACCTTCCATCTCAAAATTAACTTGTATAATTTTCATTATACGGATTTTATGCAAAAGGGATTTTCTGTGGCACAAATTTTTACAATGCTACTGTTTCGTACGAGTTAGGTGTAAAACATTAGACATTTTCTAAAGATAATAAAGCGGGGCGCTAAGCCACTGCTGAAAACGTTCTGTGGAGGTAACATCTCTAATCTCTTTATAAAGTATTTAGCAAAGGGCAGTTCGGATTGTTTTCTGCAACTCGGGAACATGAAGTTGGAATCGCTAGTAATCGCGGATCAGCATGCCGCGGTGAATCTGTACCCGGGCCCTGTACACACCGCCCGTCACACCCTGGGAATTGGTTTCGCCCGTCTCTCACCCTGCAGGAACTTGAGGAAATCCGTCTCGCCTGCTGCTTAGAAGTGGATTTGAACCACTGACACAAGGAATTTCAGTCCTTTGCTCTAACCAGCTGATGATCGAGATTGAGACTGAAATGCATATTCCTTCTCGATTGACATCGAGAAAACTGAATGCGTCAATCTCACGCACCAAGCGAATATGCAGGATCTTCCGCAATTCGAGAAAGAAGAGAAGCTGTTCAAAATAGTTTCTTAGTTATTACTATTTCTTTGCATTATATGGATGTGTAACTCTCAGTTACACAAGTCAGGTGCATTTGTAACTCTCAGTTACACTATTCAAATGCATCTGTAACTCCTAGTTACACTATTCAAATGCATGTGTAACTCCTATTTACAGTAGTTAATCTTCTCACATCATGTATTCTTGTTTTCTATGTTCTGGTCTGATACTGGAATACTACTCAGACATGTATGAATAAATAAAACTCGCGTCCCTTGTTTATGCAAAACTGAGATGCTTTCCAGTTTGAACATCCACTGGGTTATTCTTAACCTCTCTGAAAGAAGGGCTTTGCTAAATGAATCAAATGACGTAATTAGTTGTTTTGTTTTTTTTTAGTACAAAAGCTTAATTGCTATTGTTATGTACATCTCTTGTGGCACAACATCTTTTGCTTTGGTTTTTCTTAATTTTTATATAGTTCCATAACATTGATTGGACGCTTTTGAAATATGGTTATGTAGTTCTTTGGAAAGAAAGTTGCATACGCACTTTCTCAAGGATTTAAGGTGATTGTTGGTGTCAGTGAGACTCTTGAATAACGAGAGGAGGGGCACAGTTTGATTGTTGTGGCTGAACAAACAAAAGTAATTGCATGTACTTCTTACCCACAAATTAATGCTAGATACTATTTAAATTCTTTAAGTCCAACACTTGCCTGAACATTCCTATTAAGGAATCATCATCTTGAAAATCTGTTTATTTTATGTTATACTTTAGTTTTATGTAGTTGGGCTCCAGGCATTGAATGTGTGTTCTGCGAATTTATTTCATTTTTGAAACCTTGTCTTCCAATAAATCAGAATTAGCAAAAGAACTAATTGGTTCTTAGTTGTAACATATGCGTTACAACTGTGAATATCACAAGTAAAGTCGGTAATCTGAGTACACAAGTCATACGTAGGTGTAACTCCAGTTACACATGATATATGCATGTGTAACTCCTCTTTACACTAGACAGATGCATGTGTAACTACTAAAATGAACAAACTTGTAACCAAAAAATTCCACATGCTAGGTATCCAAGTCCTATGCATGTGTAACTGTCAATTACGCATGACGGATGCATGTGTAACTCCCAGTTACACATGCTAAGATAGGTTATCATGTGTATTTTCTGTGATCTTTGTTCTATAATTTTGCCTTACAATTGTTCTACAATATTATTATTTTTTGCTTTTTGTTCGTCCAACCTAATCCATGGATGTTTATTTCGTTGCAGATATGCAAGCATTTTGGAGTGAAGAAGACAAGAAGGAAATGCAAAGATTTAAACTTCATAAAAGCTAATTGCTTAAATGTGGTAATGGTCTCGCTGGAATTGGAGTTGACGCTGAATACACAAATCAGATGCATGTGTAACTCTCAATTACACTAGATAGATGCATATGTAACTCTCAATTACACTAGACAGATGCGTGTGTAACTTCTAGTTACACATGCTAAGAAATTATTGTAAATGAATATTAAAGCAATACATGTATTTTTAATAATTTTGGGCTTAGTTTTAAATTTCATTTAATTAGGGGCTTAGTTTTGAATTTTATTTAATTAGGGGCTTGACAATATATGTAAGGGTATGAATGTCTTTTAATAATTCGGGGCCTAGATTTAAACTTCTTTTAATTAAGGGCCTCATATTATGGGTTATCCATGGGTTGGGCCCAATGTAGTCAATATCGGATTTCGGTGAATATCAGTCGAGTACCGAGACACGATATTTTGGTGAATACCGGTGAAATATCGGCCAATATCGGCAAAATATCGGCCAATACCGGCATCTCGGTGAAATACCGAAACTGATATTATCGGCGGTATCTTGGCCATTTCGGCCGAGATTAACTACATTGGTTGGGCCTTAGCCTAATTTCCCCGTTCAAGAATGCATCTATATCCAACCCTTCCATGAATAGGTTGGGTGTCCACCCGCCAATATACGAGTGGATTGGGTCTGATTCGGGTTTATATGCTCACCCTAGGAACTACATCCCAGCATGTTTATTGGTTCTGACTTCTGAGTAAGAAGCCCATAAACTTGTGGGACCTATATATGCTAGATTTTTGGACATGAAAACAAACAAACTTTGTGTAAGTGGGTTGATGACTGATTCAACTTTCCATCTATCCTTTTTTATCCTGGCATTTGTAGGGGCGACCCCAAAAGAATTAGGGGCGACACTAAAAGACAAAAAAGGTCACCCAAACGTAAATCTAAGCTACCCCTTATCTTCGATTTTTCGAAATGGCCAATATGCCCTTATATAATCGGGAGCATACACCATAATCGGTAGGTTAAATTGAAACTATACCTACCGATTATTGTGTAGATACTTCGGCTAATAATCCCTTTTATAATCGGTAGCTTATCCAACTTGTAATACTACCAATTATAAGGAGCCCCATATTCAACCTTGGCCAAATTCCATAGGTTTTGAGGGGTGCAGAGCCAACCATAACCACTTGGCTTGAGCTGTGGATGTAGACATAATCGGAAGCCTAATAGGTTACATACACTACCGATTATAAGTTGCCCCAAAATGAATTTTTTCTAAAATCCTTCACGTAATGAATTTTGAAATCTACCATAATCGGTAGGGTATATAATTATATAACCCACCGATTATAACGAGCCCCAGATCCAACCTTTGCCATATTTCATAGGTTTTGAGTGTACACAGCCAGCCATAACCACTTGGTTCGTGTTTTGGATACATCGTTAATCGGGAGTTAAATATATTACCAACCCATCCGATTATGGGTTGCCCCAAAATGAGTTTGTTCTAAAATCCTTCGTGTAAGGGAATTTGAAATATACCATATCGGTAGAGTTAACAACTTAACAACCTACCGATTATAAGGAGCCCCAGATCGAACCCTTGCCAAATTCCATAGGTTTTGAGTGTACAGAGCCAGGCATAACCAGGTGGTTCGTGATTTGGATGTAGCCATAATCGTAAGCCAAATAGGTTCCACAACCTACCGATTATAGGTTGCCCCAAAATGAGTTTTTTCTAAAATCCTTCATGTGATGAATTTTGAAATGTACCATAATCGGTAGAGTTTATTACTTCTTACCGCCGATTATACGAAGCCCCAAATCCAACCTGTGCTAAAATCCATAGGTTTAGAGGGTACAAAGCCAAGCATAACCATGTGGTTCGTGATTTGTATGTATCCATAATCGTATGTAAAATTGGTTCCAAAACCTACCGATTATAGGTTGCCCCAAAATGAGTTTTTTCTAAAATCCTTCATGTGATGAATTTTGAAATCTACCATAATCGGTAGAGTTTAAAACTTATAACCCTACCGATTATAAGTGGCCCCGGATTCAACCTTTGCCAAAAACTATAATATTCGGCATGCAAAACAATAATCGGTAGTTTCACAAAATAATCGGAAGAAAACTCTTGTAATCGGTAGGCTGGGGTCTATATATTAGTGTTTGGAAGAAAAAAAATTGACTCATTGTGAGTTAACTCCCGATTGAGTGAGAGAAGAAGAAGAAAAAAAAAAAAAAGAAGTGGGTATATGTTGCCAACTTCCATAAACATGGATGGGTACGAAGAAGGACGTGAAGTTGTTGAAGTTCAAGGTTCACTACCGTGAAGTTGTTGAATTTTACCCAAATAACTCATACTCATTATGCCTCCTTGCCTACGTTCTTCTCCTCGTCTCGAATAGAATTGAACATAGCGCCTACATAAAGATAAATCTTCGTCAATCGTGAACTCCGTAGGATTAATGAATGGTTGGGCCATTATGTTGAAGATGATGTTGGAGAGAGTTTAAAGGTATTTGCGTTCCATAGAGAGTAAAAGGATACAATCCTTATATAGAGTTTAGAGTTCCAACGGCTCTATTTTGTTGGGGCAACTGTATAATCGGTAGTCAAATGAAGTATTTTCACTTCCGATTATACAGTTGCCCCAAATTTTGTTTTTGCAGAAATCTCAATTTTTTCGAATTTGAGAACTATATTAATCGGTAGTTAATAAGACTTAGATTATACGATTTGGCCCCAAATTTTGTTTTTGCATAAATGTCATTTTTTTCGAATTTGGGAACTAGAATAATCGGTAGTTAATATGACTTCCGATTATAAAGTTGCCCCAAATTTCTTCCTTGACGAAATCACCAATTTTGGGAATTTAGGAGCTACTATAATCGGTAGTCTCGTGAGGTTGTTTTTCCTACCGATTGTTATAGAAGCCAGATGCGCGTTAGGCACAAAATCGATATTAACCGGTAGTATAATATCGTTACTAAGCTTCCGATTGCTTTATAATAATCGGGCACAAAATAGCTTCCGATTATGTAAGGGCATTAACGTATTCTCCGCGTTTTTGGACATCCCTTAACGGTGTATATGGGTTGGGAATAAAAAAGTCGCCCTTAAATGCTAGGTTTTTTATAGTATTATAGTTGGAATTTAAATAAAAAGTTACCAAATTTAGGAAGTGATTCATATCAAAACGATTCTCTTACACTCAAATTTCATTCAAATCCCATTCTTCCAGAAGAGAAAGAAGTAAGTTATAGTTTGTTCAGGTTATCCAACTACCACACAAGAATTTTGTTTCTTGTTTTAGACTTTTTAACTTTCTATTTCTGCAACTTTTAGTTTTCTTATGAGTTCCTTCCTTTCTTGTTCTACTTGTTATTGTTGAGTTTTACTTGGTCTTTGTTGTTGAATTTATCTCCTCTAGACAGTCAAAGGGTTTTAGGTGAGACATGTAAACAAACAATTTAAGACTAAGACTGAGTTATATTATTACTTAAGATCCATTTTCACACAGAAAACAAGGATATTTTCGTTTTCCTGTCTTTCTAGGAAGAATCCCTTCATGGGGGTCTCACTTTATTTGTGAAATTTTAATTGGGTTAGTGAGTGAAATGATAGGAGAAGAACAAAATGGAAACCCCTCGGATTCGAAGTCCGGTATCACTGCTCCTCGGAAAACTTATTGGAGGTCTGCTTCATGGTCTGAACGTTCTCCAAATAGTAGACCGAAGGTTGGAACAACACAGGCTAAAACTAGGTTATGTCTTCCACCGCTACAGCCTTTGTCAATTGCTCGGAGGAATGTTGAAGAATGGCCGAAAGCGGGGTCGGATGATCTTGGTGAATGGCCTCATCCTCCTACTCCTGGAGGAAGGCAGGGGGAAGTGAAATTTCCTGAGAAGGCTATTTCTGGATACCCACAGAGGGAATTTCAGCTCAAGAAGGATAAACTTGCTTTTTTCGATAAAGAATGTTCGAGAATTACTGATCATATATACTTGGGAAGTGAAGCCGTGGCTAAGAATCGTGAAATTCTTCGGAAAAATGGTATTACTCATGTACTTAATTGTGTTGGTTTTGTTTGCCCTGAGTACTTCAAAGAAGATCTGGTTTATAAGACTTTGTGGTTACAAGATAATCCATCTGAGGATATAACTAGTATACTATATGATGTCTTTGATTACTTTGAAGAAGTTCGTGAGCAGAATGGACGAGTACTCGTTCATTGCTGCCAGGGAATTTCTAGATCCACTTCATTGGCTATAGCTTATCTTATGTGGAGAGACGGGCAGAGTTTTGAGAATGCATTTCAGCTTGTGAAAGCTGCTAGGGGTGTTGTGAATCCAAATATGGGATTTGCTTGCCAATTACTTCAATGTCAGAAGCGGGTTCATGCTGTACCAGCAAGCCCAAATTCGGTTATTAGGATGTACCGGATGGCTCCTCATTCATCGTACGACCCTCTCCATCTTGTCCCCAAAGTACTACACTATCCTAGCCCTCTTGGGCTGGACTCTCGTGGTGCATTCATCATTCATGTACCATCAGGTATTTATGTCTGGGCAGGGGTTAATTGCAACCAAGTAATGGCAAATGATGCAAGAGTATCTGCGTTTCAAGTTGTTCGTTATGAGAGAGCTCAAGGTTTAGTTTTGACTGTAGAAGAGGGAAAGGAACCACTGAGCTTTTGGGATGTTTTTGCTAGTAACCCTCTCTTTCTGGGTGATAGGAATCAGGCTTTGAAGGTCAAAAAAGAAGCTAATGGAGGTTGGTCCGAAGAAATGAATCGTGATGTGGTGAAAACTGAGTTTGGAGTTGGCAAGAAGATGGTGGTTGAGTATGATACTGATTTTGAAATTTTTCACAAGGCACTCTCCGGTGGTGTAGTACCGCCTTGTCCGCTGTCGAGAACTGGAAATGAGACATGCCTGCCTGCTAGAGAAAGTGGTTGGGGCAGGATAAGAGAGAAATTTGTTAATGGTATCATGAAAGAAATTGTTGCAGCACCTCAATTTACCTTTAACAATTCTCAGTCAGAAATGTTGATGGATTCTTATAGAGAAGAGGAGTTCTATGTTCCTCCCACAGATCCTCTTTCTTTGTCACCTTCCCCTCGTTGTAGATCGCCTGATTCATTCAACGGTTATTCAGACTCAAGTCCAGACTCCAATTCCAAGTCTCCGTCACTTTTGCCTTCACCTTCACCTTCACTGTCAGATCATTCCAGTTTCTTTACCACTTCACCGGCTTCTTCTAACTGGTCTGACTCTTCATCTTTATCTTATCAGTTATCACCTAGAGAACCTTTTGATGTCAAGCCTACTCCTCGAGCAGGAATTGTTCCATATCCATTCAAAGGGTTTGGATCCTCTATCGCAGAACGTAGAGGAAATACTCCTCCTTCTCTAATGTTGCCACCGGTTAACGAGCCTCCACAACTCTCCAGAACCATGGTTAGGTCATGGACATTTTCACACTTAGCTTTAGATGAAAATGTAATGGAGAGCAATGTAAACCAAGGCTTTGAATGTCAGGATTTTCATGAACCGTTTATAAGAGAATCGTCGTCATATACCGAGCAGTTGGTTAGTGGAAATGACATTAAAATTAGGATAGCAGATGAGCATCTAGGAAAACATTGTACGGTGTCAGATCAATTAGTCACTGAAGTTTTAGATGTTATAAATCCGGTTGTCTATCGCTGGCCCAACGTTGAAAAGGTCGATATGTTTCATGATGGGGTGCTTGATTCTAAATCAGTTTTCCTCCTGCTAGCTCCCGAGGTAAATGCGGGAAAACACAAGTCAAAAATTTTGTATGTCTGGGTAGGTAGAGATGCTCAATATGACCAAGTGCTGAGTTCCATGATTGGAAGTGATGTTGTGAACGAAGATAAGCACTTCCAGTGGAAGAATGTAGGCAACAAATTCCTTACTCAAATGGGACTGCCGATGGATACCCCGGTGCAGGTATGCATAGCATCTCTAATTTAAGCATATGTAATATTTAGACGGTCAACATGGTAGAGCTGCAATAACTCATACCCCAGCGTTTTTCTTTTTTCCTGCATTAAGCAAGTGAAAATCCTTGATGCGTAGCATTCTTCGGTAGCAAATTTTTTACTTATATGTAAGCATATCTTTCTTTTCACATGAATGAAACCATAAAGTTTTTCCCATTGCTCTACGTTGCACACAGAAAACACATTTTATTATAGCTGCCGGATATCTTTCCTTTGTGACTGGTCAATGTACCCTGTCTTCCTTTTGGGTTCTGTGGAGTATTTGCCTTCTCTAGTGGTTTTGTGCTTTCTAATAGATTGACTGGGTAGTAATCTCAGTATTGATCTAATGAACAGATTACAAGAGATGGTGAAGAGACCAGGCAATTTCTGGATCATCTCTCACATCCAGTTCATCAAGCAGTAGAGAGCTGCCTGTAACTGACGAGGTATTGACAGACAGGTTGTCGAAGCAGATGTCTTTTGCATATCTCTGTTTAACAGCTTAAGGTTCCGACTTACCGAAGTTGGATCCTGGCCTTAGCCTTTTGCTGCAGGTGAGATAGCATCCCATGTAGGGTAGAGCTACGAAATATTTTCTCCCTGCATGTGTGATGAACCAATGGATGAATGTATGAACCACCAATTGAAGGAATAGTAGTCTGTACATACATAAAATAAAGCATGCTGTAAATTGTAATCAATACTGCGATGAGTTTGAGAATTTGGAGCAACTGGTGCACATTTCCTCTTTCTTTATCTGTAATGTATAGTTTGATGAAGCTAATTCCAATACGGAAGGTATTGCCGTTCAGATTCAAAATATGTATAATGAACAAAAAAAAGAAATGACTAGAAGACAGTTTTTAAACAAGTTTTCATCCATCCAGCTCATTATACAACAAGTTTGCTTCCGACATTGTCTGTAATATGTCAAGCTAGGAGGCTGCACAACATCGCAGGTCTGCAGATAAAGCATCCGCCTTTACTACTGGACAAAGATTGAACGGGAAAATATGATTACATGATCAATTAGAGAACACCAAGGTGGTCTAACCAAAAGGTATGCTTAAGGATCATAGTGCATGTACACCACTACCAGATACAACCTGCCTCTGATCGAAAAATATCAAGCTGATAGCTCATTCCCAGCTCTCAATCTGGTCATGGTTGGGCCCAAAGCGGTACTTCTCATCGCCCTGTACGTCCACCATGAACTTCTTTCTGACCCCTCTTTTTTGCTCCAGCCATTGTTCTTTGACAGCTGTGTCTTCTTGTCGTTCAATGCCTGACTAATTTCTTCCCAGGCATTTGCCGATCCTCCATTTTCTACAAATATTATAGCCATGCATAAAGTAAACACGAAAACAAAAACTGGTAAATGTGTTGTTACAAATCAACATGTTTTAGACGTAATTCTAAGTGTAACTAATCACAAAGACTGGCGGACTCTGTTGGAGCATACCTGAGAATTGACTATGACGGACTCTGTTGTCAATATTTACACGAAAACCTGATGTTGCCTCTTTAGCAGTTACAGAAGCTTCATTCTGATTATTGGCAGCTTCAGTTGGAGCATGCGAGCTTTCAGAGTTGAGAATACGCACATCTGAAAGTAATGCAAATTCAATCTGGCAAACTAATGACATCAGTTTCTGAAGCAATTTTGTCAACTAAGATGCTTCATAGTAGTGGGAAGAATCTTAAAACGGCATCTGATTTCTAAAGAATCAAAAATGATGCTAATAGTACCTCTAAAGAGCCATCATCGTTGTACAAGGAGGCATCTACTTGTGGTACATCTGTCTCTTCCATTTCGCCAGAAACAATTGGATACTCAGGAACAGGTACCAGCACAACCCTATTGGTTACAGAGTCACATGATGATACTTTTCCAACCTATAGAAAACTCCAAACATGTTAAAAGGGTGGTTATGTACACAAGTTCTGTATTTTAACATAATTCACAAATACGAAGAATTTGTACTCGAAAAGGTGAAAGCTCTGGGCACCAAGACGAAGATAACTCTAGCACACGATATGCGACCACATCACCTTCCTGCAATTAAACAGAGAAGAATTAGTTCTTTCAAGGTGAAGAACAACATTAACATGAACCAAGCAGTGAATGGATGGTGCCAAGAATTGGTAGAACTTCGATATTCCATAATTCTTTTTCTTTTGAAGAAAGAAAGTAATGGTTAGCTAATTTGGCTAGAACAAAGTATGCTGCAGGAGTTCAAAATAATTTCTAACGTAGGAAAATCTGAAGTATACTGTGCAGGTCAAGGCATCGAAAATGAACCTTAGGTAAGCTCGATACTGGCTTCAGCTTCTCAAAGTCAATGGAAGTTTGAACAAGCTTCATTTCACAAGGAAGCTTCTCAACAGCTTCCTCCCATGGATCTTTATAATTGTTGCTTCTAGGCATTGTAGTTTTCTCTTGACCCCACTTCTGTCCCTTCTTCTTGTTGGTGGCGCCATTCCACTGGAAGTTTTCCTGAAGGAATTTTCAAGGAGATGATAGAAAAACTTAAATCATGATTTCTCAAAATTGATATGGTTAAATTTGTGACTTTTTGAACCAAGTAATTGAATGGCCAGGCATTCTAGCCACTACTCTGGTGATGCTACAGGAATTCCAGGTTACCAGGGAAGATAATCACAACAAACGAGTCAGTACTAGTGACACACGGGAGTCAATACTAGTGACACATGGCAGGTGGACTTCTAACAACCTATTACAGGTTAGACTTTATACTCCCTATGTACTCTGCAGGCAGACATGTCACCATAAAATGCAGGTATTTATATGTTACATAGTCGAGTTTGGGTTCTTCCTGTTAACGAAGAGAAGTGGGATCCTGAGTAGCGAAATCGAAAAACAAATACAGTGGGCTCAGACCATACCTCAGGATTATGAATTCGCTGAGCCACCTCATCTGCATCATCAAAGCAGTACATTTGTTACAGTGAAAGCAAGTCATCATTCTGTATTTCCAAAATATAAGCGATAACAGTGTTAATTTTACAAATCATGACCAAGGGATCAGACCTTCATCAAGGGGTTCAAAACGAATGTGGCCTGGCTTAACCACTATGGGAACAATTTCAGCTTCTTTATCAGTAACTTTCACAGGTAAAGATTGTGAAGGTTTAGTCTGCACGGGTTTCAAAGGTAAAAGGCTCTGAAATGTCTGCAAGCAAGTAAGAAAAGTAGCAGTGATCAATATAAATGAACCATAATTCAAACAAGAAAAAATACACACTTCAGTGCCCTCCGAGCGAATACAACACGCCTTCATTTAAGTATGAGAAAGTGGCGAATGTAACACGCCTTCATGTAGATATGAGAAAGTGGCTATGCAATTGCACAAACTTTTTTGTTTCAGAAAAATACCTCATTCTTTACTGAGATGGCCTGTTCCTGCTTCCACTTTCTTTTGGCCTTTTTACGCCTTGAACTTCTGCTAGTCAACTGACAAAACAATTGGGACTCATGTAAACTTTACAGTGTGAAACAATATTAATATAAAGCTGAGAAACAAGGGGGCTAAATTAGAGCATGTTATCACATCTTGCGGCGAAATCAGAAATGAACTTCTGAAACACAAAATCCATTATCATAATATGATACCAGACCTCGCAAACGTCTCTAATCACATCAATCTACAGGATATGAGAATTCTAAAGTTGTATTCCGTTTCAGGTTATACTTCATAAGTTTACAAAGCGACTAATCAGAAAGCTTACATCTGTTTTGAAGTTAACCCTAATTATATTCACAAGAAAGCATGTTTCTTCCTACCTAGTAACCAAGCATGGCATTAGGTAACATTACAAATTACAACCAAATGACGAATACAATGAGGGGAATAAAAAAACTTCACTCCTCAATGCAATACACTAAAAACTACATAAAATAAAATGAACCCGGAGCAAAATGACGGGTGGGGTATCAAACCTTGTTCATGCCTTCGGAAGTACGGCGCTTTTCCAGATTTTGTGCACCATTTTCCTGATGTTGATCATCACTGTAAAAAGGACATGACATGATGAACTTACGCGTTAGAAGTATAATTAAACTAGGCCTTCACGAGAATAACCTAAGAAACATACCAAGCACTGAAGCTACAGAGCATGTATTATACCTCTCGTCACTGACCATAGACTCGATTGTGTTTTTAATTGTATCATCAACTTGACTGGCCTTCACTTTCTTCAACTTGCCAGTTTTCTTGGAAGACCTTTTCTTTTTCTGAGATGATTTACCAGATGGCACCCCTGTGTTATTGTTATCGCCTTCCTCTGGCTCTACATTCACATTATTTCCAGCATCCCCAGCTGGTACACTTTCATCTTTCTGAGGGCTACTACATTTAATCCGCTTCCTGCCATGCAAATTATACCCAACAACAACTCAATTCAGTACCTACACACACCTTAGAAATACATCAATAAAACCATAAATAAACTGCAACTCATGCAGAAAACATCTAAATGTAAGACTAAAAATCATACTTGGTGCCCTGAACTTTCTTCGACAACTTCCGCTTCTTCGAGATAGCTTTGCCAAACGGGGGAGTTTTCTCAACAACAAAATCCTTCCCAGGGCTATCACTTTTAGAGTCTTCTTCTTCACTTTTGTAACCCCTATTTTCCTTTTCAATCTCATCAAGAGCTAAAAGTTTAACCCCTGAAAGTACATTCTGGTCTCCTAGAACTTCATAAACTTCCTCCTGAGCATCAAGTATCCTAAAAACATCTTCCCGCACTTTCTTCTTGACTCTGATTGAAACATTCCACGCAATAAATACACATTAAATTCAAAATACATCAACATAAAGAAACCCCAAATTAAGATCATATGAGATAAACCCAAATCAGACCTGATAATATCTTTATCTTTAAGAATGTTGGTTGATTCAAAATGTGGCAAAACAAATCCATCCATCTGCAAAAAACTCATTGAGCAATAAAATCAAATAGACAGTCTACAAAAGATTTACCCAAACACACACATAAATATGTATATATACATTATTAAACCCTGAGAGACAGAGAGAGAGAAGCTTACAGAGAGGAGAAGGCCATTAGGGCAAGATTTGTGCAGTTGGAAAGTATGGATGAGATGAGACTCGAAATCTGAAATGGTTTCAAATTCTGGTTTAAGAAGTGACCAACATCGTTTAAGACCTAGGGTTTTCTGAGAGTTGTCCAGTATAGTTTTATGATCATTGAATACCAAACGAAGCCTTACAGAATCCATGCAGAAGCAAAGAAAGGGAAAAGCTAAAACCCTCTTTTCTTGTTTGTGTTGGGTTTTAGTGAGAGAAGGAAAGAAAAGGGGGACAAATTTTGAGAAAATAGGTAGGAGGACGGACAGGCTTTGATTGTGTACGCGCTAGGGCTCTAGTGCACCAGTAATGCTACATAAACCGTGGAAACGGAGTGGAAAGTGAACCACCTACACAAAACGAGTGGACCTCGACCCTAGAGAAAAATAGGGGGTGTTATTTTAGGGTTGTTTGTGAAAGTGCAGTTTTAGCGTGGTTTGCTTTCCACGGTTCAACAAAAAAAAATTGATCACATAAAAACTTCTTGCAAGGCAGATAACGTTTGGGATTAATTTTTTGTAATTTTTAACAAAAGCACTCTGTAGGGCAGGTATCAATGGGCAATATCAAATTTTGGGTTTTGCCATGCTAGGTGGCTTGACAAACTTACAGTACCACTATGAGAAAATCACCCAAAGACTTCTTTTTTTTAATAAGAAAACGGGGGAAAATCCTGAAGTTACATGACAGATACAACACCAGTAAATACAACGCTATGCGATTTCCAAACAACAGAATCTCGTAACCAAAATCCCGTAACCAGAATCCAATAATAATGATCGGGCCATCGAACGGTAACAGTGACAGTAACAGTGACACCCGCAACTCTATACAGGAGAGCTGATCGTTGGTGCATGATGAGACTCGAATGAATTTTTTTCCATAGAACTAACAAACCCTCCTCCACAAGGAGAGATGCTAAAAAAGCCAAAACTGATCCATTCTTCGCACGGCGTGCAGATTCTACTCTTCAGAGCTCCTCCACTGGCCAGAAAAATGCAAATCAATGATGGGGTAATACATCTTCAGTAGAAGACCATCACCAAACTTGTAGCAAACAATCATCAGTTCACAAGCAACCCAAACAATCAAAATTATAGACACAATCACATGATCTAACAAATTATTAACCCTAGTTGGTAAACAAAGTACCCCCTGGAGATAACAATCACTGATTACAACACAACAAACTTCCCTAATTGATAAACCAAGATCCCGCCGGAGAAGCTTGCCGTGAAGACGAAAACCACTGCAAATCACATTTATTACAGAACTAAAACAAACTAAACACACAGGGACATAAAATCACCCAAAGACAAACAGTTACTTTCAAATAATATTTATTCCCCTTATGTACATACTCCACTAATTTCAATTTACTCAAACCACTTTTTACACAAATTTCACACTATGCACCTATTTTTTTCATAAATTCCTCTCAAATTACTTGCTTTGTATTTCATGATCAGTGGATTCTTCTGATGAAGAGATGCAAATTCATATGAATCAGTTTAAATCACAACAACATGTGTATGTTCAAATATTGTGACAACTTGATGATGAGTTAGATGAAGATAGAAAACTAACCAACACTATGATGTTGGTATATTCAGGCAGATACCTAGAGCTCAGAGCCAAAAGAAGATATATGTATGGAGAACGAGATGAGTTCCACCAGAAGCTAATGCACGATTATCCTTTCACAAGTTTGTGTACTCTGATGACGATTTTTGATGTCAATGCGGCATTGACCTGATGCGTGTCGTAGGTGCTCAAATTAATTCACTTATATTTTACTTTACTAATGAATAATATAGTAGCAAATAAGATTCGTTCCCACGAAGAGCAGGGAGTTTTAGTTGTCAAAAATGTCACAATGGGGGGATTTTGTTTTAGATTCAAAGTAAAATCAAAGCAATTAAAAAAATAATTAAGTTGCAAGCGATGGAGAGAAATATGATCAGGGAATCCTTCTTGTCTTCAATGAAGGCGTTCCACGAGAGACGAGGGGTGCTTTCAAGGTGATCTAAACCGTCATCAAGTTATTATACTCATCCATTAATACAATTAATCACATATTATTACCAACCTAGTCAAGTGGAATAACATTAGCCTAGTGATATCCCCTAAATTCCAAAATTATATCAGCCCAGGCGTGTCTCAAACACCCACAACTCTTTCTCTTTTATACATGGGTATGGAAGCTCTCGAATACAGATTTTATTCGTCGAAACCACCTAGTAGTAGCTCACTCAAGGTGTAATTTGGTCGAATGCTTTATCTTTTGTGAATTATAGATAAAATCAAAGCAATTAAAAAAATAATTAAGTTGCAAGCGATGGAGAGAAATATGATCAGGGAATCCTTCTTCGTTACTAAACCGTCATCAAGTTATTATACTCATCCATTAATACAATTAATCACATATTATTACCAACCGTGGAATAACAGCTAGCCTAGTGATATCCCCTAAATTCCTTATATCACTGGGTATGGAAGCTCTCCAATACCAGATTTTATTCGTCGAAACCACCTAGTAGTAGCTCACTCAAGGTGTAATTTGGTCGAATGCTTTATCTTTTGTGAATTATAGATTAATCCTAGTAGTTAGACTCTTAGCTCAAGGTCCACTTTCTAGTGTTGTTTATACACACAATTGCTACGCATAATCCATTTGCAAGGTCTTGTGTTCTCTACTTTTGTATGAATTATTCGACTATTACTTATCTCCTAACTCAATACTAGCATTTGATTGAATCAATAAATTAATTCAATTGGCCATTGTTTGTACCCTATTAAAATAGTGTATGTGCGTACCGCACAAGCTATTTGATGTCGTACAATACGGTTTATTGTGGAAACCGGTGGGTTTATTGTGGAAACCCGCATGGCTTATTATGGAAGCCTAACCCGGTTTATTGTGGAAACCGGGGTTTATTGTGGAAACCCGCATGGCTTATTATGGAAGCCTAATCCGGTTTATTGTGGAAATCGGTGGGTTTATTGTGGAAACCCGCATGGCTTATTATGGAAGCCTAATCCGGTTTATTGTGGAAACCGGTGGGTTTATTGTGGAAACCCGCATGGATTATTATGGAAGCCTAATCCGGTTTATTGTGGAAACCGGTGGGTTTATTGTGGAAACCCGCATGGCTTATTATGGAAGCCTGGATTTGGGTTGTTAGGGAAACCAGTGGGTTTATTATGGAAACCCACTAGGCTTATTATTGAAGCCCAAGAGTCTTGAATAATTATTTATTTATAATTATTAATGATATTTGAGATAAATGCAGGATCCTAAATAAAGAGGATAATTATCTTAAATACTTATAATTATTATTTAAGACAAATATTATTAAGATAAATGAGGATTATGGTAAATATTAGGGTTTATCATGAATCTGGATGTTATTTGAGGTTTATACAAATGAGGGAAGTTATTAGGATAACTATAAAAACCCTAAAGCTACATCTATTTCTGCCTATATATAGAGGCTAAATCTCAACACAAAAGGGACACAATTTCTATTCATTTTCTTAACAACCTACTTGCATAGAACTCTTGTTGATTTTAGCATCGGAGTGTCTTTGCAGGTACCCCCACCATTTTCAATCCACAATTCTTTGGAGAATCTAATTAACGGCGGCGATTCGATCATCATACATACATCTCGAAGATTGTTGGGGTGATTAATTTTGCACCAACATCTTTTGGCGCCGACTAAGGGGATTACGAAGAAAATATCGTGCTCCCCATTTGATAGAAGTCGTTCTCAAACGATTTTCGAAACTAGGGTTTCAAAATCATTGTGAACAGAAAGTTACAGAAGGTTTCACAACCTTTTCAGAAGTTTCAGAAGGTTTCACAATTGTTACAGAAGTTACAGAAGGTTTCACAACCTTTTCAGAATTTCCATAAAGTTGCAGGAAGTTCCAACGACGTAGCAAAAAGTTGCAGGAAGTTCTGAACACAGTTCAAAGAGTTGCAGGAGCTTTTGAACACTTTCAGAGAGTTTCTGAAGGATTCTGAACGTTTTCAGAAAGTTGTGGGAAGATTCAAAAAGGTCGCAGAAAGTTCTTCCAAAGTTGTTAAAAGAAAAGAGAGGTGAATGGATGCATCAGGAGTAGATCAACCTGAGATGTATGTATATGTACACACCGTCAATCTGGCGAATCAGTAGGCTAACATTCGAACCCTAAGAAGTGTTGTAGTCCAAGGTACTATGATGAGAGGGATGGAAGAGAAACGTCATTGTCATCAACGACATCAGCTTCTCGATCTCGTACATAAAGATTTGTACCACGAAACAGGGAGAACTATGTTTCGATACATAGATCGCCACCCCCAGCCACTAGCAGAAACTTCCATCATCAAGGAGGGTTTCAAGGACAACACCAGAGCATCCATGAACGAAGACAGGAAGATATCGTTAACAAAGGAGTACGTTCTCGTGTTAAAAATCCATCGGCTGAACCAGCTAATGTCCGATCAACATCTCAAGTTATTATCTCACCAATTGTGCAAGCTAATATCCCGCCATCTGCTCGAGTTGATGACCCACGAGTTATACAAGTTAACATACCACAGGTAACGCCAATCGACCTAACAGTACGAGAGCGTTTGCAAGAGCTGGAAAGAGAGAATAAACGGATCAAGATTGCGTTAGAGAAAAGAAAAGAGATCGAAGAAACAACTATCCCTCATTATGGAAGTGACAGATCATACCGTCACCGAGAGCCTGACAATCCACACAGATGGAACGAAATTCTTGACGATCGTCATCGACATAACCAAAGCAACGAAAGAAAAGAGGAGAACATCAGGGACGATTACCAGAGCCGCGGTCACCATGATGACGGCTATTATGATCGTTATACCACCAATGATGATCGTTACTATTCAACCGAGAGGGGTAGACACGAAGGTACAAGTCATGTGAAGCATAGCAGAGGGTCGATCGCAGCAATGATCGTCGCTCAGAGAAGGCCAGTACAAAAGGAGCATGACAACCGACATAAAACGGAAGATGTTTCAGAAAAACTATTTCCATATTTAAATGATAAAAGGAAGAGTCGCAAGCTTAAGAAGCAACCACCAATACAACGGCGTCCCCTATCACAACGGTTAGTGTTAGCCCAGATCGTTCCATAACTACTAACCATGGCTGTCGATCAGAAAAAAAATAAAAATAAAAATCCAACCCTGGCTTATCGTGGAAGCCCTGTCAGGCTTATTTTAGATGCTTGGTAGTTGAATGGGATCATTAGTAGGAATCAATGACTTTGTTTGACTGGAATACGGAGCGAGAGTCCCAAAAGCAGAAAGGAACGTCTAAATGTGAGGCTCGACTAGTTATCACAGATGACGCATATCGGGTCAGTGAAGGATCCACTTCTCCTCAAACATTTATGCCAGCTGGGCCTGAAGTTTTAAGTACAGAGTTGGTACTTTGAAATTTTTTGGTGCTCGAGGAGTAACGGCCCATGAGCAATGACGGTCGATGACTGAGTACGGTAGGACTTTGTACCTATGAAAGAATGAAAACATGATGGTGTACGCGACAGTTTGAATGTGCCGGCATCATTTCATGTGGTCACCAAAAAAAATAATAGGAGCTGGCGTTACCACAAGCCGGTCACGCGAAGGAGTGACTATTGGAATTCCGTATAAAGCCCACCGAGGACGGATATGGATTTAGCAAGCTGCACATTTAAGAAGAGGAATTTCAGGAAAGTGGTCACCATCTGTTTGACCACGTCATCACCATGAGGAACAGTCATCGTAGCCACGTCAGCATCTGTGCACAGTCATTTGTCACGTCATCGTCATGTCACCCGCAAGGTCATCAGCCAGCAAAGCTGCCATGTCTGCGACCTTAACCAACTATTCCACCTGGTGTAGTTCAGGAAAAAGAAGAAAAATGTGCGACGACGAATTGGGGATTCGAACGCCTGACCACCAACTCAAGTTCAAGAATCATGACCAAATGTGCGACCCATCATTTGTGCAATAAAGCATGACTCAGTAGGCTTGGTTTTCACGCGTGCTTCATGCAGATCTTATTTCGGCAATAACTTCTTCATTTTAAGTCCGAATTGAGTGATTTTTGGCTCCTTTGAATCTTCTTTTGATTCTTTACAGCATGGTAGCAAAAATTTCTATATTCGAGAAACTTTTGCATGCACTTGGGGCAGCAATATGACCGAGTTCGAGGTTTGTGGATATCAACATGATCGAATTCAAAGTTCTTTTGATTTATTGCTCGAGATTTGTCAGCAACATAATCAATTGAAGATAAGCAAAGAAAGCAAAGTTTTCATGTACGGCGAAAGGGTCCGGAACCGAGGGACACACAAACCAAGATAACATTTTGAGCGATTCCAAAAGGAAAAATCACGATGAACCCAGAAATAAGATGGCAACGGAAAAGATATCATAAGCCCAGATCCATCTAGCAAGTGAGGATCAGATATTATAGATCTATTTCCTGCTTCACATGGGGGCGTATTTGCTATTTGGAAATATCTCTACAGATATTGGGGGCGGCTAAAGTGACGCCTAGCATGCAATAAAAACCAACATGGTTAAGGAAGTCAAACAATAGGACACATCATTTTCAATATCACTGGAAGTAATGGGGGCGACTAAGGTGGAAGGAACGAACACCTGGGGAGGTAAGTCTTCCCCGATTACATTATAAATCAAGTTTATAGTCACAATTGAGAACACTTTTTGCATGTATTTATTAAAGAAATACGTGCAATGTCTTTCTATAAAAGAGGAAGACAAAGACGAAGTATTTTGGTTATCAAGGGAATAATTGCAATGTCTTTCTAGTAAAGAGAAAGACAGACGAAGTATTTGATTATGACGGAAATACTTGCAATGTCTTTTTATAAAAGAGAAAGACAAAGACGGAGTATTAAAGGAAATAGCTACCATCTCTTTCTAATAAAGGGAAAGAGAAGAAGAAAGTGTTTTAATAAAAGCTGAAGCTAAAAATAGAGCGAAGGGAGCGAAAGGAAAATATTAAAGATTGCATGTATTTATTAAAGAAATACGTGCAATGTCTTTCTATAAAAGAGGAAGACAGTGGCGCAGTATTTCGATTGTTAACGAAATAGTTGTAATGTCTTTCTAATAAAGAGAAAGAGAAGAAGAAGTGTTTCAGTTAAAGGTGAAGCTAAAAATGAAGCGAAAGGAAAATATTAAAGATTGCATGTATTTATTAAAGAAATATGTGTGATGTCTTTCTGTAAAACAGAAAGACAAAGACGAAGTATTTCGATTGTTAAGGAAATAGATACAATCTCTTTCTAATAAAGGGAAGGAGAAGAAGAAGAAATTGTTTCAATAAAAGATGAAACAAAAGGAGAAAACGAAAAGCGAGGTGGAATGAAAGAAAGGAAATGTATGACGAAAAGCTAGAGACAGTCAACTTGTACACCAGAGATTATCGTACATTCATTATTCGCAGACACACGAGCATTGAGTCGGCAAATTATAGGCCAGTACATAAGCAAATGGGCAACCAATGTGCCTAGAAAGTTACGGGAGCAACCTGCATTCGAAGTGAGGTATGTTCTCAAAGTTGAAGTTGATTTATTAATTTAATCCAGATAATTTTTCTATTAAAGAGATAAATTGGAAGTGTTTTTCTATCAAAGAGAAAAACCAAGGAAAACCTTCATTCACCATAAGGGTGGGAGATGAAATTAAAGAAGATTTACAAGACCAAAACTTAGGTCATATGTTAGCTAATGGAAGAGCAAGAGAACATAACATGCCGATCTGTTTGGCATTTGGGTAATTACTATATGGAGTTTAAGTACATTATTGGTACTTTGAACATGTTTGGTGATTTGAGATGGTTAAGTACATTTTTGGTACTTTGAATTATCAAGCCGAGCTCGGGGCGAGGCCACACAACATGCTGGCCAAGGCCACAACAGGTTATCTGATAAGCAGCATATGGCGAATTTGAACGACCCGAGAAGGTTAGTTCTATTGATTTTCTTAATCCATCAACAAGTTGAGAATTAAGAGGGGGCGATGTTTGTACCCTATTAAAATAGTGTATGTGCGTACCGCACAAGCTATTTGATGTCGTACAATACGGTTTATTGTGGAAACCGGTGGGTTTATTGTGGAAACCCGCATGGCTTATTATGGAAGCCTAACCCGGTTTATTGTGGAAACCGGGGTTTATTGTGGAAACCCGCATGGCTTATTATGGAAGCCTAATCCGGTTTATTGTGGAAACCGGTGGGTTTATTGTGGAAACCCGCATGGCTTATTATGGAAGTCTAATCCGTTTATTGTGGAAACCGGTGGGTTTATTGTGGAAACCCGCATGGCTTATTATGGAAGCCTAATCTGGTTTATTGTGGAAACCGGTGGGTTTATTGTGGAAACCCGCATGGCTTATTATGGAAGCCTGGATTTGGGTTGTTAGGGAAACCAGTGGGTTTATTATGGAAACCCACTAGGCTTATTATTGAAGCCCAAGAGTCTTGAATAATTATTTATTTATAATTATTAATGATATCTGAGATAAATGCAGGATCCTAAATAAAGAGGATAATTATCTTAAATACTTATAATTATTATTTAAGACAAATATTATTTAAGATAAATGAGGATTATGGTAAATATTAGGGTTTATCATGAATCTGGATGTTATTTGAGGTTTATACAGATGAGGGAAGTTATTAGGATAACTATCAAAACCCTAAAGCTACATCTATTTCTACCTATATATAGAGGCTAAATCTCAACACAAAAGGGACACAATTTCTATTCCTTTTCTTAACAACCTACTTGCATAGAACTCTTGTTGATTTTAGCATCGGAGTGTCTTTGCAGGTACCCCCACCATTTTCAATCAACAATTCTTTGGAGAATCTAATTAACGGCGGCGATTCGATCATCATACATACATCTCGAAGATTGTTGGGGTGATTAATTTTGCACCAACGGCCACCTAAACAATCTATCAATCAATCATAAATATTCTAATTAGTATAAACAATCAATAATCATGTGAAGAACTTCAAAATAGATTTATATAATAACTCAAATCATGTCTAGAACTTAGAATTCATCCCCAATCACTAAGAAGTTTAGCTACTCATGGTACTAACAAAACCCATGAGTTTCATATGATAAAATGGTAATGGAAATAGCTAAACTCACTAAGAAGTTTAGCTACGGTGGTGGAAATAGCTCCAAACCCTAGCTTTTCTTCCTTGTGTTCTTCTCTCCAAAACTTGATTCCCGGATTATAAGATTAAAAGATCTCTTATATAGGTGTCCAAATTGTAGCTGCGCCCGTGCTCCAAATCCCGGTCAAAATCATATGGCAACTTGCCAAAAACACACCAAGCAACCCACTTCCAAAGTCTGGCCGTACCCAAGTCTCTTGAGAGTATCCAAATGGGCACATACAAATGATGAAGGTCCAGCTCATTAAATCTTAGGCATGCATTGTATAACTTTCGGATGCATTGAACCAACAGCACACCCCAGTCTTCCCGCGGATATACGAGTCATCGTGAGAAATATTTTTCCCTGGATTCTGTATTTTCTCCCACCAGACTCATGGAAACTTCTCCCTCCGTGAAAATAAAAAGTTACGGGATTTTGTGTTTCTTTCCATTCTATTCACGGACATCTCTCCCTCCGTGAGTTTTCAAACTCCCTGGATTTTCCTTTTACTCCGGTTATCTCACGTACACTCTGGTCGTCGTGAATTTTCTGAACATCTGAGTTTTTAGAACTCAGCTAATAAATCCCGCGTATACCAGGCTCTCCGAGAAAAGGATTAACTTATGATTTTTCCCTCAACTTGAACTCTATCTCAACTCCTTATTTCTCTCTTTAATATTCATCATCACCAGTCCTAACTCCGTCGTCTACCATTGATCACGATTAACATTCCATTACAGACTCGACTACATCTACTGCCGTCACTAGCTCGTCATCAAAACCACCTTTTATGATTCCCTGGCTCAACAGTTACCTATCTCGTCACCATCCATTGATAATGGCAACAGACAGCTTCACAAGTCGTTACTGTCGAAACACCATCACTGTTCGGTTTGAACTATTCCATCACCGAGCCATAACCTTCTCCTCATTCGATAATACCACATCCAACAACTTTTCTTAAATCCGTATGTTCACAGCTCCAACTTCTCTGCCAGTCGAACTCGAGTTCTTCCCTGTCAATGAACAGCTCCATCTCATCATCATTCCTGCCAGCAACACCGATCTCCATTACTACCAATACTTTTCAGCATTACCATTACCTGTTTATTATTATTCATCATCAGCTCCCTTGCTTCTCGAGTTCCATCAATACTGAGAATGATCAACACCACTATCAGTTTTCCTCTGTAAACACCCTAATATTATTATAAGGTTATGAGGAGACTAATCCCAATACACAGTACAATTCTCTGAAAAGCTCTACCTCTCTATGGAGGATTGCTCTGCTTTTATAGGCAAAGCCTGATATGGAAATACCGTACACGTGTACCCTAATACCTTTTTCTAGTAAGTCTTCTGTCATTAGCCGTACACGTGTACTATTACAGTTAGGGTTATTTAGGAAATCACTAATCATCTTTTGGGGGAAGCCAGTCCGTTCCATGTCATCTTTGCTGGAGACCTTGGCTTGACACGTCATCATTTGCTGGGACTTCGGCTTGTCGTGCTATCGTCAATGGTGGCTTCGGTTAGTCATCATTTGAAGCCCCCATTCTGGTGCTTTTAGGCTTTAGCCAAATCCATGTGCTTACATTAGCCCCCTGACTGTTTTGTCAAGACTTGCAGGCTTGGCAGGCAGTCATAGCTTGTGCTAAAATGTGTTTTTTTGGGACTGTCGGCTTGATATGCCTTCTTGACTTCTTGAAGTCCCATTTTTTGGTCGTGACTTCGGATTTGGGTACTACCTGGAGCCCCCTGTCAACTTATTTGAATGTTCTTTTTAAGGGTCTGCATATCCGATGATGGCATTGGGATACGATCCCGATTTGTAGACGTCTTCATGACAGGGTCTTCTGCCTTCCACGTGTCTCTTTCTTGTTGTTAACTTTGGTTACCCTTTTGCTTGTTTCAAAATCTCTCTTTGCGGTGGATGTTTTTGGTATAAATTTCTCCCTGGCATTGATCTTGTGTCTTCAGTTGTTGCTCTTTTTCTTTCTCTTTTGTTGGTCGTTTCGAGAATTGTCTTCAGAAATTGCTGCATTTTGTTGCTCATAGAAGGCTGCTTCGGGGAAAAGATCCTTTCCTGCTTTCGTGAATGGATTTCTCGTGGCTGCGAGACGCCATTCTTTACCTCCATGCAAGAATTTGATGCATTGGTGGTCCGTTGATGGTATTATTCCATGTCTCTGTAGCCATGATTGTCCTAAGATGATGTGACAAGTTAGGTCTACCTCTGTGACATGAAAGAGTTCGATGGCTTTGATGGGTCCGAGGGTGATCTCTAATTGTATTGTTCCAATTGTTCGCCGCCTCTTCCCACTGAAGTCTCGTAGTCTGTTATCGAAGCGTCCGATTGCCATTGGGGGGATGTGTAATCGATGAATGGTATTTTGAGAGATTAAGTTCAAAGAAGATCCGGTATCTACGAAAGCTCTATTCAGGGTATTTTCTCCCACCGATACCGTAATATAAAGGGGACGTAAATGCCCGATTTCAACCATTCTATCTCCTTCCGAAAAGGTTATTTGCTTTGGGAAGTGTTTTCCAATATAATTGTGCGGGTCTTCCCCAGAGAAAATGTTTAGCATGTGCATACAAGCCATTTCCTGCTGATGTTTGGTGAAGTGGATTTCCCGAAAGAACTTAGAGAAGATTTTCCCATATTCCTCACGTACAGCTCTATCTTCCGGATCTCCTCCTTCTTCAACTCTAAATGGAGACCCTACTTCGGTTCATACTTTAGTGTGCATAGGGTCTGATTCTTGCTCTTTTCGTTGGTGTTCTAGAAAAGCTATCTGATTCGATCCAGTGATTATGTGGTTGATTAATAGGTGTGTCTTGGTTTCGGATGCACGATTGTGCGATGTACCCAATGTTATGGCTTTATATTTTATAGTGGTATTGAGGATTAGTCCCCAGTGAAGTCGCCAAATGTAAACACCCTAATATTATTATAAGGTTATGAGGAGACTTATCCCAATACACAGTACAATTCTCTGAAAAGCTCTACCTCTCTCTAGAGGATTGCTTTGCTTTTATAGGCAAAGCCTGTTATGGAAATACCGTACACGTGTACCCTAATACCTTTTCTAGTAAGTCTTCTGTCATTAGTCGTACACGTGTACTATTACAGTTAGGGTTATTTAGGCAATCATTAATCATCTCTTAGGGGAAGCCCGTCCGTGCCATGTCATCTTTGATGGCGACCTCGGCTTGACACGTCATCATTTGCTGGGACTTCGGCTTGTCGTGTTATCGTCAATGGTGGCTTCGGTTAGTCATCATCCGAAGCCCCCATTCTGGTGCTTTTCGGCTTTAGCCAAATCCATGTGCTTACACCCTCAATGGCAGAAGCTAACTTGTCTGCATCGAATATCATCAACACAGTAGAGAACTCATCCTCTCTGCTTTCTCGGTTAATCCATGTTCTCTGATTTCTCTCGAGCAGCAACTCTCAACACCTACCATCGTGAAAATCTTCCACAGCTCCGGACCATCTTCCTGCTCCTGTTATCACTGCCATCTTTGTTTTATTTTGTTCATCTAGCGACCATAGGCTCAGCACCACCATTGCGTTCATAGTTTCCGTCAACTGCCAATGGCAGTTACCTGATTTCAGTTCCCTTAACTAGTCACCTGGATGGGTAAGGAAGAAGATGGTGCCCTTGATCTGTATGGCTGGTGTATTTAATAGTTTACGCTCTCAACTGTCAGTCTTGCAAGACTGACAGTGCAATTCTTGTTTCCTTCTTAGTTAACTGTCAGTTTTATGGAACTGACAGACTTAACCTCTTCTTTTGCTCCTAGCTTCCTCATATGATGTCGGAATGAGTTCGATCTTTCGCCGATTGCTTCGTATTTTCGTCCTTTTTGATATGATATCAAGGAATCCTAGGTTTGAACGAGTTTCACTTGGTCTTTGTCCCTTCTCCGCTTGCGGCTAACTTCTTTCTTTGCACATTTAAGTGCATATTCACTTCTTTTGGATGATTCACCTAGCAAAACATAAATAACACAAAACAAACATAATATACAATAATTTGCAAGAAACTAAGCAATTACTAGCATGGATTCGACACTAAATATATGCAAAATATGCACTTAACATGACCTGACACTTGGTAATAATGATTATTAATGAGCTTTGTCAGGTAAAACCTCAATTTAATTATCAGTTTGATGCACTGAATATTAGAGGTCATTATCTTGAACAAAACGTTACTTCGGACTTAAGAATTCTAGGTTTTGGGTGTTGTCGGGTAAAAACGATTTGCTATCAAAAAATGCTGGAGTAGGCAAGTGCTAGATGAAGCAAATCGTCTAAACCTTAAAAAAAATGTACTGCACGGGAATAATTTGAGTTCGAGAGACTAATCTGTAGGACTCTGGCCTAAACCAAGATATTGGCGGTTCGAGATTCAATTCGATCACAAGGAAGGAGAAGGGTTGGTCTGTAGGGAGGGAAGCTGAGAATGTATGGAGATCGATGGAGATTGATCAATTGATGATGTGAAGTGTTGGACTACTTTGAAGATGATTTCCTATGTAGACGAGAGAAGATGGTTGATAATTGATTGTTGTGTGTTGAGTCTACTCCGTCCAGTTGTCTTATCAAGTCGTAGGTTGATGAACCTACTTATTGCAGCACATCGATCTCCTGTAAGTGGTGACAGTTGAAGAGGAGTACGAGAACGTGTAAAAACCACTTCCACTTTGCGTGAAAGACTTGGATGATTGACCATCCACTATTACATTTACTTCTTCTACTGCTAGCACGACTTACTCACATTTCTCATCGTGGATGTACCGCACATCGCACGTGATGTAGGCCGCCAGACCAAAACCCTAGTGAATATCCCCCATGTGACATAAATTGATGTCTCGTGTGAAAGTCTGCTTTGTAGACATATTTTTATGTGGTCAACTGTTAACCTAGTTAAACTGTCGGTCTTAACTGATGAACTGAACAAAGTTCGTAATTCATGGTTACGATGGATGAAGCATGAAGTGTTCGCTGGAACAACAACATGATTTGTGGACCATGGATGTTGAATTAGGGCACTGATGATTATCGTCATGCTAGTTGAAGTAATAATGATATCTGAATAACTTAGATTGATAAGCGTATAATGAGATTGCTAGATCGATAAAAAACCATTATG
The DNA here is from genome assembly GCA_023531295.1 of Papaver armeniacum. Lineage (NCBI taxonomy): Eukaryota > Viridiplantae > Streptophyta > Magnoliopsida > Ranunculales > Papaveraceae > Papaver > Papaver armeniacum. Next base: position 199,396 of record JAJJWW010013984.1, on the reverse strand, counting down.
ATATGTCAAGCACGTGACAGGAAGTCATATGAAAAATAATCATTGTAGAATGATCATCGAAGGTTCATATGCGATCCACATGTCATAAGTAGGTCGAATTACCAATCATGAAGATTATATTATTAAAATAATGGCTGACTGACAAACCAAATATTGGTTGATGAACCAACTGAGTATTGGTTGATAAACCAATAAAATACTGATAGTTGGATCAGTATGAAATTCTCGAATATTGATGGTTGAATCAACATGAGAAATATTGCTTTGCAGAGTAACTGATAGATGAATCAATATTACTGCTTCGGAGAGTAGATAAATTGTGATAGCAGGACCGACTTCACATTGGTAGATAGACCAATATTGCTAGTCAAGGCAAATGTTGCCAGTCAGAGCAAATATTGCTTGATCAGTGAATATTAATTAATTAACTAAAATATTGGTAGCTGAACCGAATATTAAGTTATTAATCAAAATATTGATTACTAGATCTGTTAGAGCACTGCTCGGTCGAACTCGCAAGCATTGCTATCTCAAGCTTGTTTGTCAAGTTTAGTTGATCAAAACTATATACTTGATTTCTAGTATACTTATAGCTATGTCTCGGATTAGGATAAAAGTGCATAGTTGAGCTTTAGACTTCACGGCGTTCACCAGTTGAAAAATAAGATCTACTAAAGAGATTGTAGGAACTTCATCAACAAAAGGTATGTGGAGACTAAAACTTATCTATCACTCAGAAATTTATTCTATTCTATCTTCTAAAGAGACTAAGTCGTATATCCATATAGACTTTTACATTATACGCATTTGAAATTTCGAGCCGAGTTTATCTCTTTTATATATTTATCGAAATATGTGTCGAAAGCTTTTAGCTTTAGCTTAAATTTCATCATCTACTTGACGAGTCTAGTTGTAGACAATTTATTTGTTGGAAACTAAATATTAAGTCAAGATGATCATGTGAAAAGTACCTTAAACATCTTACATGATTTGTGTGAGACAATCATTTGATGTTAACTTGGAGAGTTTCGTATTGATTTATTCACTTGAAAATTACTTGAAGCTAGTGGTATGTGTACCATTGTTTTCTTCTAAGGATGTCTCAATGATTAAATGAGAGTTTTAGAACTACTACCAGTGTCTGGATATATCACAGTGTGTGTACATGGTATGCGAACTGTGGAGTTCTAGTTCAGGTCCGAAACTCTTGTTTGCGAACGAAATTAACTGTTAAAGTCCGGAGTTGTAGTTTGTGAACGGCTAGACATGGCTCAATTCGGAACTGTAGTTCGCGTACTCTGTTTGCGAACGGCATGACTAAGCCAAAGTCCGGAACTGTGGTACGCGTACTCAGTTTGCGAACATAGTGGTTAGGTTCTATAATCGGTAAGTATGTTTTTCATACACATGAACTCAGATTCGTTTGTGAACTAAAGTCCCTGGAACTCTAATGATTTAAGGTATGCGAACTTGTTTTGCAAACCGTGGCATTATTTTCATGAATTGGTTCTTGTATAAGTACTTTGTACAATTACAAACCAGACCGATTTGTTTCAAATGATACACATATATTTCTAAGAGATGATGATGAACATTTGAAAAACTCTCTTAAACCACATTTAGATTCATTTGATTATCTATCATGATTTATTGATCATCATATTTGATCTAGATGTGTTAGATGAATGTGGCTAAACTATAAGTGCTTATGTGGCTAACTTCGGTTAACTATTATTGATCCAACAAGGTATACACGTTTTGGTACGTTTCATCCATATCCAAATATAGGTATGTTTCATTTGTGTGTATCAAGCTAATACCATCTAACGTAGATTGATTGCTTGATTCCTAAGCAGACTTAGCTTGAATCTTAAATCAAGAGTACATTTAACGGTGAATATAATTTTCTTTGCTACTAAGCTATCTTAACTTTGATTGTAAGCAACCCTGATTTGAAAGACTATATAAGGGAGAAGTCTAGTATCCGGGAAACCTAATCTCGACACTTTCATGTGTCCTAGTTGCAAACTAGAGTCGATTCTCCATTAACCCAGGGTTTTCCAAAACCATTATTAGGTTATTAAAGACTTCATTTGGGATTCGTGAAGCCAGATCCAACCAAGCGTTGGTATGTCAAGTTTGGTTGTCATATTTTAGTGAACCAAAACTCATGTTAAGAGTCGCTAGATTATGTACTAGAGTCAACTTCGTATAGGTTAGCTTGAAAGTATTAGGATATGAGACATTACAAGTATTGCGAAGACTTGAAGAAGTAAAGAAGTAAGAAGCTACAACGACAACATCATCCTTCCATTTGAGGTTAGTGATATTTGACTTGAACTGTTTCATTCCCTAACGTATCTTTCAAGTCGTGCATATTGAAAACGAAATTGTGAAGCATGAACACTCTAGATAGACATAGTATTAAGGAATACAATATGAAGTTTATTGCTTAACCATTAAACTTTGTAGATAATACATCGACATAATCGTTTAAATGTTATTGTGATTATGTATGGGTATGAGGTGAGGATTTCATCCTAGGAAACAATGTTTTACATGTGTTTTAAGGAAGTAAGTTCATACTAGTTGAGATTTTCCAAAGAGATTTTCGGTCATTATTTTGGACAGAGCATTTCCATGAATTATGGAAACCGAATTTGGAATATATTGAATATCTTTGAGAATATTTTCGGTTTTGGAAATTCCTTGGTGTCCAAACTTCCTTGTCTATAAATACTTGAAGTTTGGATTTCTAGCAAACTAATCCTTCATGACAACAAACTTCCTAGGTTGTGTTGTTACTGGTGAAGCCGCCTATTCGGAGAGGAGAGTAACCTAATTAGGCGAAATCTCTTACGGCTAAGTCTTAAAGAAGCAAGGAGCTACAACGACAACAATCATCCTTCCACTTGAGGTTAGTGATATTTTACTTGAATTGTTTCATTCCCTAACGTATCTTTCAAGTCGTGCATATTGACAAAACTGCGAAGCATATTTGAACTCTAGATAGACATAGTATTAAGGAATACAATATGAGTGTTGATGGTGGATTTTCATTTAAGGTTAAAATTGTAAAAGCCAGAAAATCATGCGCTGACATCTTGTAAAAGATAAAGCCATTAATAAGTGTTGGATACTCCTTCACTTTACTAATTCACCTAGAATGGAGCATGTGGCAACAATCTCATTCTGTGAATTAAATACACGAAATTCATCCAGGTTGGAGCATGTAGCAACAATCCCATATACCCTGTGAATTTACAGCATTATTAATCAATGCATGAGCAGCCTTGTATTTCCTGTACTCATTATCAGTGCGGCATGACGACTGAGTGTTTCTCTCAGCAGAGCAACACGAACCTCCAAGCATTATAATGAAAGCATGTACGAAATACCCGTACAGGCTGCAACTCTCGGTGTATTATACTAGCCCGATTGAGAACTCTCGGTGTGTTATACTAGCCCGATTGAGCATCCGGACTGTCCGTATCAGTCTGGAAATGATCTCGTTCATCCAACTTCACCAGCGTGATTGGATGGCCCAGATCGATTCCATAACCCCCAAGCAGGTATGGAATATTCACTGCCGAACCAACACGGGCCCCGCATGGTTGGCCTCCCCAAAATATTGGCATAGCTTGCCAAAACGTCCAAACCAGAGTGTATGGACGGAAAACCCTAAATTAGGGTTTGCGGCATATTACATGTTTCGCAAAACAGTCTCAACCATCCATCTTCGCAGGTATAGATGGAGGGCGTAGTTGTAGATTCAAAGGGCCCAGAGCATGTCAACATAATCACCGTGTGCCCGCCTACATACCTGACCAATCGGTCAGGACCAACCATGGTTGGTCATCCCAATTCGTGCGCCCGAACAGAGCATGACGCACGGCCGTGAAACCCAAAATTAGGGTTTTGAGCATCACGAGCGTCCATCTTTCCACACGAATGGAGGGTCCCAGATTAGAATAAGCAGGTCCGGTCATACCAAAGATGACCACCGTGGGCCCGTCTATCCCCTCACTCGATCGGCCAAGGCATATCATGCCTGGCTATCCCAAAACGCGGTCCAAACTTGCGTGGTCACACTTCCCAAATTGCAAACTGATCTCGACCACTCAACTTCACCGGACGATTTGAGTGGCTTAGATCACGTTTTCAATTGACAGTCAGGTATAGGCGTGAACACCATCCTTAATCGCCACCTACACTCCAGGTTAATGGTTCCGATCGACCAAGACCAACCAAGAATTGGTTGTCTTGGAACGCGCGCCCGAAGATGGCGTGATGTGCGGCTCTTGCGGCACTAGTTTTCTGTCAAAATTGATCTCGACCACTCAACTTCACCTTGGAACGACGATTGAGTGGCCCATATCATACTTTCGTGAGGTAATGGGGTATGGGCGCCGCACCGTCATGCCGTCTACACGCATGTACGATCGGCCTGGCCAAAATCGTCTCCCAAGCTTGGATTCGACCAAGTCAAGAATGATGCCTGCGCATCTCTTCAAAACCCTAATTCCATCAACGGTCGCAGATGAGTGTCTCAAAGATCATCTCGTCCGTCCAACTTTACCGGCTTGGTTATACAACCCTGGTCAGGAGTTAATTGGTCAGTGAGGCGTCATGGTAATCACCACCCATCACTCTACCACACCATGATGCAGTACCTGCATAAAATACACATGATACTTCAAAAGTATCAACTTCCTGAATAACGCAGTTATTCAATTTAGCATTACATGCTACCTTTTGTGGGTCCCACGATCCACACATTCTAGACATCAATCATGTCACAAACTGGGGGATACATACTGGGGTATTGGTCTGGCGGTTTACAGCGTGCAACGTGCAACGCGCCATCACAATAACGTGTTAGGAAGTCATGGACGGTTAGAGATGACAGGAGAAGTGGGCAAGACTGGTCGTGTAACACCAACACACAACTCCACTACTCCATCACTCCACTTCCCACGAGAGACGTGAATAAGGCTCAAATGACTTGTATAAATAGGTTCTCCTCCCTATTTTCCAAACAGGAGAAACAAGACAAGTCCAGACAACAGAGGCAAGTGTTGATACAATCTTATTCAAACACCGGAACTGATACACCCTGCAAGCCAGTTTAGCTTCCTGATACAAGTCATTCATAGCCAACACCTTCACATTCTCAATACCTTCTTCGCTTCCCTCCCTAAGATCAACCCCATCTCCTTCACTTTGTGACCGAAACAAGTCTGGAACGGCCATTTCTTGGTTTAGTCCGGACTTGCACAACATTGATCTCTCGAATCTACAAGCACTCACCGCGCAGTGCATTTGTTTAAGGTTTAGACTCATTTCTCATCCACACACCCCAAATTACCAAAACCGGCAGAAATAGTTTTCACCCATAAACAACGAGGTTTATTGCTTAACCATTAAACTTTGTAGATAAGACATCGCCATAATCATTTGAATGCTATTGTGATTATGTATAGGTATGAGGTGAGGATTTCATCCTAGGGAAAAATGTTTTACATGTGTTCTAAGGAAGTAAGTTCATAAACTTGTTTGTGAACCGAAAAGGAAATTGCCAGGTGTTATTGGTTTTGTTATTCATTTCATATCTTATGAACAACCAATATGTGTGATTGATTATAACCGCTCACAACTTGTTTGTGTTCTTGGTAGAACTATTCACAAAGGCCTGACTTATGTATTGGTATGACTTTTATTAGTGAAACCGATCTTAAGTAATCACATGAGATGGTATGATCGGGGTTTGTGATTTTATGTCTGACCAAATATTGGAAAGGGAAATCGATCCTAGTAAGAGGTGCAGTCTATCACAAAGGGGAACCGATCCTTGTATGGGGTGCAACAAGGTTTATAGAAGAAAGTGGAACCGATCCTATGGACATGTGCAACACGTTTTTAGGCAAAGGGGAACCGATCCTATAGACATGTGCAACACATATAAGTTAGATACCATATATATGTGGGGAACCGATCGTAGTACCTAGTCAACCAAATTTTGGAAAGCTAGTGTGACTATGCACAATACTCACATGGAAGGTAGAACCGAAACTTGTTTTGGTAGAACCGTTAAACCCATGATTGTGATTGAATGTTTGTTTGATCAATCACATAGTTCTTGAAAGTCAGATGAACCATAACTAAACTTGTTTGGAAGTGTGCCAAATCGGTTTCAAGGTTGTAAGTGTGAAAGAGAACTTACAAAGTAAGGATGTCGACATACTTTGAACACGTGTTGTGAATGTTTATTTCTTTAATTATTCAAAGTTATTCCTTAATAGCTAAGGGAAGAGAATCCCAGGATCGAAACATAAGTAAGTTAAGAATCTTTTACTTAAGGTTATTAATTTCATTTTGTAGGGAAATATAAGAATTAGTAATGTGCATTTACTAATTAGATTTTCCGAGAGATTTCGATCATTATTTTTGGACAGAGCATTTCCAGGAATTATGGAAGGGCTATTTAACGTTTGGTACCTGGCAAATGACCAACACCTTAGTTTGGTACCCAATAATTCAAAAATTAAGGGATGGTACCTAGAGTGAACGTTGACTGTTAAAGTCTTTGTTTGACCAAAATATTTTCCATTTTTTCTAATTTCATTTAAACAAAAAATGCAGTTTTACAAATTTACCCTAAGTCTTATCTTCTATCTCTCTCTTCTTCTTCTTCTTCCTCCCTCTTCTTCTATTTTGGCAGAAGAATTAATGTCAGATCCATTTATTATACTACCAGCAATTAGTACGTTGGTTGTCGTCATTATAGCTGGTCAACATGATTATGAAAATCAAACCCACACATTAAAATCTCAAATGTCTACTTAACGACCAATTTCATCACAATCATCGGTAAGTTTTCTGTATGATAAAACAAAATTCGCTATACACTATCAATTGTTGTTAACAACTAATTAGTCAGACAAATCCACATATTTCAATTGAACACATCACATGCATGAAATTAAAGAAACAAATACTTTTAAATACCCCTTAGGGTTGATTCAAATCAAAATTAGGGATTAAGAAGAACTTGAGAAGTTAATGATGTTGAATGGCCCTCCAATTTCCTTTCTCTCCTGCTGAAGTTGCTAAAGTCCTAATGATGTAGTTTGAAATCTTCAGTTGAGATGAGATTGCAAATCTTCTTAACACTTCGTGCTTGTTTGTTTTGATTTCATTTTTGGGGAGTTTTTTATTTATTTGTTTGGTTAGTTTTCTAGTATAGGTAAATGTCAGGTTGTGAATATCAGACATAGTGAATCAATTGAAAGAGGACAAATTAAACCAGAAAGATTAATTCGATTAAGGAGAAAAGCCAAGAGAGGTGATGTGATGAAGGGTTTTTATTATGGCCAAATTTGTCAATTCAGCTATATATTTTTAATAAAAATTGGATTAAATAAAAAAAACTGGTCAAACAAAGACTTTGACAGTCAACTGTTGGTCTAGGTACCAACCCTTAATTTTTGAATTGTTGGGTACCAAACTAAGGTGTTGGTCATTTGCCGGGTACCAAACGCTAAATAACCCATTATGGAAACCAAATTTGTGCTTTAATGAATATCTTGAGAATATTTTCGGTTTTGGAAATTCCTTGGTGTCCAAACTTCCTTGTCTACCGAAGATCAAGTTTTTTAGAAAGCTTGCTGAAAAATATTATCAAAAGGATAATATTTATTATCAATCTGTCGAAAAGATCGTCAGAGATTTCTTGATTCATGAAGATGTTGAATCTAAAGGTCTTGAACTTGCTCAAGCCAAAGGAGCTATATTAGTTAAAACAAGGATATGTGATTCTAATGTGGAGAATCTCTTAACTAATATACAACATTGTGATTCAAATTGTCGAACCTCTCACAAGAATCATGATGGATGCATTTCTAGTGATAATCTTGACTAGGGATAATCTCTTGACAATATTATCTCTCGAGATATCAACTCTTACACACAAAAGGTCAAGATCAAGCGTCATCAATGGTGACAATTGATTATCTCTTGAAAGTTGAAAGATGAAAGCAATAAGAGATAGGAATCCTTCTTTCGTGAAAAGATCAACTCTTACACACAAAAATCCCTAATTTCACCCGAGGGAATGATTTCATCATGTTGTTTTGTTGTTGATCCCTCCGCGAGGTCTCGTGTTTTCTACTTATATGAAGTGTCGAGAACGATTACGATATAGATCAATTAACAAATCAATTTAGCGAATCACTCCTATTAGTAAAACAATATGTGAAAAATCTCAAGATAAATTAAAAAACAAAACTCAAATCATGTTAAGAACTAGGAATTCATCCTCGATCAATAAGAAAATTAGCTACTCATGTTTTTGAAATTCACACAAATAATAATTAAAAGAAGAATTTTCAAATTCACAAGTAATTAAAAAGAAAAATCTTAGAAAGCAAGCAAAAACACAAGTGTTGTGTGTGTAAGAAGGTGTGTAGAAGTTGTAGAAAACTTCTCTTTATAAAACTGATATTCTCCAAATCTTGAGTAGAATCCTTTTCCTTTTGTAATTCAAAATCCAAGCTTTTCTCAACTCTTCCACCTTCTCTTTCCAAATTTGAGTCAATTCTCCATCCAATTCCTAGCCCAAGTCTTCACACCATGAGAGAAGTCCATAGAAAATTCAATTTTTGCGACCGACTCATAAATCCTTCCTCCGATTTCAACTCGATTTAAAACCCATCTCTTCATCACGGAGTCGTTCTTCTTAAATCTCTCGATTTCTCCTTTCTCGATTCAACTCTCGGGGTGAACTAGTGAAGAATGATTGAAGAGAAATAACTCTTTCTCGATTTAGGTTTAAGTTAAATGGGGCGGATCATGGGCAGGTTGACTACGGGTTTAGGGTGTGGGTGGATTCGGACACCCACCATTAGTACACCCAAAATGTGCTATTTTCACTCCCTTCTTTGGATAAGGGACGCCTCTTTGACCTCCCCTTAACCTTGGTGGGCTCCAGTGATTCTTCTTCTTTTCCTAAAATGCGACTCCAAAGTAACTATAAAACTCAAAACAAGCGTAAAATACATAATTTACAAGAAAATAGCCCAAAGAAAGCATAAACTACTAGATAGTAAATTAGGTGTATTCTACACCTCAAATTCCCCCATAATATCCTCGATGCGCTCAAGGCGTCATCAAAGAGTTATGAGGACATAGAATTTACGTTGCTAGTAATAAGAAGTTAGAAATACCAAAGAACATATTCTCATTCTTAAATGTTGAGTGAGAATAACTAATGAGAGAATGCGTGTTTGAAACCAAAAAGGATTTTATGATAATTGCACTCAAAAAGACTGATCTTTTTATGGTTCTCATGAGTGCGGTGGAGCCCAAAGGATAACTTCAAATATATTTTTAAAACCCACATCTTTTAATATTTTTGAAAAACCATTTTTAAAGATTTGAGGATGAGATTACTTACTTACCTTCACATCCGATCGCCAATTATGATAACACCACTCTCACGAAACGTCTTCGCTCCTAAAAATTGATGATAAACCCTCGAATTTCATAAATCCTTTACATTTTATAAATCTTTACCTTGAAATCCTTATTAAGCTTGAAACTTCCTTATAAATTTTCCTTCCCCACGGCTCATTAAATAATAACAAATATTTCTCTTGTTTTCTCTTTTTTTTTTTCTTTTTTTTTTTTTCTTTTTTTTTTTTTTTTTTTTTTGAAAAATTGAAGCAGAAATTAAATACAAAAATAAACCATGGCCGTGGGAGAAGTATTTTTCGCTTGATTCTTCACAACTTGTATTGTCTTGAAATCATAAACTTCAAAAAAATTCTCACCTTTTAATTTCCTTCGCTTTCATGAATAAGTCTTCATACTTGGATATAAAATTACCTCATTGTATTGTAAGTCTTCAACATATATGTGAATCCGATTGTATGTTGCTTTACTTGAGTTTGAAATTTGCTCTTTTTTCTTGTTAGTTGCTTATAATCTCTTGACTAGTATCCTGGTCAAGATCAACTGTCATCAATGGTGACAATGATTATCTCTCAGATAGAAGTAAAGATCAACTCTTACACACAAAAGGGAATGATTTCAGATCATGTTGTTTTGTTGTTGATCAACTGTCTAAGATTGGATCCAGGAAACAATTTCATCAAATGATGATGTCATATTCCGAAAAATTCTTGGGTCAATACAGTATAAGAGTTCTGATTATTACACAACTCAATAAACTTCAAGTCACAATTATAATCATCAAGATGATTATTCTGTTAAATCAGATCACTCCTTCTGTGACACAATGAAAGAAGTTTATTCTTAGAAGAATCCCAAAAGGATGGATATTCAGAAATATCATGATGGATCTTGTTCCCCAAATTCTGAGCTATCATTAGCTCACACCAACAACTGATGTTGGCCCATGGAATCTCCCTAGATGTGCTCAGTCCAAATAAAAAGGGAAATTCTTAAAAAGAGCACAAGAATTTGAAGAACGTATAATTTTATACTCTTGAATATCTAAAGTTTTTTTTTTATATAATACTTGGAATATCTTTCTATCTTTGGGAAGTCCCTGACAAAAGTTTTTTGGAAAATATTTTCATAACCTCTTGGTCATACTGTTTTGGAAAAATTCTTAAGTTGTTTCCAAAAGTGTATATTTTCACAAATAAAATACCGCAATTAGGCCTTTCATCCTTGGAAATCAAGTTTGAATTATTATATAAACCATCTTTTGGACCGATACTCTTCTATGTTTTGTCTACGGTCAAAGATGGGTGAAAATACTATTGACATTGAATCTCAACTTCGAAAACTTGAAACCTTTCCAGTTGAGTTCAAGTGCTATTTCTCAAGCGAACATAAAAGAATCATATTTCTTTTGAGCTTATGCTTATGTTAATGGGAGACTTTGAAGTCGCTCGCGAACTTTTGGAAACTGCAGTAGTGAATGAGAAGATGCTCGAGTCAATCCTCTTGAAGTCGATTATGGAATTGAATCTTCTGAAACAAAGACTCAATCATCTGAAAGAGAAGAGAAGATCCAAGAATCAAATCACCGAAGAATCTTCGGTAAACAATGGAAGATCTTCTAGAGATTAAGTCATATGTTGTAATACTTAATCTAGAAAGAATAGACATGAATTTTTGATTTCTTTCATTGATTGTATTAGTCTATTATTATGAATAAAATTATTTGATTGGTAATTTTTCTTGTGATAGTTTTCGGTTTACATAGCCTGTGCTTGAATGCTTTTATCTTATTGCTATGTATGTTTATGGGATGTTTGATTTCGGTTTTACTACCTTAATATTCGATCTCATATATTGTGAACCCTTGTGGTTTGGGTGACTTTTTGATTTAGCGGGATTAAGTTCTAGCCCATGTTGGTAGGCTTTATCAAAGAATCATGAGGGGTTCTAGTAGAAACAATATGTGAAAAAGTCACAATATGTTGAATCGGTTTTGGTTTAGCATAAAAGCATATGTGTTTCGACGATTTTCAACTTTTGCTTGCAATTGTTAAAACCGGTTTTCAACCTTTCTATGGTAAAGGTTGAGGGTTGTTGTTAGGCTTACAAAATTTCGGTGCAATTGCGGTGATTTAATGTCTATGTTGTTTCAATTGATTCCGGTTGAGGTGAATAATTATGCAAGTTCTTTATATTGGTTTGTATGAATTATTTATGGCTTAACGAAATATAAGGTGTGCGGGTGTTGATGGTGGATTTTAGTTCAGGTCTAAAATTGTAAAACCAGTATTTTAGGCGCTGTCACCCTGCAAAGGGAAAGGTCGTTTAAGAAGTGGCAGAGTGCAGAAAACCTCTTCACTTTATTTGAAGCAATTCAATAAATTTACAAAATTCACCCAGAATGGTGCGTGCAACATCAATCCCAAATATTCTGTGAATTTTATTAGCATTAACAATTAATGCATGATTTGCCTAGTATTTTTCGTGCTGTGTTCTCAGCCGAACTCTCATTATTGACATGACATGACGACTGAGTGTTCACTCTCAGCAGAGTAGCATGAATCTCCGTGCCAATATTGGGACATGCACGAAGTACTCATACAGGCTACATCACTCTCTGACAGAGAGAGTCTTGCATCGACATGCTTATATTAGACCGATCAAGCATATTTAATTTCCTAAGGGAAATCTGGACTGTCCGTGTCAGTCTCAGAAATGATCACGACCATACAAGTTGACCGCATGATTTAACCAGCCTAGACGAACCATAACAGGAGCAGGCGATCACCATGATGACCACCGGCGGGCACGCTTATGCCCTAGCCGGTCGAACACCACACTACACTCCCAACGCAAGTTAAATGCCGGCCCCAAAGAGGGATGGCCGTGTTATTTTGGGAAAGGCTCGAACGAGCAAGACCGCTTAAAGCATTCTTAAAACCATCACAACCGCCCAACTTCACCGGTATGGTTGGACGGATTAGATCATCCCATGAATGGTCAGGGAAGCGCTAACACACACGTTGGCGGGCCCACTTCTCACCTACCCGATCGGCCTTCTCACAGCAATGCCATAGAGCAATGAACGTTTGCTCGAAACGTGGCTGGCGTGATGCTTTAAAGGGTCGCGGAAGTTCCACTAGTGTCTTAAATCGATCACAACCATCCAACTTAGCCAGCATAATTGGATGGCTTAGATCGCGCCTAGGACCATTGGGAAGGTGCACATATGTTCACCGTCAGCCCAATGTGGGCCCCACACGATCGGCCTCCCCAAAGGAGAAGCGCGGCTTGCCAATTCGTTTGGCCCAAGTTGCGTGTACGTGATCAAAACCCTAATTAGGGTTTACGAAAATGAACATCTATCGCAAATTGATCGCGTCCATCCATCTTCGCCAGCCTAAACAAAGGGTGTAGATATAGACTCAAGAGGTCCCAAGGATGTCGACGTGATCACCGCGGGCCCACCTGTGCGTGTGACCGGTCGGCCTAGGCTAACCATGGCCGAGCGCCTCGAAACGCATGCTCGAAAGTGGTATCTCACGCGGCTTCCAAATCCTTTGCGGCAATGGATTCCTGTCGCAAATCGATCACAACCACTCATCTTTGCCAGCCAATTTGAGTGGCCTAGATCAAGTCTTCATGAGACAAAGCGGTATGGTCATGTACATCGGCAGGCCGTCTACACGCATGCCCGGTCGGTCCCACCAAAAACTTTGTCCATGCTTGATTTCGGTCAAGCTAAAGAGTGATGCTTGCGCACCTCTTTAAAACCCTAAAATCTATCAACGGTCGCAAACATGTGCCGCAGATCATCTAGTCCGTACGACTTTTCCAGCTTGGTCGGGCAACCTAGGCTAAGAGTTAAACGGCCAATGAGGCACCTTGGTGGTCACCGTCCGTCACTCTACCACAAGGAGTGATCGGCCAAGGGATGGCCCGCCCATGCGGCCCCCAAACGATCACTCGAAGATAGTTGAGCATGCAGCTATTTTAAGACGCTTAGTCCGCGACTTACTCCGTTAAGCTTTAAAACAGCGATGCTTCATACATATTAATTGTATTCGATGCATTAAATGCATAAAGTATACACGATATTTCATGAATATCAATTTCCTAAATAACTTAGTTATTTAACCTAATAGCATCACTTGCTATTTCCTGCGGGTCCCACGGCTCGACCCACTCACTCGAAACATCAAACATGTCACAAACTGGGAGATACACACTGGAGTATTGGTCTGGCGGTTTACAGCGTGCAGCGTGCAACGCGCCATTACAAGAACATGTCAGGAATAGTGGACGGTTAATAGTGATGAGGGAAGTGGGCAAAGGTGTGATCGTGTAACAATCAACACTCCTGCACGACCCCACTACTCCATCACTTCACCTCCTCCACTTCCTATGAGATGAGGGTTGCGCTCAATGACTTGTATAAATAGGTCTTTCACCTATTTCCAAAACAACACAGACGAACATAGAAAAAACCAAGTGTTGTCACGTATCCAGAATACACCCAGAACTGATAGCTTACACTGTGCAAGCCAGTTCAACATTCTGATACAAGTCATAAACAACGAACACCTTCACAATCTCAACACCTTCGTCGCTTCCCTCCCTAAGATCAACCCCATCTCCTTTACTTTGTGACCGAAGCAAGTCTGGAACGGCCATTTCTTGGTTTAGGCCAGAATTGTATAGATTGATCTCTCGAATCAAAAGCACTCCGGGCAGTGCATTTGTTTAGGGTTTAGATTCGTTTCTCATCTACACATACCAAAATTTACCAAAACCAGCAGAAATAGTTTTCACCCATAAACAACGGGATGAGTTGTTTAGTCCAATTCGATTCCGGATAAGAAAAACTAAGTTAATTCTGATCTTAGTTAGACTTATCGAAGTGAGGTTTCGTTATTCAAGTCTAATCGAATGCCTTAACAAGAAATGCTAGTTAACTAACCTAGTACTTGTCTTGTTTAAAATTAAAAGCTCTAAGTTTATGGATAATTAGAACCTGATGAGAAAAATAGAGTTATCTATATTTTGGTCTTATCGAATTAAGCGGTTGTTTTTGAACAATCGGTTTAGCAAAGGGACTAAGGTGTTGATTTTTGTTTTGCTAAACTAAATTGGAAAAATTGTTTCGGAAAATTGTTTCATTGGTAACATATCAAAATAAAACTATGTGCAGTTTCGGTTTTGTTATTGGTTATCAGAACATGATGTGTGGAACCCTCGTGCCTAACTCTACAGGTTGCAAGTCTATTGAGATTTGTAAGATTCTTTTCGTGTTGTCCTTTATTTTTTCGTTTCTTTGTCATTTTTGTGACAAAAAGGGGGAGAAATATATGGAGTAAACAAGTGATACCGGTATTGATTTTATATTGATTGGTATCACTAAGAAAAGAATAATTGTGCTAAAACGTTTATCTAACGAAAGAGTGAAAGCATAGACTAAGGGGGAGTAGCATATCATATTATTTAGTATAACAAAGACGTGCAGATTGATGAAATCTACCTATCTCACCTTTAGGGGGAGTATTAGCTTTGTTATTATAATGTCAACAACGGCATTTAAGGATTGAATGTATGCAGGTTATTGTGCTGTTGAATTCGGGTATCAAGCGTATGTGTAATGAATTCTTGTACTTTGTTTATCCATATGATTGTAAGAGTTTTGTCAGTAAAATTGACAAAGGGGGAGATTTTAGAGCATAGCTCGGTTGAACCCACCAAGCGTTGGTATGTCAAGTTGGGTTGTCATATTTTAGTGAATCAAAACTCATTTTAAGAGTCGCTTGATTATGTACTAGAGTCAACTTCGTATAGGTTAGCTTGAAAGTATTAGGATATGAGACATTACAAGTATTGCGAAGACTTGAAGAAGTGAAGAAGTAAGAAGCTACAACGACAACATCATCCTTCCACTTGAGGTTAGTGATATTTGACTTGAACTGTTTCATTCCCTAACGTATCTTTCAAGTCGTGCATATTGAAAACGAAACTGTGAAGCATGAACACTCTAGATAGACATAGTATTAAGGAATACAATATGAAGTTTATTGCTTAACCATTAAACTTTGTAGATAATACATCGACATAATCGTTTAAATGCTATTGTGATTATGTATGGGTATGAGGTGAGGATTTCATCCTAGGAAACAATGTTTTACATGTGTTTTAAAGAAGTAAGTTCATACTAGTTGAGATTTTCCAAAGAGATTTTCGGTCATTATTTTGGACAGAGCATTTCCATGAATTATGGAAACCGAATTTGGAATATATTGAATATCTTTGAGAATATTTTCGGTTTTGGAAATTCCTTGGTATCCAAACTTTCTTGTCTATAAATACTTGAAGTTTGCATTTCTAGCAAACTAATCCTTCGTGACAACAAACTTCCTAGGTTGTGTTGTTACTGGTGAAGCCGCCTATACGGAGAGGAGAGTAACCTAATTAGGCGAAATCTCTTACGGCCGCTCAGTTTAAAGTCTTCTTTGGGATTGAGAAGCTCTACGAGTACCGTTGGTGGGAAACTATATAATTGCGGTTTATCTTGTGTTTTCGATTGATTTGATTGAATAACGGTGGTTGAACTTTGATTTCACCTAGTTTGTTTATTCTTGAGAATCTTCTCTTCTGATATAAGATTCACTCAAACTAGATCGAAGTTTCGACAGGGATCTTTAGACTGTTGTTAGTGCTAAAGACGATCTTGTGATAATCCATTGTTAACAGACTCCGTTCTATGCATGATTGATCACAAGATATTCAATTTATTATGTGCAGGTGTTTATGTCATATCCCCTATTGGAGGGCAGCCCCTAGTAACCAACTGGTGTAATTAGTAATAGTTAGTAGTTTGTGAGTGTGACTGGCACGTGTGCCATGTGAAAGACCTAATATGTTGAGAATGCCTTATCGTTTTCTTATCAATGAAAAATTAGAAAACTGTGTTTGTTCTTCTCTGCCTCTTTGAGCTTGCTTCAATTCTGCAGAGTAGATCCTGTAGGTTGAGATAATCGAGTGTTGTAGTGTAGATCACTACAATTGGTATCAGATAAGTTCGGTCCTTGGATTGATTATGGCGAGACGGTACCCATTGAAGCTCTTGGATGATTTAACTAAGAAATTGAGTGTGGAATTGAAAGATATAAGTGATGAAGTTAAATCATTGAAGTCTGTTAAGGGTGATATGAAGACGATGAAAGATGATATCGATAATCAATTGCAACTTCTTCGTACTGGCCAAACTTCAATCGACAAGAAATTGCAACTGCTTCTCGATAGATCTATTGCATTTCCAGACAACCACCACGACGCAGAGACAAACGGTGATGGATCTGATCTTTTTGCAGGCAACAAATCAAGGGGGCACAAATCTTTTCATTCTCACCAGGTTATCCCAAATCATCAACTGGGTGAAGGTCAATTCTCCAATTACAGACCTAAAGTTGATTTTCCTCGCTTTGACGGCACCAACCCTAGAGCTTGGATTCGGAAGTGCAAGAAATATTTCTTCCTTCATCAAATGAATGATGAACAAAAGGTACATATGGCTACTCTATATTTGGATGGCAAAGCTGATGTCTGGTTTCAGGACTATCAGGCAGGTAAAGGCTCTCTTTATTGGGAAGATTTCATTATAGATGTCTCGTATCGCATTTCAGGAATTAGGTCATGATAATGTCGTAGGCGAATTTAACAAACTTGATCAGACTAATACAGTTTTAGAATATCAAGAACAATTTGAAGAATTAAAAGCCTTGATGTTAGATAAAAATCCATCTCTGACTGAAGAGTATTTCATTCATAGCTTTATTAGTGGCCTTAAGGAAGATATCCGGATGGTAGTTCAAATGTTCACCCCTACCACCTTACAGCAGGCTATTTTCCTAGCTAGGCGACAAGAATGTATCATGGATAGGGCTATTAGGACTCATCCAAGGGTTACCAATAAGTTTGCTTATCTAGGTAAAGGTCAGTCTACTTCCACCAGGGCACCTGCTCTCACTCCATTGGTTACTACCCCAACGGTTACTAGTCCCACTACCAGTCCTAAGCTACCACCAATCCAGAAGCTTACATATTCTGAGATGAGAGCAAAGTGTGAAAAAGGGCTTTGCTACAACTGCGACGAATTTTACACCAAAGGGCATAAGTGTAACAAACAACAATTGTACATGATTGTGGCTGATGAAGACGAAGGATTACAAGCTAGTGATATTGCAGATGGCTCGAGTCCTACTATTGTGGAATTGGAGGAAGAGATGGAAATATCAGTTCATGCATTAGCTGGTAACATTTCTCATAACACCATCAAGCTTCGAGGTCAAGTTAAAACACAAGGGTTGACAATTCTGGTGGACAGTGGTAGCACCCACAGCTTCCTCAACCCCTCAGCAGCACAACGATGTGGTTATACTATCACACCAACTCGGACTCTCCAAGTCACTGTAGCAGATGGCAACAAAATGCTGAGTCAAGCTAAATGCCCTAGGTTTACATGGGTTATGCAGGGTCACACATTTTCTCATGACCTGCACCTTCTTGATTTAGGTGGCTGCGATATGGTTTTAGGTGTGGATTGGATGCGTGACTTGAGCCCAATGTTATTTGATTTCAAGAAGTTAACTATTAAATTTCAGCACCGAGGACAAGATATTGAACTCGTGGGTCACAAGGAAGACGCAGCTCGTATATCTCTTATGTCCGGCAAAGCATTTAGGAAACTACTTCGCAGCGGTGAACCAGTTCTGTTTGGTCAGTTATCTTCTATATCGGGTTCAATTACTTCACCAGATATTGCTGCCCCAATTACTGAAGTCTTGGACGAGTTTTCTTCAGTGTTTCAACTTCCCAACTCACTTCCACCGGAGAGAGCCCACGATCACCATATTCCGTTACTACCTAACTCAGTTCCACCAAATCAACGGCCCTACAGAGTTCTATTTGTGCAGAAATCTGTGATTGAAAGACTAGTGCAAGAGATGCTCACTTCTG
The DNA here is from genome assembly GCA_023531295.1 of Papaver armeniacum. Lineage (NCBI taxonomy): Eukaryota > Viridiplantae > Streptophyta > Magnoliopsida > Ranunculales > Papaveraceae > Papaver > Papaver armeniacum. The sequence goes on along the minus strand of JAJJWW010013984.1, from coordinate 180,922 downwards.
GAGTCATTCAACCTAGCCACAGCCCGTTCTCTTCCCCGGTGCTATTGGTCAAGAAAAGGATGGTGACTGGCGTTTTTGCGTGGATTATCGCAAGCTCAACTCGATTACTATAAAAGATAAGTACCCAATTCCTCTCATTGATGAGTTGCTTGCTGAGCTTCATGGCTCTACCTTTTTCTCTAAGATAGACCTTCGATCTGGGTACCACCAGATACGAGTACACCCTGCAGATGTACATAAAACCGCTTTCCGTACACACCATGGTCATTTTGAGTTTCGTGTCATGCCATTTGGGTTGACTAATGCCCCTAACCACTTTTCAGTCACTTATGAATGACATCTTCAAACCTTATCTTAGGAAATTTATCCTTGTATTTTTCGATGACATTCTAGTTTATAGCCCTGACTTAGCATCTCATTGCACACACCTTCGTATAACCCTGGCTATTCTACAACAACATTCACTCCTTGCTAAACGCAGTAAATGTAGTTTTGGTCAGCATAAACTTGAATATCTGGGTCATCTTATTAGCAATGAGGGAGTCGCAGCAGACCCTGCCAAAATAGAATGTATGCTTAACTGGCCAAGACCAACAACCTTAAAAGGGTTACGCGGGTTTTTAGGGTTAACAGGGTATTACCGTAAATTTGTGAAGAACTATGGCCTCATTTGCCAACCTCTCACTGCACTGTTAAAAAAGAATAGTTTTCTTTGGTCTTCTGAGGCTGACTTGGCTTTCGAACAATTGAAGAAGGTGGTAACTACTACCCCTGTCCTCGTCTTACCAGATTTCACCTTAGAATTTGAGCTTGAGACAGATGCCAGTGATAGTGGGGTGGGTGCTGTGCTTATGCAACAAGGCAGGCCTATTGCATTCTTCAGTAAGGCTATGGGACTATGATACAAGGCAATGTCTACATACAAAAAGGAGCTGTTGAGTATTGTTATGGCTGTTCATCACTGGCGATCCTTCCTACTGGGCTCTCATTTCAAAAATTTTACGGACCATCAGAGTATTAAATACTTTATGGATCAGCGGCTCCATACTCTATTTCAACAGAAATGGCTAACCAAACTTCTTGGTTTTGATTATACCTTGTTTTATAAGAAAGGTACAGATAACAGAGTTGCTGACGCTTTGTCTCGGGCTTCTTGTTCATCCCTCACCACGGCTCAACCACAGTGGTTGGAAGAAGTTCAGGCTAGTTATACGGATGACCACTTGGCTCAAGAACTGATACCTAAACTCATGCTATCTCCAGTGCATCCTGATGGCTATACCTATTCACAAGGCATTATCCGGCAGCATGGCAGAATCTACATTGGTTCCTCTGGTAATGCTCGTCAGAAGGTTCTTACAGCTGCTCACTCATCATCTCTTGGCGGTCACTCAGGAATACAAGCTTGTTATCAACGCGCTAAGGCCTATTTCCAGTGGGTCGTCTTGAAGAAGGATTTGATCAAATTTATAAGCGAATGCGCAGTCTGTCAGCAGCATAAGGTAGAGCACACTTCACCAGCAGGCCTACTTCAGCCCTTACCTGTACCAGATCAAGCATGGAAGCATTTGAGTATGGATTTCATCACGAGGCTTGCCCAAGTCAGAGGGCAAGGAGTTAATTTTGGTTGTTGTTGATCGTTTTACTAAGTATAGCCACTTTAATGCATTACGCCATCCATACACTGCACGCCGGTTGCCAAGGTGTTCATTGACTCTATTCTCAAGCTCCATGGAGTTCCATCTACTATAGTGTCCGACAGGATGTCGTATTCTTAAGTGGATTTTGGCGTGAATTATTCAAAGTCAGTCGGCACTTCATTGCACCTCGGACCTCCTATCATCCGCAGACGGACGGCCAAACAGAGCGCGTTAATGCTTGCTTAGAATCCTACTTACGTTGCATGTGCGATTACAAGCCCGTTAAGTGGGCTTCTTGGCTCTCCTTGGCGAGTGGTGGTTTAATACCACTTACCACACCGATCTCCGCCTCACACCATTTCGTGCCTTATATGGGTATGATCCACCCCGTTGGTTTACACTCTTCTTCTTCTATTTCCAACTCCACTGTTGAAGATTACATGCATCAGCGCAAGGTGCTTGCAGAGGTCTTGCAACAGAATTTACTTGAAGCTCAGCATCGCATTAAGCAACAGGCGTATAAACACAGAGTTGAGAGATCATTTGTGGTAGGCGATTGGGTCTATCTACGCCTGCAACCGTATCGACAGGACCTCGGATAACCTGCGTAAGAACCTTAAACTCTCTCGCTAAGTTTTTCGGCCCTTATCAAGTAGTGGAACGTATTGGCCGGAGTAGCATATAAACCGCAATTGCCTCCTACTTCTCGCATTCACCCTCTTTTTAAAGTTTCGCAATTAAAGAAGAAGATTGGTCAGGGTATGGTTCCACAAACATGCTTACCTTCCCTGGATAAGCATGGGCTAATGAAGGTTAAACCAGTGGGGGTGATTGATTCTCGCGTGCTTCTCAGGGGTCGTCGGAAAATTCCACACGTGCTTGTGCAATGGTCCCATGCTGCAGACGGTGATTATTGTTGGGAAGACACTGCTTTTATCAAGGCTAAGTTTCCAAGATTTATCCTTGAGGACAAGGATAAGCTGTAAGGGAGGGGCATTGTCATATCCCCTATTGGAGGGCAGCCCCTAGTAAACAACTGGTGTAATTAGTAATAGTTAGTAGTGTGTGAGAGTGACTGGCACGTGTGCTATGTGAAAGACCTAATATGTTGAGAATGCCTTATCGTTTTCTTATCAATGAAAAATTAGAAAACTGTTTTTGTTCTTCTCTACCTCTTTGAGGTTGCTTCAATTCTGCAGAGTAGATCCTGTAGGTTGAGATAATCGAGTGTTGTAGTGTAGATCACTACAGTTTATTGAAGATCTAAGAAGATTTGAAGACAAAGAAGATATTGAAGATTTCTGATTTGGGGTTCATAATCTTTGGTGTGCACAATACATGTTTCGGTATAAGAGGATCCAACTATAATCGGTTTACCCTTGTGGTATATTTGATTGATTAGTTGTGTAGATCGACATCAATATAATTCTTTGTGATTCAAAGTATTGATTGCAAAATCTTAACAATTACTTTGGTAGTTGAACATAAGATAGATCTAAGAACCTGACGATGCTCAGAAGGCGTTTTATCTTTTCCATGATCCTCCAAGAGGCGCTCCAGGTCCTCACGAGTGATGAAACTGGATGGTTCTTTCGCTGGTGGATCATCTGTAGCTTTGGGAACTTCCTCATCATCTACTACATGGATTGGAGTGACTTCGGGATCAGCGTCTGAAGGTTTTTCTTTAGCTTTTCCTTTCTCTTGAGTTTTCTCTGACATCTTGTCTGTAAGAGTCTTGAGATAGTTGAATAGTTCATTCTGAGTAGTAGCCATGTCAGTCTGATTTTTGGCAAGAGTTTCTTGTACCTTCATGAGATCACCTATGGTAGGTGGATTTTCTCTGACTTCTTCGGGAGACCGACCGAAGAGTTGATTATTGATGGCGTCGGCGTTGTCGCTTGCAGGGGTGATCACTGGAGCACCAGTGCTTGGAGGAGTAGTAGTGGCAGGTTGTACCGGAGGAGTGGTAGTGGCAGGTTGCACCGGAGGAGCGGTGTTAGCAGTACCGCTAGAGCTTGCAATATTAGAACCGGGTGTTGAATCCGGGTTGGTAACTGAACCGGACCTAAGACCGACCATCTTTGTGATAAGTGAATTTGCAACTGAGAGAATGATCTCCCACTGTGGTCGCCAATCTATAGATGGGGCAAAACAATTTGCTGGTTTTTACGGAATTGAGGAGACGACCGTACGGAGGAGACTCCTTGAACCGAGCGAAATGTTCAGCCTCACACAGATGCACTGCAAGAAGGGAGTGCTTTGAATTCGAGAGATCAATCTGTAGTACTCCGGCCTAAACCAAGACAATGATCGTTCCAGAGTAAATTCGGTCACAAGAGAGGATGGGTCGGTCTGTATGAGGGAAGCTGACAAATATGTGAGATCAATGGTGATCGAAGATTGTAGGTGTGTTGTGTATTCTTAAAATAAGATAAATTCCGAATGATTGAATTTGCTCTCTCGGGAGAGTTGGATTATTAATCTCGTGTTGTCTGTTTTAACTGATATTATCCTTGTTTCAATCATGATTCAGAGACTTATTTATATTGTTGGAATTGAAAACACCATGATCTCATGAAGTGTGACAATTGATTGAATCAATGAATGGGGAAGTGGAAATCGTGTTAAAACCAGTTGCTCAACGTGTGGAGACTTGGTTGATTTTTCATCCACTACTTTGTTAACTCCTTCAACTGGTTGCACGACTTGCTCACATTCTCATCGTGTGTAAGAACACACGTGCCGTAGACCGCCAGACCAAAACCCTAGTTAATATCCCCCATGTGACACGATTGATGTCTCGTGTGATTGTGGAATCTGCAAGGCAGATGTGTATTTAGTTAGTCGGTTGCTGACTTCATAGGACGATGAGTCCTTGTATTGTTGAGTCGAACGTGGTTTGGAAATGTTCTGCGACTCATGAATTGAACATGTCTGTTGAGACAGAGATACGATGTGTGAATAAGTTAACGTGAGCAAATATTGCTCATTTGATGAATTGTTGAATATTGATAATTGAACCAATATTCTTTGATTTGAGCAAGTATTGCTCGTCTGAGTAAATATTGCTCGTTTGGTGAATTATGGTAGCATGACCAAATAAAATATTAAATCAAAATACTGGCAATTGAACCGAGTATGATAAATAAAATGTTGATCACGGGATCAACGTAAAATTATTAGCGTTTGAATCTGGAATCATTAACCTTGGACTCAAAACCTTAATTTGATCAATTGATGATTTATTGATGGTTTATTGAGAATTAACCACATAAAAGGAGGGACCGGATACATGGGATTATGAGTCGACCATGTAGTTCCCAGATGCTCACGTGAGCAATTATCAAGATCTCCTGAAGACCAGTTAATTTGTTGATGAAAGGATGATTAAATGCTGGTTTAATCATTTATTAAAATAATGCCGAACCTTAGGTGATAAAACCCAATTAATTATGAAGAGATGAGGGACCAACCAAGGGGTCATGAAACCGTCCCTGGGTGTTCAAGGGATCAATTGATGATCGTTCCATCAAGTTCCAAGTTGTTTAGAAGAGTTTTGGACCTAATACGTGCAATTGTGCAAATTAGGTCAAATCATGAGAATACGTGGGACCAGCTTCTTGCAAGCCAAAGAGCCAACCTTGGTCGGTCAAGGTAACATGCTCATGTCACCAAAGTGTCCGTATGTTAATTCTGAGAATTTTGATATTTTCTGATGTGCATTTGAGCAATCATTTGAGAAAATATGAAGAAATCAGGGTTTTTTGAAGAAATCATCAAAACTTCATGAGATGAAGGAAAAATAATAAAAAGTGAGGGAATCATGAAGTGTGGGACCGGCCATGGCCAAGGCATGGCTGGCCGGCCAAGGAGCTTGGTCCCACACGTTTTTCTCAATTTTCAAATATTTTCATGATTTTAGGGAAATATGATAAAACCAAGGAATTTGTTAAACCCAAAGAGTTTTTGTTGAAATCAAGGAGTTTCCATGAGATGAAGGAAACAAAAATATTAATAATAATAAAATAAGGGCGTGTGGGACCGGCTTGAGCATGGTTGGCCGGCTAGGGGCCGGTTCCGTGAGTTTTCCCTTATTTTATGTATTATTTAATGATTTGAAGGAGTTTTCATAATTTGAAAGAATTTTCATAATTTGAAGGAAATATCATGAAATCAAGGAATTTTATAAATTCAAGGAAATATAAAAATAATAATAATAGAATAAGGGGTTTGTGGGACCGGCTAGGGCATGACCGGCCAGCTTGGGCCCGGTCCCACAAGTTTCCTTAATTTTATGTATTTTTGTGTATTTTCCCATAATTTGAAGGAATTTCATAATTTGAAGGAAACATCATGAAATCAAGGAATTTCATGGGATTAAGGAAACATGAAAATATAATAATAATAAAATAGGGCGTGTGGGGCCAGCTAGGGCATGACCGGCCGACTATGGCCATGGCCCCCCACGGGTTTCCCTAATTTTATATTATTTTTCATGGGATCAAGGAAATATCATGAGATTAAGGAGTTTTCATGAGATTAGGGAAATAATAATAAAATAATGAGGAACCATGAGGTGTGGGGCCGGTCGGGATCCAGGCATGGCCGGTTGGCCAATAATCACGGCCCCACAATATTTTCCCTAATTTTATATTATTTCCTCAGTGTGAAGGAAAAACCATGAAACCGAGGAGTTTCCTCAAAACGAAGGATATTTGTTCAAATGAAAGGATTTTCATGAGGTCAAGGAGAATAATAAAATATAATAAATATAGAATTTGGGCGTGGGGACTGATCACGGCATGACTGGCCGGTCGGTGAGCCAGTCCCCTAGTGCCTTGACTATTATTTTATTATTTTCTTTCCTATTTGCATAGGTTCATCGTCTCGTCGTATTTTGAAATACTTGTTTGTTCATTCAGGTGTTTGTTAATGCATTATTTGTCGAATACATTTACACCATTTGGTTGGGGCTTACTCGAAGGTAACCCAGATGCCCGTGCGATGAATATTTATTACTAACCCATGGAATTCCGCTGGGAAGAACCATAAATTGAAGTAACGAAATATTATGAAAATATTGAATATTTTCCAGGGATTTGAATCTATTGATTTTGAGAATAATTAATTAATGGCTCTATACTAGTACGATCGTCTAGGAGCGTTAATTATTCAAGAATTGAGTGATATGAGCTTGTTGAAGCGTCATACTTCTTTCATATAATCAGGGAAAACATTGTTACATCCTGAAGACGTTATTGCTCTATACTAGCAGGCAAGCTGTCTAGGAGCCGTCTAATCTTTCGATTCTATATAGAAGTAATTACTGAAATTGCTCAGTATTCATGAGATATGCCGTTGCCTTAGCTGAGAGACTACATATCTATATATACTCTGAGAGACAGTATTCTCAGTCAGAGATTCTCATAGCATGATCTTTCATGCTTTCACTAAGAGACATGAGCCTCGATATTCATCTGATTGCTGGATCAGGAATACATATAATTATGGGTTTACGATTTTAGCCTTTGTCGAAAATCCACCATCTACATTAAGTCCCCTGCTTAGTGAGGGACAGTCATGTTCCTCAGTTAGCACTGAATGGTGATATTATGGTCACAAACAATATAAGCAATTTAACTTAGTCGTAAATTAAGATGTTACCGGATTTCGATAGTACGAGCATACCATGACTTGAATGCAGTGGCATGATAGAGTGTCGTTTGGTGGACATAAATTGGTGTAGATCCGCTGATTTGGACGACGGGTCCTTGGTCGTTTAGGATTTGCAGGCCGGGCCCAATAAGGAAATCCTTGTGAGATTAGGTTTTGGAAATAATAAGATTTGATATAAAAGGGAATTAACCCCCTTTTTTTTTATTTCACCTTGAACGACCACCACCTTCATCAACTCATCATCTCCTTCACGTCAACAGGAGAAGAAATTTTTTTTGCCGGAGCGCCGCCACCGTCCGACCGGAGTAATCATCGTCCGACCAATTTCCGGCCGGCGCCGACCAGGTACGTCCACACATTTTTTTTTATAGAAGTTTGCTGAGTTCATGAGTTGTTCATGCTTTGATCATGTTGAAATTATATATATGCATGTGAGTAGGATTTTATTGAAAAACCCTTGTTTTTTGAAAACGTATGTTCGTTTGATCGTTAGTTTTTGAAAACTAATAATAATCCCTGATTTAGGAGAGATTTTTTCTTTACATATGAATATTTAGGTTTAGTGATAAAACTAAGTTTATGAGCTTTCATGTGAACCAAAGTTTTATCATGAAAAGGTGAATTTTCGCAAAACCGAAATAAACCCTCGCTTTAAAGAATGACGATGATACGAAGGAGAGAGTTTTTTTTTTTTATGTGAACTTGTGTCCAGTGATAAAATTTTGTTTATGAGCTTTCATGTAAATCAAAACTTTATCTTATAATGTGTGAGTTTTCACAAAATTGAAATAAACCTTCGTTTCAAAGACGTATGACAATACGAAGGAAAGATTTTTTTTTTTTTTTATAAAACCGTGAAGTGTCCACAAATTTATTTTCGTGAGCCTTGCTAACGTCAATATATATATATATATATATACGTTTTTCTTATATATATATAAATGTAAATATATATTATTTTCTTTAAAGTCAGAACTTGAGTTTTGTGTAATATTACTTAGAAATAAATAATTATTTATGATGAAATAATGTTTTAGTTTTCATAATTCCATGGTTAATGCTTACGCAGTAGAATTACTCATGATTTTATGAAAATCTAAGTTTATGCTCGTCTTTTGTAGGTTTGAAGAAGCGAGCAAGTTTTGAAGTGTTAACTCTTGCATTACTATCACCATTGTTAGTGGAATCGTAAAAGGTAAGAGTTGAGAATTATCATTTTGTAGAAGTTTGCATCTTGTATGAATAGCATACTGAAGCGAAGTATTGCGTGCACATTACAGCTACTTTGCAAGGATGTCTGATTCTCAAGTCAATGATGCTTCCAGAGATGATATATGTGTGGACAATGATGCTTCTATGGAAGACTCACATATAGATAATGACGCCTCCAGGGATAATTCATGCATGGATGAGACTTCCATTGGCGAAGATGAAACTCAGGGAATCAAGAACGTTCCGAACATAGAGGATGCGTTCTTCATGGATCAAAGGCCTGAAAAGCGTCTCAATAATCCAGTATTTCTTCTTCTGATAAATCCCAGAGAGGTTACTTAGGAAAAATTGGTGACTCCTCAGGCAGCTATTCGGTTTTGTCTTGAACGAGGATATTTTTCTACATCAATCATCAAATTCAAGCTTTCTTGACGACCCTTGGAAAAGTTTTCTGGATAGGCGAGGTACATGCTGGGTTTTCCTCGCGTTCGAGCTAAGTTGCATGACGCACGAGTAATACGAGCTATTCAAGCTTCTGGAGATTTATTCATTTTTCATGATGCGCGAGGTATTGTAGCTTTACTTGCTCGATGGTGTATTCCAACTCACTCTTTCATATGCAGATGGGGAGAGTTTACCATTACTTTAGAAGATGTAGTTGCTTTGTTGCATCTTCCAATCACGGGCAATTTTCCTGAAAATCTTTCTTCACCAGAGGAAGTTGCAATCTCTAATATCTTGACAACCACGATGGAGGAGATTAATAAAGCATCTGGCATCAAAGGTTGTTATGCTCATTGGTTAATACACTGGTGGCCAAGTGATACTCCTCTGGAGTGTCCTGTTGATGGTACGTTATCTATTGCTGCTTTCTTGTGTTTATGGCTGTCCAGAGACATATTTGAAGATGCTGGAAACTTGTTGAAGCCGTTCGTGATTCCTTTTGCGATTAAGATGGCTCAAGGCGAGCAACTCCCAATAGGTAGCTTGTTCATGGGTTCTTTGTATTCTAACTTGGACTCCTTGATCATGGACTCTAGTGTCTCAAACGGTTTTATGAAGATTGAATGTTACGCCAATATAATGTTTCTTCAAGCCTTGATGTGGGAGCGTTTCAAGAATTATGCACCTATTCCACGTACTATTTTGCAAGGATTGAATACTGATGCTCGTCATGTTTTCTCTGAGAAAGTTAATGCCAGGATCATGCGCTGGTCTACAAAGCAGCCTCGACTGAAGTCTCGCTTTGTTGATGTTCTGGATTGTGAATCTGAATTCAACTTCCGCCCACGGGTATCAGTTCCCCTTTATATCTCTCAGTTGAGAACTTTTAATGATGAAGAGAGCATGACTTTGGAATCTGGCGCTGACTTGGATGACGACGAGAGAGCTTTTATGCTAAGTTGTACTCCCGGTTATCTAATATCCGTAATGCATGGCGAATTCTCAGTGGAAGAATACAATATTGATAGGGCGGCTCGGCAAATGGGTATGGATCAGTGTGTTCTAACTTTCCGAAGAAGAAAACCCTCAGTTGATCAGCTTATGACCCATCTGGACCGCACACATGTGGAAGGAAGCAAATTCTGGTTCCCCAGCTCTGAAAGAGTTTCATATGTAACTCCGGGTTACATAGACTTTTGGGATCAACAACTCAAGCGCTTATCTAATTTTGTAAGAGTTAATCAGCCTTTAGTGAAGGCCCCCTTCTCCTGAGATGATTGCTACTCGACCAAGATTGAAGCATTTCCCTGGTAGTGACAAACGGAAAACATCTACAGGATGTTCACAAGTAAGTATTTTACAAAGTCTTCATAAGATTATGATGATTGTATTTTGATTATCGGATCAAAATTTTCTTTTCCACAGGGCGTTCGCAATGTAATACCACGAATTGATGTAGACCTCTCAGAAGCTGAAGCGACTGTTCATGGCGGAGAAGGCAGGAACAAGAAGTATAAGTTGTTGCCTAATACCATAAAGTCCCCGGTTATTTCTTTGGTGAGTTGCCAACACTTTTCCGCTGTAACTTCTTTCATCCGTATTGCTAGGATCATGAAACCAACATTTGTTATTTGATTACATAACTTTGCTCCGTCTAGTATTGATGGTCTTCAATTCTCTGCCGCTGGGCAGACAATCTCTGATTTGAGCGTTGAAGAAGAAAATATTGTGAGTACCCTCCTTCATAGCCAATCATAAATGCCTCACGTGAAAATGCTAATTATTTGAGAATGTGTCTAGGAGGATGTTGCCATGGAAGTAGAGAGTGTTGATACTCGGTCGTCTCCCGAGATAGAGGCGAAGGAAGTTCCAAATATTCGGAACCGAATGAAAATGATGAACCTCTTGATGTTGACACGGGCAATCTCAACTCTTTGAACACATCGGAGACCCCCAAAGTAAGCACATATCTTGTAACCTCTTCATAGAAGTATGAAATTGCTGATTTTTGAGTGAATGAATGAGAATCTATGTGAGTGTACAAGTAATTTTGGCGAAACACGTCGTCAGAAAATTTCAGATTTCAGCTTTTAGCAAAAACTCCATAAAACCTTCATCTGAAGTCGGATTTCCATGATCCGCATATGTATCTTCAAGCCCAGAGAATTTCCAAGCTTTACTAAAGAAGCTTTTTGAATTTTGAGCACGTTTAAGACCTGAAAAAGGCGAAACAGTAAACTACCAGGAGACTTCCAGAATTTTTTCAGATTGCATGTTGCCAGATGTTTTGACCACATCTCTTTGCTCGTTCATCGGATTGCTATGAAATTTTGACATGTGGTAGAGGACATCCATACGAAGATAATGGTATATGACCCATCCTCAGATTCCTTGTAGGTTGCTCCCAGTTCGTCTTTTAGTGCATAGTAGAGTACAGTTTTTCAGACGAGATTACCGTAAAACGTATTTTCACGACTTTTATGTTATTTGCTGACCCCTAATATGTAGAATGAAGAACCTTGATGATGCTAGACCACTTATATGCTGTAGTTTACGATTTCTTTTGGTTTCATGCTTGGATGGTCCTAATCTCATGTAATCTTCGTATTAGGTACAAAATATCGAAGTTGAGAATGAAGGAATCAATAATGATGAAACGAGCAACCCTAAGGTTATTGATAAAGAAGTAACTATCCCTGCGCTTAAGGGCCATGAGAGTGTTGTTGTTGAAGCAGTTAAGGGGGTCGGGACCTCGATTGTTGTTGCTTCAGTGATGAAAGAAACTGAGCCGCAAGTAAGAAAGACTGAAGAAACTGTTGTTGTAGAGATTGTTCCGGTGATTGAAAACCGTATAGTGGTGCATGAATACCAAAGTGCAGGAGTTGCTTTTGATCCTCCATTTGATGCATCACTCCCATACCACGAACTAGTTGGTGGATTCGGCGTTCCCATTGGATATGCCAACTTGTACGAGAAAATATGGAAGAAATTTGGTCACATCATCGTTACTAGAGACCCAAAGCGTGCTTATTCCTTAACCATGCAACTAAGTGTTATCTTGCATGTTGTAAGCGATATATGCACTAGAGCTAGAAGTACTGTGACTCCAGATGTACTCTTTGATTGGGAGTTCAACTTGGAGAATTCTGAGAGACTTGGCTTCAATGTGAAATGGCTCCGTAAGAAGATGAATGCTATTAAGGACTCATGTGAGAATAACATACCCTTTCCCAATGATGCTGTGATGGAAAAGGAAGACAAAATTGCCGACCGATCAAGAGTGAACATGGAGAAGGCGGCTTTGCAGGTCTTGAAGGATGCAGAGGAGCAAAAATATTTCTTTGCTGACTTCCTTTGATTTCTTTTCATAATCTCTTTAATTTCTGAACTTCTGAAAGATGTGAGGTTTTTTTTTTTTTTTTTTTGGTTTTGATTGGTTTTGGATCGGTAAATGATTGAGGATTTTCTTTGGGTTTTGATAGAGATTTTCTTTAAGCAAACTGAATTTTGATAAATTGCTGGATTTAAATTACTGAATGCAAGTATTGCAAACATTTTGGAGGAATTGAAATACAATGAAAGAAAACTCTAAATGCCAAATATTTTAGGTGTTCGTGCCATGAACATCCAATACCTCGAATATCCAAAACCTTAGACATCAAAGGCCTTGAGCCAATTCTCATGTATCACAGCCACGCTTTCCTTGTTATCCATGTTAATCAGCTTGTAGTATCCACCAGCGACGGACTTAGAGACCATGTAGGGTCCTTCCCAGTTCGAATTCGTTGCAGAATGGGAGTTACGCTTAGTTGCTTTGAGAACCAAATCTCCTTCCTGGAATTTGTTAGGCTTGATCATTCGTGCCCTGAATATTTTCTCTGGGTTTGGAATTCTTCGTGTAGTGGAGTTCCACGGCTGTGGTATGTATGGACACTCATGCAGAGGAGAATATTTGAGGTACTGTTTATCATGCTTGGCTATGTCTTCAGCAATAAACTTTTTGATGATATCTCAGTTTGAAGAAGCTCTGAACTTAACCATTTGGTGAAATATTGTTGGGGTGAGGTTATCCATTTATAGCATTTTTCAATTTCTAAGTTGTTGGTGGAGTAAAGTCCTCGGACCAAATAAGCATATTTGAAAACTGATGATATAGACACATGAGGAGGAATAAGACTTGCCTGAGTGCGAAACCTTTTGATGAAATCATTTGCATCTTCTTCAGGTTTTTGTGTTAGCTCTGCTAGGGTTCTGACCTCCTCCAAATACTTGAATGGTGAAGTATCTTCTTCTTCTTCTTCCGAATCGGAGGTTTCTTCAATAGATATGTGCAACTGAAGGTGCTGGTGTTACCTTTCCAGTGTGAATCCATGTTCGTCCAAGAATCATATCATATCCTGGATCTTCTCGAATTATGAAGAATTTTGTTTCTGTCCAGGCTGAGTTTATGTTCATCTTGAGGGTGATGTGGCCATAAGCATCTCTCGGGTGTTCCTTCATGATCTGTGATTGTTACTTGTAGCATGAATGGCTTCTTGTCGTGTGATACCAGCAGACTCCGAGAGTTTTCGGAGGATAATAATAACAACAGCGGTGCCGATATCAATCAATGCTCGTTTGAACTCGTTTCCCTTGAGATGGACTGTGGTGAGGAGTCCCCAGTCGTACATTTCTTCATCTGTTGTTGAGGACGGCTCGGGAAATGCTTCTTGAATCAACAAGCGCTTTCCTGACACAATGTGGTTCAGTGCAGCGAACATGTCTCCCCTCTGGGATTTTGATAAGTATGACAATTCGCAGATATGTTCAATTAAGGATTGAACTGCTTCTTTGACAGGTGGTTCAGAAGGAGTGAAGGTTCTGACAGGGAGAGGATCTCTGTGTACCCCTTCAGTCCCCAGGTTGAGTTCTCCTGATTCGACCTTTTCATTGAATATGCGCTTCAAAGTTCTGCAATCACTTGTGGGATGGTTGACAAACCTATGAAAGCGGCAGTAACGAGGATTTTCCATGGCTTCTTCAGTTGGTTCTTTCTTGACATATGGGAGCTTGATCGCGCCATCTTGAACCCAGACGTCTAGAAGTTCAATAACTTCCTCAATGGAACATGGGAAGTCAGGTGCCTCTGGATCAGCTTCCGTGTGTTGAGCGGGGACTTGCACATCATCCTTCCTTTGCGCCTTTGAAGGGGTTGAGGAAGTATGTTTGCGCTGTGGCTCGGCTTTTCGTTTACTCCCTTCTGCAACAGCATTTGTGAAAGGTTAGAGGTTGTATTGTTTGTTGATTAAACGTCTGCTACCTCGGGTCTCCCGTGGCTCTTCAGCTTTTGTGGTCTTAGCTCTCTCCAATAGAGCAGGTGCAATAGTTGCTGATCTCTTGGTTGCTTCATGGAGTTCTGAGAAAGTCTGGAACCTGAGATTTTCCAATAAAGCTCTATAGACTGGGATCATTCCGTTGATGCACAAGTCCACGAGTTGTTGCTCTATGACATTCGGATCATGGCAATCCAAGGCCTGAACCCTGAACCTTTTCACATAATCGTTAGGGTGTTCGTTGCTCCTTTGAAACATCCTTCCGAGATCAGAGAGGGTGATTTGTTCTGAAACGAATAAGTATTTCCTGTAGAAAGCATTAACCATTTCCCCCCAACTTTTGATACTTCCTGGTGCGATGTTGTTGTACCAGGTGTATGCTCTACCCTTCAGAGATTTTGAAAATTCCTCCAGACGGACAGTATGGTTGTGCTCATGTTCACCCAGTGCTTCCAGAAATCGAGAAACATGTTCTCGAGCGTTGCCTGTTCCATCATAAAGCGTGAAGGTTGGAGAGGTGTAACCTTTTGATAGAGGAATTCTCTGCGTAGTAGCAGGGTATGGAGGTTGGTGACGATGCACATAAGGCATTTTATCTTTTCCATGATCCTCCAAGAGGCGCTCCAGGTCCTCACGAGTGATGAAACTTGGATGGTTCTTTCGCTGGTGGATCATCTGTATCTTTGGGAACTTCCACATCATCTACTACATGGATTGGAGTGACTTCGGAATCAGCGTCTGAAGGTTTTTCTTTAGCTTTTCATTTCTCTTGAGTTTTCTCTGACATCTTGTCTGTAAGAGTTTTGAGATAGTTGAATAGTTCCTTCTAAGTAGCAGCCATGTCAGTCTGATTTTTGGCAAGAGTTTCTTGTACCTTCATGAGATCACCTATGGTAGGTGGATTTTCTCTGACTTCTTCGGGAGACCGACCGAAGAGTGGATTATTGATGGCGTTGGCATTGTCGCTTGCAGGGGTGATCACTGGAGCAACAGTGCTTGGAGGAGTAGTAGTGGCAGGTTGTACCGGAGGAGTGGTAGTGGCAGGTTGCACCGGAGGAGCGGTGTTAGCAGTAACGCTAGAGCTTGCAATATTAGAACCGGGTGTTGAATCCGGGTTGGTAACTGAACCGGACCTAAGACCGACCATCTTTGTGATAAGTGAATTTGCAACCGAGTGAATGATCTTTCACTGTGGTCGCCAATCTGTAGATGGGGTAAAACGATTTGCTGGTTTTAACGGAATTGAGGAGACGACCGTACGGAGGAGATTCCTTGAACCGAGCGAAATGTTCAGCCTCACATAGATGCACTGCAAGAAGAGAGTGCTTTGAATTCGAGAGATCAATCTGTAGTACTCCGGCCTAAACCAAGACAATGGTCGTTCCAGAGTAAATTCGGTCACAAGAGAGGATGGGTCGGTCTGTAGGAGGGAAGCTGAGAAATGTGTGAGATCAATGGTGATCGAAGATTGTAGGTGTGTTGTGTATTCTAAAAATAAGATAAATTCTGAATGATTGAATTTGCTCTGCTGAGAGTTGGATTGTTAATCTCGTGTTGTCTGTTTTAACTGAGATTATCCTTGTTTCAATCATGATTCAGAGACTTATTTATATTGTTGGAATTGAAAACACCATGATCTCATGAAGTGTGACAGTTAATGGAATCAAAGAATGAGGAAGTGGAAATCGTGTTAAAACCAGTTGCTTAACGTGCGTAGACTTGGTTGATTTTCCATCCACTACTTTGTTAACTCCTTTAACTGATTGCATGACTTGCTCACATTCTCATCGTGTGTATGAACACACGTGCCGTAGACCGCCAGACCAAAACCCTAGTTAATATCCCCCATGTGACACGATTGATGTCTCGTGTGATTATGGAATCTGCAAGGCAGACGTGTATTTAGTTAGTCAGTTGTTGACTTCATGACTTCATGGGACGATGAGTCCTTGTATTGTAGTTGCAGGAAATCCTACACTACACCCCTCACAATAATCCATACAACTAAGACATTTTAAGATGAATAACAATGATTTTATTGATTAATTCTTTGAATGTTTACAAGATAAGATAAGAAAAATCTAAAGAAATTACAATCACCACACACTTTATCTCTCCTAATGACTTGTCTAACACTCCGAAAAAGATCCCCCCTACAAATTTCATTTGACTCTTTATATAGGGTAGTATACAATGGATGACAACTAAAATTGTCCTTTATTTTCGGGAGTGACTTGCGAAATACCGCAAGTGTACAAGTATACAATCTCGCGACATTCCTAAACCTCGCTAGACCTTCACATCTTTCTCATGTTTTGGCGGTCGTCATTCATTGCGTCATTTATATTACTCTTCTGCGACGCCTTCGCGATGCTGTCGTTTATTGATCCCGCGAAGTATTGATGTCGCGATATTCTGATCCTACATCTTGCCTCTTCTCATGTCTTCTCTGCGAAGGAGAGAATGCCATGAGAACCAATATTTTGAAATGCCGCAATCGTTTGTTTTCCTCCAACTTTTTGACGACAAGATTCCGTGAATTTAGGAATGACTGTTTACACGTATCTAAAATTTCCCTTTTACCTAAGCACATTTAATGTTATCCTAAGTTACTCTTTTCTCGTCTATTTAAAGGAGAATTCCTTGTGAAAGCATTTCTTTTCTTTTACTTCGTCTTCTTCATCGTCTGCAACTTTTTTCTCTTTTTTTTTCTTCATCGTCTTCTTCATCGTTTTTCTCGATTATTATCTTCTTTCCTTTTCTACATCGTTCTATGGCATCAAGGTTTGTTAATTTTACTAAATTTGATCACTTTGTGATTAATCTCTCTTATTGAAGTTGTTTTATTCTGATATTGTTCTTCTTTTAATGACCTCCCTGCCATTTTTGTTTTAGCAAGAACAAATCTAGCACCAAGTTCACCATTGTGAACCCTAATATCTCCATGGGTTCGCAACTGAAATCCACTGCCTCTAAAAGAAAGCCTGCGAATAACAAGGTGTTTAAGAAACATTTACTCTTTTAATAACAATATTGTTGCCTTTGTTTCTTATTTATCTTGTAATTCGCAGGATGACAAAAATGTTGATAGGTCCCCCAAGAAGCCTCGCCATTCTAAACCTGTTGCACCTTCTGTTACCTTTCCTATATTCAAACTTACAACTCCTACTGCGAAATCTTCGCAAGATAACCGTACTATTTCTTCTTGCGAGAATACTGTCAAAGATAACACTTCTATGCCTCAATTTCTCATAGATCAAATCCCTCCTAACAGTCCCATTGCGAATGAGCCTATTTCTTCTTCCATTGTTAATACCTCTACCATTTCTCCAGTCATTAATCTTCATGAGATTTCCTCTTCTCGTGATATTCCTTTAACAAAAGATGACTCATCTCTTCCTTCTTCTATCGCCGTTACTTCATTTTCTGAGAAAATCCCTCTTACTAAAGAAAATTTAGAAGGAATAGATGTGGCCTTCAAAGTTCTATCAGATATTGTGAACGATGTCAAGAAGACTTCTGTCGACCCTATCAAATCCGATGTCTGCGAGATTTTGAGCAAACACCTTGGCCCTGATAGAATTTCGCAAACATCTTTGGAGCAAGAAATTAATATCTTGAAGAATGATCTCCAAGCTATGACTGCAAAATGTAATATTCTTCAACTTGAGAATCAAAAACTTTAAAATGTTTCACTGGATCGCGATAACCTTCGCAAGAAGAATGAAGAACTGAAAGGTATACTCTTACCTCTCGTCTTTGTCCATTTTTTTTTTTTTTTTTTTTTTTTTTTTAATTGAACCAAGAGCCGTTGTTCGCCCTTCAATCTTTAAACCGTGGGCGAAAAATGGAGATATACCAAATGGAATCTCTTTTCAAGAAGAAGTTCGAGTTGATAGAGATGCTTGGATGGAGCAATATAACCAATTAGATAATCTTCATACATACTCCGTTGACCAAATAGATAATCTTTCTAAAGAAAATGCTGACTTAGTACAGGAACAAGGCTCATTAAGTAATGAATTATATCACCTCTCTTACTCTTTGACTAAAGCTAATTTGGAGTTGGAAACTTTATCAGATGAGAATGGAATTCTTTCTCAAGAGAAGCGAACTCTGTTAAACAAGGTGGCGATTTATTCGCAACAATATGATGTTTGTCAAAAATTATGTAAAGAACAAGAACAATCTCTTTGCTCGTTGAGAAATCAACTTGAAGAAGTTACTGCTGAGAAGGATAAACTTATTCAAGGTAGAATAACCTTAAGTGTAAAGGTAAACCAATTCAAGGATCAATGTTCCAAGTTAGAAAAGTTCAACTCTTCTCTTGCGAAAGAAAATGCCTTACTTGTTTCCAACGAAAAAAACTTGCGATCTCGTCTGAAAGGTTTAATTGGAGATAATTTTGACAATGCCATGGATCATTTGGAGAATAACTGTTCGGCTTTAATCCAATATCTTACCTCGCAGAAGGAAGGTAGTCATATTATTTGACTACCTTAATGTATTTATTTATTATCTTATGATATTTTCCTTGCGAAGTCCAAAAATCAATAATTTCTATGTTCTTTTCTTTTGTAGATGCTTTGAGAAAAATCTTCATTCTTCTATTGCCACTCAAAGTCCGATTATTCAAAAATTCGCAAAGAGAATGGAATACTCATCATGCTTCCCTTGCTTGCTCGCTCTCACGATCGTGCGAAAGAAGATTCGATTATATGTCATCAGTAAAGATATAGAGAGTAGAAATCATCGAAAGCACTCCTTCGTCAATTTCATCTTAAGGCCGAAGTTCGGTGAATGAAATTCTACTATCTAAATCTCTTGATCTTGTTCGTGTCGAACCTCTAGAAGTGAGTGACGATGAAGTTCCTAATTCTCCTGACAATTTTTGACTACAATAGTGGCGAAGAGATCGCAAATGAAGAGACAATCCCTCCTAGTAAAATTGTCAATGATGATCTCGGGTGATGGAGGATCTGGTGGAAATATAATAACCGGCAAAAATACGGATAAAGCTGTTTGAAGAAAGCCCGGATCCCCTTCCGTGAAAAAAGCCGATATTTGAGAATTGACTTTCTCTTGTAATCTTTTATCTTGTACTGTTACTTCTTTATGTACTTCAATCATCTTTTTGATGTGTTCATCTGCTTATTATTACTCTTTCTTTTGATGAATATAATTTTTGGTATTTGATAATTGCTATATTGTTTTCCATTATCGTTATTTATGTGGAAATTCATCATTGCGACAAGATCGCAGGACGTCTTTACATTTTCATGTAATGACCCATTGATCTTGCCTTATCATTGTTTTTGTGTGGTCTTATTTTGCCTTCCTAGTTAAAGGTCTTATTTTGCCACCCCTCATTTTGCGTCAATATGACAGCCTAATATTCTTGCGAACATAAAGCCCCATGACATTGACGTCTTGCGACAAAATCGCAGGACGTCCTTACACTTTCATGTAACGACCCATTGATCTTGTCTTATCATTTCTTTAGTATTTTTGCCTCTGCAGGATATTTCTTTTGCGACAATATGACAGGCCTAAATGTTCTTGCGAACGTAAAGCCCCATGACATTGCCGTCGTGTGACGAAATCGCAGGACGTCTTTACACTTTCATGTAAAGACCCATTGATCTCGTCTTACCCTCGCGTTAGTATTATTGCCTCTTCAGGATCATTGCACAAATATGACAAGCCTAAATTTTCTTGCGAAAATAGAGCCTCATGACATTTGCGTCTTTTGACACTTATCAGCTCCCTAATGGAGGGTGCCGCCCTTATCATCTCCCTGGTTGCCCCTTCAAGGAGGCATACATCGGCCATACAAGACTAGCTCCTCCCATCCGGTCTTAACAACAACCAGTTGTTTTCGCAGCCTCTTATCCCTTATACCTATAGGGCTTATGGTTACGAGACTGCACCCTAAGTGGAGTTTTCTTCGGGCCGAGTGCAGCATGTGCCAAGACTTGCCAAGAATGGCCGAGACACTTCAAATGCCCCAGGCACTCTTGGCTCAACCGTGTACCTCGGCGCCTTGGTCATACACTGACTCCTTGGAAGAGACCCTTGGTCGTCCAACCAGGGTATAACCTTATATATATAGGTGGAAATCCAAGGTATCTCCCCCGGATAGGCTTTCATGGGCCCAAAATTTTCATGACTCAGGTTCCAGGGGCGGTGTAACCTTTTCCCTGAGCCATGTCAAGAGATACCCCTTATATGACGCACTTTAGGTCTTACATTTGCCTCTTACGAAATATCATTCGCGAACTAGGGTGTACGCCATAAAGGTTCGTCCCATTCACTCACTCATTCATTTTTGTCAATTTGTTCAATCATTCATTTTTGATTGTCTCTTGTTATTTCATTTGCGAGATATTCGCACATTCTTTCTTGTTATGAAATTTCGCAATCACTCTGTCGCAGGAACATTTCATATGAATTCATTTCATTCCATTCTTTCAACATTTCAGAATTTATTCTTTCCCTTCCATCTTCTATGGGTAATATTTCTTGAGATATAATCTATTCCACTGTCTACCCAATCTCTGACCCACATCTTTGCTCTCAGGATCCATTAATCTATAAGTCCCTGTTCCAACTATCTCATTGATGATATAAGGTCCATCCCATTTTTTCGCCAATTTGCCACCACTTTCTCGCTGATATATTGGTGTTTCTCGCAATACCATATCACTCGGTTGAAATTCACGTGTCTTGACACGTTTGTTATATTCTCTGGCTAATCTTCGCTGATAATTCTCCATATGCTGTAGTGCTCTTTCTCTGTTTTCCTCTAATTCATCTAATTTAACCAAAATGTTTCCCGCACTAAGATTTTTCTCCCAAGCTTCTCTCTTTGTTGTTGGGATAATAACTTCTCGTCTAAGTACAACTTCAACTCCATATGTTAGACAAAATGGTGACATTCCCGTAGCTTCTCGCCTTGTTGTATTGTAAGCCCATACTGCATTATGCACTTGTTCACACCATGCCTTATTATGTCCTTCTAACTTCTTCTTCAATATATCTGCGATTGTTTTATTTGTTGCTTCTGCTTTTCCGTTGGCCTGTGGGTATAAAGGAGTTGATTTCCCACATTTTATTTGAAATGCATTAAGCAGCAATTCTATATTTTGTCCCTCAAACTGTTTCCCATTGTCAGATACCAACTGTGCTGGAATTCCAAATCTACATATTATGTTTTCGAATATGAAGGTAAAAACATCTTTATCGCGAATGTGTTGTACTGCTTTTACTTCTGTCCACTTTGTGAAATAATCTGTGGCGACAATCAGATATCTCCTTTGCCCTGTACCTGGTAAAAAAGGTCCTACAATATCCAATCCCCACTTTCCAAAAGGCCATACACTTGTTGAAGAAGTTAATGGTGCTCCTGGTGCATGTATTTTCTTTCCATGCCTCTGACAATCTTCGCAACGTCTTGATACTTGTTTCGCATCTTCATGCATATAAGGCCAATAATAACCTTGCATTTTCGCCTTATGTGCTAAAGATCTTCCGCCACTATGATTGCCAGCATCCCCACTGTGTAACATTTTTAACACTTGTAGGACCAGAATATCGCAACACTAATACTTCGCGAGATTAATAAACAACTGCATCGCGAAGGAGTCGCATGGAGGTAAATAAATGACGTAATAGATGACGATAGTTAGAACATGAGGAAAGTGTGAAAGACTTGGCGAGATTTAAGAGTGTCGCGAAGGCAAACAGTTGTATATTCGCGAGCATTCGCGAGAAGTTTCCGAAAATAAGGGACAGTATAGCTGTCACCCACTATGTAATACCCTATATAAAGGGTCGAGTAAGTCTGTTGTAAGGGGAGGTCTTTTTGAATTATGAAACAAGTCATTAGGAGAGAGAAAAGAAAGAGAGATTGAAATTTCTTTAGCTTTGTTCTACATTTCTTTGTAAATCTTTCAAGAAAACAATTAATAAAACACATCATTGTTCATCTTCAAATGGATTGATTAAACAGATTTGAGTGAGGGGTGTAGTGTGGGAAATCCCGCAACTACATTTGCGCTAGAAACAGGGATCGAAGAAGATCAACCTTGTGAATTGGAAGAATTAGGGATAACAAGAAAGAAATCTTGAATAATTTTTAACAAGTTACTAAAATTGAAAAATGGCTAGGAGAAAGAATGCATCAGAACAACCAACAATCATAAGGAGAAGTGGAAGATTAGTGGGAGAAAGAAGAAATGAAGTAGGTGAACCATCAAGGATAGATGCAAGAAATGGAGAAGAAAATCCAATTCAACCACCAATTCAACCATCAACTCAACCACCAATTCAACCATCAACTCAACCACCAATTCAACCAACCACCACAAAAACAAACAGTAATCGATTATGATAGAGTGAGCGTGCATACATGGAGATCGATTCTACGGAAGAAAGAGAAGAAGTACAACAATTGATGAATAATAGACAGAAGAGAGAAATCGAGAAGAGATGGGAGAAACAATTCGTGGAAATGAAGAAATCGCGGCATTAGAAGCGCCGAGACAAACAATACACGAAGAAAGGCGGTTAGAAAGCGAAGAACGCGCGAATCTAACAAGGCAAAACCACGAGTTGAGGATGGAAAATAGGAGGCTGCAAAATAGAAGATCAAGAAGTAGTAATCGATCGAGATCGGGATCGACTAGAGAAAATGGGAGAAGAACATTACTGCGGAGAACATTAATGAAGAAAATTTGGAAAGAGAGTTAAATCATGGCGAAGAAGGTCGCGAAGAGAGAGAACTAATAGAAAATCGTTATATTTTGGTAAACAATCACGATGATGGAAATCAAGAAGATAGGCAGCCTCGAGGACAGAATAACCCAATTAATGAAGAAAATCAGGAGGAAAGAAGAAGAGCACTACATGGGAGAGAAACACAAAGGAAACAAAAGGAAATTGAAGATGATATTGAAAAGCATTACATTGAGCAAGCACGTCTAGCCCGCGAGAGAGAGAGATTGAGAGCGAGAAATGGAAAATCGGGAATTAGAAGAAGCGATCCTACAGAATAACCATGATAATCGAGAGAGGAGGCGTGAGAGAAATCGCAACGATGGAGATATTAACGAAAAATACGAAAGAATACAAAAAGTAGTAGACACGAACGAAGAAGGAGAGAAGCGAGAATTAAAGAGACCAATCAATTCAAATGCTCCGAGGCAAATGAACAAATTCTGCGAGAATTGGTAGAGATGAGAGGAATATTGAACAACAGAAGAGAAGGAGGAGGGAGAAGGCAGTTAGATGAAGCTATCGCGGTGGCTGCGAAAAATCCTTTTACATTAGAAGTGCGATTAGGAGGAATACCCCAAAATGCAACTTTCCAAATAGCTAACTAGCATTTTTGATGGATCAACTTGTGCAAAGACAACACATCAAGGCTTATGTGAGATGTATGCTACAATGGGAAAAACCATGACGCTATATTATGCAAATACTTCGCGTCAAGTTTAACAGGAGAAGCTTTAAAATGGTTTGAGGGTTTCCCAAGGAATAGGATCACATCATTCAATCATTTACAGGCTATATTCTTGGGGGCGTATATAAGTAACAACTCTTCGCGACCGGCATTGAAGATGTATTTGGACTAAAACAAAGAGTTGGCGAGAGTCTAAGACATTTAACTATCGAGATGGAAGACGATGTGCAGCGAGATGGCCTAGCGGGGTAGATGAAAGATACCTCATACTTGTCATTCATAAATGCTATGTTCGCAACCAATTTATTATATGTTCGTTTTTTTAGAGTTAAGAATACAATTACAATGACTGAATTACGAGAGCTCCGGGAGGAATATATTGCTTTAGAAGAAAGACGAAACGAGATGGAATCTTACCCAAAGGCAAACACAAATTCTAGTGTCGCGAATGGAAGTTTATTACCTCAACTAATACACACAAGTGGCGAGCACATCACAAGGTCAACAGAAAGAAAAGCGGTTGATATAGAACCAAAGTTAGTGGCTATGGGAAGTCGCGATCAGGAAGAGTTTGAAAGAGAAAGAAATTTCTACAACCGTGGCGGAAACAATAAAATTCAAAGGCTTGATCAACCACAAGAAACCTATGGAGGTCAAAGGTATAATTCGCAAGAGACCTACGGAGGCCGAGGCGGGATTATCATAAAGGACAAATGAAGTCACAGAGTAGTGTGGGAGGAAATTAAAATGCCGCCATTGAACGCCAGTGTGGAAAAAATATGGGAAGCAATTCTTTTGATGGAAAACATACCTGCACCATGGAACATGGGAAGTGAACCACCACCTGGAGATAGAAGTCACGAGTTCTGTTCTTACCACCGCTTTCATGGGCACCTAACAAATGACTGCAGAAACATCAAGAGAATTATCCTAAGAATGATTGATCAAGGAAAGCTAAATCACTTTTTAAAAGAAGAAGAGAAAGTTCAACATTTGCCACCCCCCCCTACCAAAGGGAAAAGAAACATTTGTTATAGAAGTTGGGGCAAAGGCTAAAAATTTGTTTTGCAACTCCATTGTACACTCATACCGCACTATTAAAGATTTTCATGACAATGTAAAGTAGAGTTTTCGCGAGAGATGCTGATGATAAAGAAGTGATGAATGTTGCGAAGACATCGCAGCTAAAAGAGTGGCAACTACAGATTATTTCTTTCTCGGCTGAAGAAGTACCCAAAGGAAGAGAAATACATGATAGCCCACTGGTTGTGAAGCTGGAAATTAATCCAAAACCCATTGATGGCGAAGATGATGAAGCGGAAAATTGTTGGGCAATCAATAGAATATTGATTGATACTTTTGCGATTCATCAACATTCTTTTCTACCATACTTACAAAACTATGGGAGGAAGAGATGAAGACTTGATCCCTTCAACATACAAAATATATGGTTTTAACGGTACGCGAACAAGCCCAAAGGAGAAGTGCACATGAGGATACCCTTGCGGGGGTTATCGATGATATTTTGTTTTGTGTAGTTGATGTGGAATCTCCCTACAATGCATTGATTGGAAGACCATGGCTTCATCAAATTCTGGTATAGCATCGACATACCATCAGTGCATAAAATTTCCACATCCTAGCGGTGTCGGATTTATAAAAGGATATTGGATAGAGGGGCAAAAGTGTTATGAGGTGGATGTAGAAAGTCAAGCGAAGAGAGAACAAAAAAGAAAGGTTGGAGGAAGAGTGTACGGGATGAACAAAGAAAAGAAAGACTAATGGTAGATGCCATAGAAACAAAAAGAAGAAGAGATGTTTGCGAAGTGAATGCACAAAAGCAATCGAGTATCATGATACAAAGGAGACATTGAAATGGTGGACTGATGCGGAGGCGAAGGAAGTAAGAATAAAAGGTGTAAAAAATGAATAATTGCGAGAAAAGACAACAATTTAGTGATGAAAGCATGATAAGGATAAGAAGCGAGAGATGATGGTTGCGGAAAAATTGTGCGAGAATCTCGCCATGAAGAATGTATACAAATCTATTGAATAATGGAATCGAGATTGTGCGATAACATCGCAGACAAATGATTGAATAAATTGATAAAATGAATGAGTGAGTGAATGGGACAAACCTTTATGGCGTACACCCTAGTTCGCGAATGATATTTCGCAAGAGGCAAATGTAAGACCTAAAGTACGTCATATAAGGGGGTATCTCTTAACATGGCTCGGTGGAAGGTTACACCGCTCCCGAAACCTGGGTCATGGAGATTTGGGGCCCATGAAAGCCTATCCGGGAGATACCTTGGATTTCCAACTATATATATAAGGTTATACCCTGGTTGGACGCCCGAGGGTCTCTTCCAAGGAGTCGAGTGTATGACCAAGGCGCCGAGGTACACGGTTGAGTCAAGAGTGCGGGAGCATGGAACTTCCTTACCACTCTTGACAAGTCTTGGCACATGCTTTCTCGGCCCGAAGAAAACTCCACTTAGGGTGCAGTCTCGTAACCATAAACCATATAGGTATAAGGGATAAGAGGCTGCGAAAACAACTTAGTTGTTGTTAAGACCGGATGGGAGGAGCTAGTCTTGTATGGCCGATGTACGCCTCCTTGAAGGGGCAACCAGGGAGAAGATAAGGGCGGCACCCTCCATTAGGGAGCCGATAAGTGTCAAAAGACGCAAATGTCATGAGGCTTTATTCTCGCAAGAGAATTTAGGCTTGTCATATTTGTGCAATGATCCTGCAGAGGCAATAATACTAACGCGAGGGTAAGACGAGATCAATGGGTTTTTACATGAAAATGTAAGAACGTCCTGCGATTTCGTCGCAAAGACGACAATGTGCCGGGATTTTATGGTCGCAAGAACATTTAAACCTGCCATATTGTCGCAAATATAATGTCCTACAAAGGCAAAAATACTAAAAAAATGATAAGACAAGGTCAATGGGTCATTATATGAAAGTGTAAAGACGGCTGCGATCTTGTCGCAATGAGGGGTGGCAAAATAAGACCTTTACTTAGGAAGGCATAATAAGACCACACAAATAATGATAAGGCAAGATCAATAGATTTCTTAATCCATGAAGATATCTTGCGATCTTGTCGCGAAGATAGTGTTTAAAGTTAAAAAAAAAAAAAAAAAAAAAAAAAAAAAAAAATAAATGATGATATATATATTCATGGATGATTATATTTAACTCGCAAAGTTGATTATATCTTATGGACAGAGGCAAGTGTGAAGTTATAATTATAAAGAAGGGTTGTTTGATTAATATATCTGAACAAAGGAAGCAAAAATTGAAGTTTACATTCAATAGTCAAAGATATATGTATACGATATTACAAGAAATCAAAGAAGAAAGAGAAGTTATTTCTTTGTCGGTTCTTCTTCTTCATCTCGATTCTTTGGTTCCATCACTCTCGTCGTCGATTCTCCTTCTTCATTAGCTTCACTATCGAAACGTCTCGAGACAGGCAAGTTCTCGGAACTTCTTCAAATGAGAAAGGGATATGAATGAAGAGGGATGTTGTGATCCTTACAAACTATTTCCATAGCTTGATTGCGAAAAACGAACAAAGATCATTATTAAAATTCGCCACCGTAGTTTGGAATTGCTTTGCTTCAATTTAGAATATCTATTCTCGCGAGAGAGATCTTTTGCGAGACGCTCTTTTTCGATTTCAAGCTCTCCAATCCTTGTCTCAAATCTCTTTTCGGATTCTCAAAACATGAGGAAATGAATTAATGTTAATAATACAAAAGGAAAAATAACGAGAAAAGTAAAGAAGTATAACAAGCAACCTTCTCTTTCAAAGATCATATCCTTGATTAAGGTAGTTTGCTCGGTGCGAAGACTAACATCAACACCTAAGTTATTTCTAGCGTTATCTAAAACTTTCGAGCCTGGCAAATTCATCATCATTATTTATGACAAAAAGTGAACGAATTTGGTCTTCTCGCTCGCTAAGCATGGTATTCTGACGAAGGAGTTCATCTCTCTCAACTTGCACATCAAGGAGAGATTTTTGAAATTTTGCTAATGCTTGTGCACCTCTGTTAGTAATGCGATCTTTCTCATCTATGAGATCACTAAATTTCTTCCTTAAAGTTTTGGTTTTCTTCTTGGAGTCAACGTACTTTCGTTTAAAAAGATTAGCCAAACTTAAACTAGATGTATGCTCGATTTTTAAGAGATGATGTTTGGATTGAAGATCCTTTAATGAAAGAAGGTTAGCATCATTTGAAGAACAACTTAGAGATTCATTGAGGCGAGCAAGGAGGACATCATCATCCATGGGCTCGGGAAATGAATGGAGAAGAATGGACTCTTCAGAGAGATTATATATGTCTCATGAAAATGGTAAGTTAGGCAAAGAAAAGTAAATGGTAAAATAAAAGAAATCGAGGAATAAAGATTGCTATACCATAAAGTCAGCTGATTTGCGCTTTCAAGAGTAGATACTCTATTCTTGTTGAGAAGTAAGCTCAGCCTCCGAGTTGTTTAATTCGTTCATCCTTATCGCGAGACGACGCAACCCCAACTTCTAGTTCTCGAATTCTTTTGTTCAATTGCAAATTCTTCTTTTCAAGGTTGTTGCGTCTTCTCTCAAGGTCCGAGGCAGCAACAAAAGCAGCTCTCCCAGATCAGTCAAAAAAGAAAATAGAGAAATAATTAAAGATAAGAGCGGAGTCACAAAGAGGTAAAGAGGTGTGAACATACCAAAGCATTGAGAGCATTTAAAAGGCTCAGGTGTTATTGTTCGAGAAACTCCGAAAAAGACTCGATATCCTCCAACAATGGGGCATCACAGATCTTAGCGATAGTTTCGCAAGTACCAAACAAGTTTCTATCGCCAAAACCTTGCATAGAATCGGTAAAAACATTAGATAAAAGCGCCATAGCGAAGTATCCGAATGACTTTCCTTAGCGAGAAGAGGTGCCAATCTCATTTTCATCTTCCGAATTCTCGCTAGATTGGGAGTTAGAATGTGAAGGAGGTTGAAGTCTCCGTCTTTTGGAGGATGGGCCGAAGATTTGTCCTTGCGAGAAATGGCCTTATTCTTGCCTTTAACTCTCGCAGACTTGACTTTCCCCATCATTAATCTTTGCGATTTCAACTTCTTCAACACCAATCTTCACACACGAATAAAGATAAGAAATCCGTGAGAGGATTCTCTTTGTATTTCTTTCTCATTCTGGTGATCTAAAAATTTTCTGATAGGTGTAGAATACACCGTATTTACTATATAGAGTTTATGCTTTCTTTGCTATTTTTTCGTGTGAATTGTGTATCTTATGTTTGCTTTTGAGTTATCAGGTGCAATGGAGTCGCACGGAGGAAAAGAAGAAGAAAACGTTCGATTGGAGCTAAATGGAGCGAGGAGGTCAATTCATAGGCGAGACATGGAGCCGGGCCGAGAGTGCGCAAGGAGATGGGAAGAATTAGACTGTCGGGTACTGAACCGACAGCCATTGTTGAGCTGGTCACCCTTAACGGAACAAATTGGCGCTTATAGTCATCTTTGGTGTCCCTTATCTTTTTAGTGAGTGCTTATATCAATATTCATTCCTACACTTATCCAAAATTGTGTCTTCTCTTAATCATTGTCTTCACCTGAAAGAATTGAGAGAAAGAGAACTAGGGCTGCTGTGCAGCCATGGATCGAGAAATTGAGAAACCAGATCGTGAGAGAGAGGAATTAAGAGCAGCCATGGCAGGAATCGAGTGAGAAGAAGATGCTGCTATTTCTGGTATTTCTTTGTCTTAACTGGGATGCTATGAATTAAATTGGCGATTGTGGGTATTCGGATTCGGTTTTGAGATTGAAGTTGGGGCGAAGAACAAAGAAATTGGTGAAGACCTGATGGGTTTTACTGTCTATTGTGGATGAATTCGAAATCGGTGAAAATGGGTTTTGAGTTGAATCTGTGTTGGTGCTCTGTGTTGGTGGTTTGAGATAGAGAAGGACTTGGTGGCTTGTTTTTCAAAGGTCTTTGTGGTGCTTGTTGAGCTGGAGTCAGTAAAGCTAGGCAAAATGCAGTGGTGTGGACTGAAATGGCAGGAGCTGCAACTAATTGCAGGGCCTGAGAAGGAAGGAGTGACAGATTTGGAGCTGCAATTCAGGCACTGGTGGTGCAGCTATGGCTGGGTTTTGCATTTAATGGCCTGAGGTTGCAGATTTGGATGAACTCAGGCTATGGGTATTAAGATGGCAATGCTGTGATGGCTAGAGCAAGGGTGACATGTCAAGAAGTTCAAGGAGATGGCTCAGACGTGTGATAGTCTTGGTGATGGCCGAGTGTGAATTTGGTGATGCTTTGAGAAAGTTAGAGCTGGGAATGATGCACCGAAGTTGGAGGTCGTCTTGGGCTGAGGAGATGAGTAGGTCTGGTGGTTACAGGGATGATGTTTTGAGCTGTAGGAAGTGGAGTTGGTGCTGAGACAATTGAGCTCTGGGCTGTTGTTGCTTATGAGTTCAGGGAGAAGATTGCACAATGAATTTGTGTGATGTGGTAAGAAGATGGGTCTTGCCTATTGCAGGTTGTAGAAACTGAGCATGTGGGAATTGAAAGTGAGGCTTACAGTGCTTGAACTAGTTATGGTGGAACTGAGGCTGTGAGTTGAGGCTGTGCTTGAGTTGTTGGTGGTGCTCGCAGTTGTGTGGAGATGAAAAGAATATGGAAGCGGCGACACTGGAACTGAGTAGACAATTAAGGCAGTGTTGCAGGTGGAGCTAGTAGTGCCATTGGCCTTATGGTGCTGAGAGATTGCAGCAAGGCAATGGCATTGCAAGATGGAGGTATAGCTGGTGGTTAAGAAGCTGTGACTAATGCTGGGGAGTGGCAGGATTAAACTGATGGAAGTGTAGCTGATGCATCCAGATGAGCTGGTTGAGCCAAAGAAAATGGGTTTCCCACCGCAGTGTACCGAGGTGCGAGAATGGCGTAGTCGACCAATTCAGGTCGAATCGGTGGAATGCGGTGAAGGATGTCCGCAGAGAATACGGGCAATGGAGCTGGTGTTGGCTGTGTTAACCTTGAGCCGACAAGGTAGTGATACTCGTTGCCGGGGATTGCAGGGGAATGGTAGGAATTATTGGTCAAGCCCTGGAGTTAATTTGTGAACTGGGTTCAAACTTGTGGCGCATGCAAGCGTGCAAGAGATTGAGTTGTACCGAGAAGATATGGCTATGGCAAAGCTAAATTGGTGATTTTTGGGTTGAGCTTGAACTACATGGAAGAATGGATGGATGGTTGTGCAGCTCAGGTGGTTAAGCTGAGTGCAAGAAAGAAAGAAGATCAAGCTAGGACTGTAGCTAGTGATGAACATTATGGCTGGGCAGAGTGTGTGCGGAGTCTGGTGGCCTGCCATGGATGCAAAGCAGATGAACTGATGTTGAGGCTGTGCAGAGCAGAAAGAAGTGATGGAGGGTCCAAATAAGGGCCTGAAATGGAATTGAGGTGCAGCCTGGTAATGGTGCAGGGAAGTTTACAGCCATCTTGGCTGAAGTGCAATGATTGCACTGCAGAGATCAGGCCTGGCAATATGGCCTAGCCTGGACTAACTCATGTCAACTGAGTCAGTTGACTCCGAGTTGACCCGATCCAACTCAGTGATCTAGACCGATCTGACTCAGAGTTGACTCGCCGATTTGACCCCGTTCACCCGGTGACCGGGCGGACTTTGCCGGTCACCGGGGATGTTTTCCGGCGACTTTCCGGCCTATTTCCGGCCACAATACCAGTTTTCCGGCGAGCACATTTTTTTGGGATATATTTTCACATGGGTTTCTCACACATGGTTCATGGGCTTGGTGGACTTTTTGGTGATGGACTTTGAAGACCTAATTTTGGAAAGTGTGAAGGCTATAAGAAGAAGGAGTTTCTATTCTTTTAGTATCACGTATTTTCTACTGGAGTTTTGGAGGAGAGCGATTCTACTAGGGTTTGCTTCCATTTTATTTTACATGTTCTTCATTTTATTTTTGATAATAATTATGTTGAATCAAAATACTATGAGTAACTAAATACCTATTATTGGTTATGGGATAATAAGTGGATTTCACAAATAAGATTTGATTCAATGTATTAGTTTTGTCTCAAGTAATTTATTGATTATGATTCATGGTTTATAATGTTTATGATTTGATAGTTTGTTTGGTTGAGTCCGGAATCAATCCGATCTACTTTCATATCTAGAGCTATATTAGGGCTTTCAATACGAAAACGTTGTCTATCCCTGATTTTGAGTAGCATAAATGTGGGTAGTGCTTGTAGTGATATATCCTACTAGTCACATATGAATCGTAACTTGGGTTAAATCGAATTAGTGCTTTTACACATTTTGGTTGCCTTGATTAGTCTTATTCCGTAAAACTTATTGCTTTTAGGGAGTTAAACTTAATTGTGCTTTTACACTTTAGGTTGCTTTCTAGAAAGAATTCACATATGCATCTTTTAATGTGGTTGTGATGAAATCAGGGAATTAGCGGGATACTCTTGCGATCAAGGTATCCTAGGACTTTTAGTAAATTAGAGATTAAAATTTCAATTCTAGTCATTGTTGATAATTCGAGTTTGTGAATGAAACTATCCCGTGACCAATACTTTCTCCTTATTGATAAATTTTATTATTACTTTGCTTTCAATTTATTTTTATTGCTTTGAAACATCAACATCCCCCTTGGTCACTAAGAAACTGAAAATTTGCATAACAACATAAGCCTCTCTCGTGGATACGAACTCTTTCTTATTGCATACTACTTTATTTTAGTGAAGCAAGAAAGTGAAATTATATTTGACCGGGTGACAACCGATCAAATTTTAGGCGCCGCCACGGGAGGCATACGGCTTGTTATTAAGTTTTTAGTTTCTTTTTACAATTTCTCGCTTTTATACTTGCTTTTCGTTTATTGTCTTGTTTCTCACTTGTTTTTATGAGAATTGTTTTTCGTGTACTAATCCCTCGGCTTCCAAAGATTGGAATTATCAAAGGTGCGGGATAGCTACTCGAAGAGGCACAATACTCCAACCAAGGCAAGACACAACGGAAGAACAAGTCTTGGAAGTAGAACACGAAGCTCTTCATCGAGAAGAGGAAGAAGAGGTTCCATTCGTAGGAGAACCACTAATTGAAGAGGAAGAAGCAATGGGTGACAATGCGAACCGTACACTCAAGGATTTGGCTTCACATAGGCTTGATGCACAACAATGGTGTATCCAAACAAACACAACTTTCGAGATCAAGCCGGGTTGCTTAGAGAGTTGCCAAAGTTTCATGGTATGGCGAATGAGGACCCAAACAAGCATCTCATGGAGTTCCATACCATTGTCAAGGCTATGCTTCCAAATGAGACCGAAGTCGATGGTGCAATGATGAAAGTTTTTCCATTTTCTATGGTGGACACAGCGCTAAGGATTGGTTGTATTGTTTGCCACCTGGGAGTGTCACTACATGGAACGGTTTGAAGAAAATCTTTCTAGAGAGGTATTTTCCTGCGTCTAAGGCCACTCAAATTCGCAAAGAGATTTGTGGAATAAAGCAACATGTTGGAGAATCATTGTATGAATGTTGGGAGAGGTACAAGAGATTGGTGGCAAGCTGTCCACACCATCAAGTTAGTGATGCTATGATAATCCAATACTTCTACGAAGGTCTTCAATCAAGTGATAGATATCTTCTAGATGCTGCGGGTGGTGGTGCTCTAGTGAACAAGACGGTGGCCCAAGCTGCCGAGTTGATTGAAAGCATGGCTGCGAACTCGCAACAATTCTACACAAGAGGTGAACCAATGGTAAGGCAGGTGCATGAAGTTAGTGATTCATCATCATCACACCGTGATCAAAGGATGGACAATATGGAGCAAATGATACAAAGGATGGCTGCGGTTATTCTACCTTCACATGGTGAAGAGATGGAGCAAGCTAGTGCGATTTTTCCAAACCAACAAAGAAGGTATGATCCCTACTCCAACACCTACAATCCGGGATGGAGAGATCATCCAAATTTCAGCTATGCCAACAAGCAAGGTGCGGTCCAACAACCAAATTTCAATCGTTCGAGTGGATTTCAACCACAACAACAACAATTCCAACAACAACAAAGAACAATTTCAACCGCAACAACAACAATTTCAAAGAACCACAACAATCGGTTCAAGGTTCCGATATCGATGCAAAGTTACATACAATGATGCAAGGTATTTCTACCATGTTCAAAGAGAGCCAACAAGAAACTAAGAGTGCTATCAAGGATTTGCAGACTCAAGTAGGCTCCATGGCGGTAGATATCAACAATTTGAAGGCACAAAATAGTGGGAGACTTCCTTCTCAACCTATCAACCCAAAAGAGGGTGTTAATGCAATTACATTGAGAAGTGGTACACAACTTGTGCAACCCGAAGTTGCTGATTTGGGTGAAGAGGAAGCTCCAAAGGAGCCGGTTTTGGAAGAAAAGAGGGATGAAATTCCCCAAACACCCGAGGTACCAATTCCTAACTCTAAAACTCCGGTTTCTACTTATGTTCCTCCTATACCTTTTCCTCGCAGATTTGCAAGTTCAAAGAAGGCGGAACTAGAAAAGGAGATTTTAGACGTTCTTAGGAAGATTCATGTGAATATACCACTCCTTGATGCTATCAAGCAAGTTCCCAAGTATGCAAAAGTGTTGAAGGACTTGTGTACCAATAAACAAAGGCTCAAAGGTAATGAAGTGTTGAGTGTGGGGGAGAATGCTTCGGCAATCTTACAACACAAACTCCCACTGAAATGCAAAGACCCGGGTAGCTTTGACATTCCCGTCACAATTGGTAACACCACTTTTAATAAAGCAATGTTGGATTTAGGTGCATCCGTTAATGTTATGCCTGCATCTATGTACAATTCACTTAATCTAGGTCCTTTGAAAAAGGCTGGAATTGTGTTGCAATTAGCCGATCGTTCTAATGTCTACCCAATGGGTATTGTCGAGGATGTTCTTGTGCAGGTTAATCAA
This sequence comes from Papaver armeniacum, assembly GCA_023531295.1. Taxonomy (NCBI): domain Eukaryota; kingdom Viridiplantae; phylum Streptophyta; class Magnoliopsida; order Ranunculales; family Papaveraceae; genus Papaver; species Papaver armeniacum. The sequence goes on along the minus strand of JAJJWW010013984.1, from coordinate 146,167 downwards.
CTTGTATTCCCAGCTGACTTTTGTGTGTTAGAGATGGATGAAGGTTCACCGGACTCGTCTCTTCCATTGCTACTTGGGCGTCCCTTCATGAAAACGGCGAAAACCATTATTGATGTGGACAAGGGAACGTTGACTATGGAGTTCGATGGAGAAATAATACGTTTCAACATTTTCGAGACGATGAGATATCCTAGTGATGTCCACTCTTGTTTCTCCGTTGATGTTTTGGATACATTAGCTCAACAAGTGTTTGAATTGAATCATGATGATGCTTTGGAAACTGTTTTAACTACAACCATGGATGACGGTATTGAGTGTGGTAACGAAGTTAAGGAAGCCCTTGGTGATCTCAACTCACTACAAGGATGTCCGGAACTCACAATATCTCTTTTATTTCTTTACCACGCAGTGATGAACAACTTTTACCTTCTATTGTTAAATCTCCAAAGTTAGAATTGAAACCTCTTCCAAGTCACTTAAAGTACTTGTACTTGGGTGATAATGAAGAGTTACCTGTGATTGTTTCTAACGAGCTTAGTGAATTACAGGAGCAAAAACTTCTACGGGTGTTAAGGAAGCACAAGACGGCCATAGGATGGACAATCGCCGACATCAAGGGTATAAGCCCTGCCGTTTGTATGCATAAGATTCGTTTGGAGGACGATGCAAAGCCTACAAGGGACGCGCAACGTCGTTTAAACCCTCCCATGATGGAAGTTGTGAAAAAGGAGATACTAAAGCTCTTGGAAGTGGGTGTTATCTACCCCATATCCGATAGCAAGTGGGTGAGCCCGTACAAGTTGTACCAAAGAAATCGGGGTAACGGTGGTAGAGAATGATGAAAATGAACTTGTCCCAACTCGTGTGCAAACCGGTTGGAGGGTTTGTATTGATTATAGAAAGTTGAATGCCACTACTAGGAAGGATCATTTTCCTTTACCCTTTATTGATCAAATGCTTGAACGTTTAGCTGGACATGCTTATTATTGCTTCCTTGATGGTTATTCAGGGTACAATCAGATTGTGATAGCACCGGAGGACCAAGAAAAAACTACTTTCACTTGTCCTTTCGGCACTTTTGCTTATAGAAGGATGCCTTTTGGCTTGTGTAATGCTCCAGCTACCTTTCAAAGGTGTATGGTAAGTATTTTCTCCGAGTATGTTGAAAACATCATTGAAGTGTTTATGGATGACTTTAGTGTCTTTGGTGATTCATTTGATCTATGTTTGAACAACTTGTCATTAATCCTTGAAAGATGTGTTGAAACAAATCTTGTGCTAAATTGGGAGAAGTGCCATTTCATGGTAACTCATGGCATAGTTTTAGGCCATATAATATCTTCTAAGGGCTTGGAAGTTGATAAAGCTAAGATAGACCTTATTCGTGCTCTAACCCCTCCCACTACGGTGAGGGAGATACGTTCTTTTCTTGGTCATGCAGGTTTCTATCGTAGATTTATCAAGGATTTTTCCAAGATAGCATCACCACTTTGCAATTTATTGCAAAAAGATGTGGTTTTTAACTTCGATGAGAAGTGTATGGCGGCATTCAATCGTTTGAAAGAACTTTTGATTTCAGCCCCTATCATTAAACCACCGGATTGGAGCAAGCCGTTTGAGCTAATGTGTGATGCTAGTGACTACGCGGTTGGTGCAGTGCTTGGGCAACGTGAGGGGAAGATACCTCATGCTATTTACTATGCTTCTAGAACGTTAAATGAAGCCCAACAAAACTACACAACCACTGAAAAAGAGTTTTTAGCTATTGTATTTGCATTGGAGAAATTTCGCTCTTATCTAATTGGTACAAAAGTTGTTGTCTTTTCTGACCATGCAGCTCTTAGGTACTTACTAATGAAGAAAGAAGCGAAACCAAGGCTCATACGATGGATTCTACTCTTGCAAGAGTTTGATATTGAGATCAAGGACAAGAAAGGAATTGAGAACACCGTTGCGGATCACTTGAGCCGTCTTGCTGTGGACAAGGAAGCTATCCCATTGCGTGAAAGCTTCCCGGATGAGCAACTATTCTCAATTGCCTTTGGAGAACCATGGTACGCTGATATTGTGAATTACTTGGTAACTAAACAAATCCCAACGAACTTGTCTCGTGCTGAGAGAGACAAACTTAAGAGGTTAGGGAACCGATACATATGGGATGATCCATACTTATGGAAACATGGCAGCGACCAAGTAATAAGAAGGTGCGTTCCCGAATCCGAGTTTAATTCTATCTTGTCATTTTGTCACTCCTATGCTTGCGGAGGACATTTTGGAAGTAAAAGAACCGCTTACAAGGTACTTGAAAGCGGTTTCTATTGGCCAACCTTGTTTAAGGATGCATATACATTTTGTACAACATGTGATAGGTGCCAAAGAACAGGCAATCTAGGTGCCCGAAATCAAATGCCACAAACTTTTATTCAATTTATTGAAGTTTTTGATGTATGGGGTATAGATTTTATGGGTCCTTTTGTCAACTCGCATGGGAATTATTACATCTTACTTGCTGTTGATTATGTCTCTAAATGGGTGGAGGCTAAAGCCACCCCTACTAATGATTCCAAGGTTGTTTCAGATTTTGTGCAAACTAATATTTTTGCAAGGTTTGGAATTCCAAGAGCCATAATTAGCGATGGAGGTTCTCACTTCAACAACAGGTTTTTACAAAGCTTGTTGAAGAAGTACAATGTGTCGCACAAGGTTGCAACACCTTATCATCCTCAAACAAATGGACAAGCCGAGGTGTCTAATCGGGAGGTGAAATCCATACTTGAGAAGACGGTGAATCCAACAAGGAAAGATTGGAGCATGCGACTAAATGATGCTTTGTGGGCATATAGAACCGCATACAAGACACCTATTGGGATGTCTCCCTTTAGGCTTGTGTATGGTAAACCTTGTCACTTACCCGTGGAGATTGAGCATAAGGCGTTTTGGGCGATTAAACAATGCAACATGGAGATGGATGGGGCTGGAAAGCAAAGGAAGTTGCAACTCCAAGAGCTAGAAGAGCTTCGCAATGATGCATTTGAAAGCTCTCGCATTTATAAGGAAAAACGAAGGCCTTTCATGATACTATGATTTCTAGAAAACAATTTTGTGTTGGGCGAAAGTGCTTTTGTTTAATACTCGCTTGCATTTATTTCCGGTAAATTAAGGTCACGATGGATCGGACCTTTTATTGTTACTAATGTGTTTTCTCATGGTGCAGTAGAAATTCGTAGCATTGCTACAGGCAAGGAACTTAAAGTTAACGGGCACCGTTTGAAACCATATTATGAGAATTTCACTTCCGAAGTGGTGGAAGGAGCTAATTTTGTGGATGCACTCCCTCTGGAGGAGTCATAGAAAGCAGGGAGATAGTCGGGCTGACGACTTTAAACCAAGCGCTAAGTGGGAGGCAACCCACCGGTTTTGTATCTCTCCCTTTATCTTTTTATTTTTAAGCATTTTATCTTTCTTTTCGTGTTTTTGCATATCATTTGCGGAATTTCCCACCTTGAACCTTCTTTGGATGATTCAATTTTACATTGAGGACAATGTAAAGTTTAAGTGTGGGGGAGCATTTATATGTTTGTATAGTTTGTTTTATGCGTTTAGTAGTTTTATGCCATGAAAAAAAAAAAAAAAAAAAAAAAAAAAAAAAAAAAAAAAAAAAATGTGCTTTTTGAACTCCGAAATCTAGAAACTTGTGCCTTTAGGATGACACCATTAGTGGATGGAACCATTTTGAATGCAGGAGTTGAGGAACCAATTAACTAAAAGGGACGAACATAGCTCATGAAATCATAAATTATATGATAGTTGTTACCATATCTCGGAATATCACCATATCACATGCTATTTTTATTTTTCCATATTTTTCTATTGTTCTCTAAGTGCTTTGGTGGGTCACTAAAAATCGAGTTGTTATTGCTGCTAGGATGATTAGAGTGATTGAGTTGCTAGAAAAAGAAAAAAAAAAAAAAAAAAAAAAAAAAAAAAAAAAAAGAGACCGACCAATTAGACCAAACGGAATAAAGAATGACACTTGGGAATAGCAGTATGTGTGAAACGTAGTCCCTGTCTCCGTCGCCTAAACAAGCGTGGAATGCAGGATCCAAGGCAACTATCACGTACTTGCTGACAAGAAGCATGCGCTTGGATCCAAATTTGATCTAATCATGCCGTCTAAAAAAAAAAAAAAAAAAAGAAAAAGAAACAAAAAGTGAAAAAGAAAAGAAAGTATTTTATATTTGGTGAATAAAGTCACTCCTGGTTCCCTTGTATATGCCAGCGAGTTGATGTAGAAATAAGTTTGTTGACCACTGGTTCCCTTGTATATGCCAGTGTGTTGACGCTAGAATTGACCAGTAGCTCAATCCAATAGGTTTCATAGGTTCATCTTAGCAGTGACCTTCAGACAGATATGGGAAACATCGAACACTTGTGAACATTCGCCAACATCTACATCTTTATCCATCTTCTTAATCTTTTCATTGTGATTGTGGTTTGTTAGTTTCCGAGTATTGTGGCTTGTTCAACTATCTAATTAAAGCTTTATTTACTTGAATATGAACTGAATTTGCAAGGTACTTCCTCCTGTAGTCAATTTGGATTCATTCATTGATTTGTCACGAATAGACGGAGTTTGAAATATAGGTTTTGTAGGTATATCTCTAGTAAACCTTCACGAGACTATAACTCGTCCACTAGGGACACTTAGTGGTTTAAAGGCTTGTTATTTATGCTAAAATTAACCGTAGCCTCGACGACACGGAGTTGTTGTATTTTATTGTTTTGTTTGATTTGCTCGAGGACAAGCAAAGTCTAAGTGTGGGGGAATCTGATAGGTGTAGAATACACCGTATTTACTATATAGAGTTTATGCTTTCTTTGCTATTTTTTCGTGTGAATTATGTATCTTATGTTTGCTTTTGAGTTATCAGGTGCAATGGAGTCGCACGGAGGAAAAGAAGAAGAAAACGTTCGATTGGAGCTAAATGGAGCGAGGAGGTCAATTCATAGGCGAGACATGGAGCCTGCTGAGAGTGCGCAAGGAGATGGGAAGAATTAGACTGTCGGGTACCTGGAACCGACATGCCATTGTTGAGTGGTCACCCTTAACGGGAACAGCTGGGCGCTTATAGTCATTTTTGGTGTCCCTTATCTTTTTAGTGAGTGCTTATATCAATATTCATTCCTACACTTATCCAAAATTGTGTCTTCTCTTAATCATTGTCTTCACCTGAAAGAATTGAGAGAAAGAGAACTAGGGCTGCTGTGCAGCCATGGATCGAGAAATTGAGAAACCAGATCGTGAGAGAGAGGAATTAAGAGCAGCCATGGCAGGAATCGAGTGAGAAGAAGATGCTGCTATTTCTGGTGTTTCTTTGTCTTAACTGGGATGCTATGAATTAAATTGGCGATTGTGGGTATTCTGGATTCGGTTTTGAGATTGAAGTTGGGGCGAAGAACAAAGAAATTGGTGAAGACCGATGGGTTTTACTTGTCTATTGTGGATGAATTCGAAATCAGTGAAAATGGGTTTTGAGTTGAATCTGGTGTTGGTGCTCTGTGTTGGTGGTTTGAGATAGAGAAGGACTTGGTGGCTTGTTTTTTTCTTTGTGTGTCTTGCTGTTGAGCTGGAGTCAGAAAGCTAGGCAGTGCAGTGGTGTGGATGAAATGGCGGGGAGATGCAACTAATTGCGGGCCACGAGAAGGAAGGAGTGACAGATTTGGAGCTGCAATTCAGGCACTGGTGGTGCAGCTATGGCTGGGTTTTGCATTTAATGGCCTGAGGTTGCAGATTTGGATGAACTCAGGCTATGGGTATTAAGATGGCAATGCTGTGATAGTCTTGGTATGGCCAGAGTGTGAATTTGGTGATGCTGAGAAAGTTAGAGCTGGGAATGATGCACTGAAGTTGGAGGCTGTCTTGGCTGAGGAGATGAGTAGGTCTGGTGGTTACAGGGATGATGTTTTGAGCTGTAGGAAGTGGAGTTGGTGCTGAGACAATTGAGCTCTGGGCTGTTGTTGCTTATGAGTTCAGGGAGAAGATTGCACAATGAATTTGTGTGATGTGGTAAGAAGATGGGTCTTGTCTATTGCAGGTTGTAGAAACTGAGCATGTGGGAATTGAAAGTGAGGCTTACAGTGCTTGAACTAGTTATGGTGGAACTGAGGCTGTGAGTTGAGGCTGTGCTTGAGTTGTTGGTGGTGCTCGCAGTTGTGTGGAGATGAAAAGAATATGGAAGCGGCGACACTGGAACTGAGTAGACAATTAAGGCAAGGTGTTGCGGGGTGGAGCTAGTAGTGCCATTGGCCTTATGGTGCTGAGAGATTGCAGCAAGGCAATGGCATTGCAAGATGGAGGTATAGCTGGTGGTTAAGAAGCTGTGACTAATGCTGGGGAGTGGCAGGATTAAACTGATGGAAGTGTAGCTGATGCATCCAGATGAGCTGGTTGAGCCAAAGAAAATGGGTTTCCCACTGAACAGCTGAGGTGCAGAATGGCGTAGTCGACCAATTCAGGTCAGAACTGGTGGAATGCAGTGAAGGATGTCCGCAGGAGAATACAGCAATGGAGTGGTGTTGGTCGTGTTAACCTTGAGCCGACAAGGTAGTGATACTCTTTGCTGCCGGGATTGCGAAGGGAATGGTAGGAATTATTGGCTGAAGCCTGGAGTTAATTTGTGAACTGGGTTCAAACTTGTGGTAGTGGCAGGCAAGAGATTGAGTTGTACTGAGAAGATATGGCTATGGCAGGCTAAATTGGTGATTTTTGGGTTGAGCTTGAACTACATGGAAGAATGGATGGATGGTTGTGCAGCTCAGGTGGTTAAGCTGAGTGCAAGAAAGAAAGAAGATCAAGCTAGGACTGTAGCTAGTGATGAACATTATGGCTGGGCAGAGTGTGTGCGGAGTCTGGTGGCCTGCCATGGATGCAAAGCAGATGAACTGATGTTGAGGCTGTGCAGAGCAGAAAGAAGTGATGGAGGGTCCAAATAAGGGCCTGAAATGGAATTGAGGTGCAGCCTGGTAATGGTGCAGGGAAGTTTACAGCCATCTTGGCTGAAGTGCAATGATTGCACTTCAGAGATCAGGCCTGGCAATATGGCCTAGCCTGGACTAACTCATGTCAACTGAGTCAGTTGACTCCGAGTTGACCCGATCCAACACAGCAACTCGACCCGATCTGACTCAGAGTTGACTCGCCGATTTGACCCTGTTGACCCGGTGACCGGGCGGACTTTGCCGGTCACCGGGGATGTTTTCCGGCGACTTTCCGGCCTATTTCCGGCCACAATACCAGTTTTCCGGCGAGCACATTTTTTGGGATATATTTTCACATGGGTTTCTCACACATGGTTCATGGGCTTGGTGGACTTTTTGGTGATGGACTTTGAAGACCTAATTTTGGAAAGTGTGAAGGCTATAAGAAGAAGGAGTTTCTATTCTTTTAGTATCACGTATTTTCTACTGGAGTTTTGGAGGAGAGCGATTCTACTAGGGTTTGCTTCCATTTTATTTTACATGTTCTTCATTTTATTTTTGATAATAATTATGTTGAATCAAAATACTATGAGTAACTAAATACCTATTATTGGTTATGGGATAATAAGTGGATTTCACAAATAAGATTTGATTCAATGTATTAGTTTTGTCTCGCAATTTATTGATTATGATTCATGGTTTATAATGTTTATGATTTGATAGTTTGTTTGGTTGAGTCCTAATCAATCCGATCTACTTTCATATCTAGAGCTATATTAGGGCTTTCAATACGAAAACGTTGTCTATCCCTGATTTTGAGTAGCATAAATGTGGGTAGTGCTTGTAGTGATATATCCTACTAGTCACATATGAATCGTAACTTGGGTTAAATCGAATTAGTGCTTTTACACATTTTGGTTGCCTTGATTAGTCTTATTCCAGAAAACTTATTGCTTTTAGGGAGTTAAACTTAATTGTGCTTTTACACTTTAGGTTGCTTTCTAGAAAGAATTCACATATGCATCTTTTAATGTGGTTGTGATGAAATCAGGGAATTAGCGGGATACTCTTGCGATCAAGGTATCCTAGGACTTTTAGTAAATTAGAGATTAAAATTTCAATTCTAGTCATTGTTGATAATTCGAGTTTGTGAATGAAACTATCCCGTGACCAATACTTTCTCCTTATTGATAAATTTTATTATTACTTTGCTTTCAATTTATTTTTATTGCTTTGAAACATCAACATCCCCCCTTGGTCACTAAGAAACTGAAAATTTGCATAACAACATAAGCCTCTCTCAGGATACGAACTCTTTCTTATTGCATACTACTTTATTTTAGTGAAGCAAGAAAGTGAAATTATATTTGACCGGGTGACAACCGAGTAAATTCGCAAATTGAGGATCTCTAACATTGTCGGGATATAAAGATCCTTTAACGGCACCACGAGAGGCGAATTCAAGCATCGAAGCGAATACAATCGCCGTTCAATTGATAAATAGCCCGCGAGAATTTCTCGTGAGCAAGAATCTCATAAAATAATGGCATTTCGGGATTATATAAAGGAATGGGAAGCCCTGCGAGGAGTTGACCTAGCGAGACTATAATTTTCTGATCATCACATTGATGATCAGAAAACAATTTTGCAGAAAGCATAGATGAGGATTCTTGATGTGGAATGGTAGATAAAGTGAAACCCTTTTCCTGTAATTTCTTTTGAACATCGTAAAATGAGGAGCGTATGTACGACCAAGTGAAGCCATTATCGAGTATAGGGATGAAAGGAAAAGTGAAGAATTGAAAAGGAAGCGAGAGCGAAGCGCAAATTGCGGAAGGAGAAAGGTAAAGAAAAGTTGCAGAGGGAAAATAAAAGAGAAGAAGAGAAAAAGTAGAAAACTATATATAGAGAAGAGAGTTCTCGAAAGCAAATGCATTTAATGTAAGATGGGACGTGAATGGTTAAGAATAATCGGTTGAAAGAGACGTGTCAAGAAAAGAGTGGAAGAAGAAACACCTGTAATAAATTCCGTACATAAACAAAACGAGTGAAAATGAACAATCGCAAGATAAAGATAAGCAGATTGCGGCACTTTAAAACATTGGTTCTCATGACATTCTCTTCTTCGCAGAGAAGACATGAGAAGAGGCAAGATGTAGGACTGAATATCGCAACACTAATACTTCGCGAGATTAATAAACAAATCGCATCGCGAAGGAGTCGCATGGAGGTAAATAAATGACGTAATAGATGACGATAGTTAGAACATGAGGAAAGTGTGAAAGACTTGGCGAGATTTAAGAGTGTCGCGAAGGCAAACAGAGTTGTATATTCGCGAGCATTCGCGAGAAGTTTCCGAAAATAAGGGACAGTATAGCTGTCACCCACTATGTAATACCCTATATAAAGGGTCGAGTAAGTCTGTTGTAAGGGGAGGTCTTTTTGAATTATGAAACAAGTCATTAGGAGAGAGAAAAGAAAGAGAGATTGAAATTTCTTTAGCTTTGTTCTACATTTCTTTGTAAATCTTTCAAGAAAACAATTAATAAAACACATCATTGTTCATCTTCAAATGGATTGATTAAACAGATTTGAGTGAGGGGTGTAGTGTGGGAAATCCCGCAACTACAACACTGCTTCTCATTCCTTTCGTGTTAAACATCTAAGCGAGGGTCCATTAAAGGATTTTCGGTATAATACCCCATCTCTTAATTCATAATTTGTTGCACGACTTTTTAATTTGTGCATCTCTAATCTATTTCTTGGTGTTTCTCCTTTCATTAGATAAGCATGAAGTTCTGTCCTCCAATCCTCGCAATGGGGTCTTTGTGTTTCATCTTCTATGAGCATTACTCCCGCTTCTTCCTCTTCCTCTTTGTTGATTGATGGTGATAGAAGTGTCTGTATTTTTATGTATCTCGCAGATGGATCTGTCATCATACTTGATATAAAAGCAAAAGCATCTGCAAGTCTATTGTCTTTTCTTGATATGTGTCTCAACTTTATTTTTGGTACCTTTCATTGACATTCAACAAGTTTTTTGTATTTTTCAAGGATGCTTCATTTGTAGTATACTCTTCTTTTATCCGCGAATAGCTAACTGAGAATCATTGGTAACTCTACATTCTCCAACTTCATTTCTATGGCAAATCGCAAAGCATGCACTATAGCTTCATACTCTGTCTCATTGTTGGTAGATGCAAATTCCAATCTGAAAGAGAAAGCCATTTTATTTCCTTCTGGAGAAATTATAATGATCCCAATTCCGTTACCTTCTCCATTTGACGATCCATCTACCAATATTTCCCATCTGTTTGGCTCAGTTAATAAATCCCTTGGATTTCCATGTTCTTCTTCTATATCCATCATTTCTTCCACTGCTTCATCCTCTTCTTATGGAAATTCTGCTAAAAAGTCTGCAACAACTTGTGATTTAGGTGAGGATAACACTTCATATTTAAGCTTGCAATGACTTACTTGAGCATTCCATCTTTCAACCCTTCCTGACCTTTTTGAATTTTTCATGACTGATTCAATTGGTACTTTTGTCATTACCTTAACTGTGTGTGCTTCGAAGTAGATGCGAAGTTTAAATGTTGCGTAAACTAACGCCAAAATTAATTTTTCAATTTTTGAATAATTTTTCTCTGCGGCATTGAATGTTTTGCTGATGTAATAAATTGGTTTTTCTACTCCTACGTCCAGTCGCAATAATACTGCACTTAGTGCATGCGAGGTTGTCGCGAGGTAAATTAGTAATTCTTCCCCTGGTTCTGCCTTTTGTAAGATTGATATATCCATTAGATGTTATTTTATTCATTGTAATGCTCTTTCGCATTCATTTGTCCATCTAAACTTCGCTCCCTTTTTAAGTATGTTGAAGAAATGCTTGCACTTATCAGATGATCGCGAGATGAATCTTCCTAGCGAAGCTAATAGTCCATTTAATTTTTGCACATCTTTCACTGTTGCTGGTGTTGGCATATTGCGAATTGCTTGTACTTTCTCCGGATCAACTTGTATTCCTTCTTTTGACACAATGTATCCTAAAAAATTTCCAGATACCACCCCAAAGGTACATTTTTCTGGATTTACTTTGATGTTGAAAAGCCTCATTTGTTCAAAAATTTCCTTCAAATCTTGTACGTGATCTTTTGCTTCTTTGCTTTTTATTAACATGTCATCCACGTATACCTCTAGTGTTTTATGTATCCATTGTTCGAACACTTTCTCTACCATCCTTTGATACGTTGCACCTGCATTTCGCAAACCGAATGGCATTTTTGTGTAACAATATAATCCTCTTGGAGCGAAAAAGGCAGTATGCTCTTGGTCTTCTTTAGCGAGAGGAATTTGATTGTATCCCTTATATCCATCAAGAGAGGATATCCTTTCATTTCCGCCGATTCAACCATCTCATGGAATATCCGGCAAGGGAAAACTATCTTTTGGACAAGCTTTGTTTAGATCGGTAAAATCTATGCAAATTCTTATTCCTTTTTTCTTCTTTGGGACTACAACCATATTCGCTATCCATTCGGGGTATTTTGCTTGTCTAATAATTCCAGCATCAAGCATCTTCTGCAATTCTTCTTCTATTTGAGGATGGTATGCTGTTACAATTTTTCTAATCCTTTACTTGAATGGTCTTGCATTTTTGTCAATCTCTAATTTATGGCACGCTACAGATGGATCTATTCCAGGCATCTCATCCGTATCCCATGCGAAAATATCTTTGTAATCTCGCAACAAATCAATAGTCTTTCTTTCCTCATCTGCTTCCATTTTAGTCCCAATTTTTAACATCTTTGGTTCTTCTTCGGTTCCAATATTTACTTCCTTTGTTGGTTCTGCCGCAGTGTAGCTAGCCTTCGGTTCTCCCATGGGTGTTGGTCCTTTTATTTCCTTCGCGAGATCATTCTCTTCATCATATATTCCTTTTCCTTCTTCCGCTCTTATCATGTAAGTTCTAAATTCTTCTTCCTTTTTCGCTGCTTTTGCCATCTTCTTGCGATCTTTTCGCCTCTTCACCTGTTCTTCATAATGTTTTACCTCGATTTGATGATATATTCTTCCTTTATCAGTATCTCCTTTAATTTCGCCAATTCCACTCGGTATAGGAAATTTGACACATTGATGAAATGTTGATGCTACAGCTTTTATTGCATGTATCCATGGTCTTCCCAACAACATGTTATATGGTGATTCCATATCCACTACACATAACGTCACATGTGTTTCAATTTCTCCCAACAAAATTCGCAATTTTATTTCCCCTTTAGGTTTTGTTATGGATTTTCCGAAACCATAGATATGATATGTTGCGGAAGTCAATTCTTCAACTTTGTATCCCAATTTCTTATAAGCATGATAAAACATTATATTCACTGAGCTCCCTATGTCCACCAAGGTTCTATTTATTGCCCACTCTTCTACTGTTTTTGTTAATTTTCCCTCTTCTTTGCTCGCGCTTATCGTAATCACCAATGGAGATGTGTGATTTAAATTCTTTCCTGATATCTCCGTTACAGTGAACATAATCTTCTGTTTTTCCCATTCTTTCAAAGGTGATGATTTCTCTGCTATTATAATCTTCTTTCCTTCAAAATCTCTTTTGTGTATTCTTCCTTTGATGTTTTCATGAAATTCATTAACCATTGCTTTTGTAATCATATTACATTCCAATTCTTCATTACTCTCTTTGATTCTAGTTTTCTCCAATTTATCCATCATACTCTTGATTTTAACAATTTTAGTGACAATATCCATCTCTTATCTTCAATTGATCCCTGTTTCTAGCGCCAATATGTAGTTGCAGGAAATCCTAGACTACACCCCTTGTAGTTGCAGGAAATCCCACACTACACCCCTCACTAGAATTTACTCAACTAATCCATTTGAAGATGAATAACTATCTATTTTATTGATTATTTTCTTGAAATGTTTACAAAGGAAGATAGAACAGAGCCAAAGAAATTACAATCACCCTAAATTTTCTCTCTCCTAATGACTTGCTTAACAATTCAAAAACAGAACCCCCTTACAACAGACTTACTCACCCCTTTATATAGGGTAGTACACAGTGGATGAAAGCTAAGCTGTCCTTTATTTTCTGGAATAACTCGCGAAGTGTCGCAAGTGTATAAGTGTTCATCCTCGCGACACTCTTAACTTTCGCCAGATTTTCACATCTTCCTCGTGTTCTGGCTGTCGTCATTCATTGCGTCATTTATTTTACTTCCCTGCGACTCCCTCGCAATGTCGTCATTTATTAATCTCGCGAAGTATTGATGTCGCGATATTCTGATCCTTCATCTTGCCTCTTCTCATGTCTTCTCTGCGAAGGAGAGAATGTCATGAGAACCAATATTTTGAGATGCCGCAATTGCTCATCTTTATCTCGCAATTGTTCATTTTTATCTGTTTTATTCATGTACGGAATTTATTACAGGTGTCTCCTCTTTCACTCTTTTCTTGACACGTCTCTTTCAACCGTTTATTCTTGACCATTCACGTCCCATCTCGTATTAAATGCATTTGTTTTCTCGAGGATTCTCCTCTCTATATATAGTTTTCTTACCCTTCTCTTTTTCTCTTTTATTTTCCCTCTGCAACTTTCCTTCAACTTTCTTCCTCCGCAATTTGCGCTTCTGCTAATGTAAACCTCCCCTTTTTTCTTTCTCTCGATCTTCAATTCCCCATTCATTCCCATACTCTAATAATGGATTCACTTGGTCGTACATATAAACCCCTTTTTGAGGAAACTCAAAAGAATTTTCAAGAGAAGGGTTTCATCTTATCGACCATTCCTGATCAAAAGTCTTCATCTATACTTTCTGCAAAACTATTTTCTGATCATCAGTGTGATGATCAGAAAATCATAGTCTCGCTAGGTCAACTCCTCGCAGGCCTTCCCATTCCTCTATACAATCCCGAGATACCTTTATTCTATGAAATTCTTGCTCATGAGAAATTCTCGCGAGCTATTTACCAACTGAGCGGCGACTGCATCCGCCTAATGCTTGAATTCGCCAATCGTGGCGCTGGTAAAGGATCTTTATATCCTGATGATGTCAAAGATCCTAGATTCGCAAATTTACCAATAGTCGCTGAGAAATATACCGTAGAAAATTTCTTTGCGAATTATACAGTAATAAATATGAGAAATGATAAATCTCGCTGGGGTGCTCGATTGAAGAGAAAAGATAACATTGATGCTGATAAGCTGCTCATGCAAGATATTGACTGGCACTCGGGCAAAAATAATATTCCTCGGCATTCCAAAGATGAGAAGTGGTGGGTTGTTCCTTTATTTACGAGTGGACCCTATATCGCAGGTTCACATGTACTCCCTGCGAATCTCGCAGACTATCATCCTTGGGAATTTAAATGGCCCGAAAAGGCAAAAGAGGTATACTTCCTATTTCAGATTTGCTTTTGCGATATTTCTTTCCTTTTATATTTACTAGATTTACAAAATCTTCAGATTACCAAATTGAAAAAGAGTTATAGTAGACGTCCAAAGCCGAGTACTCTGGCGATACTCCGATCGATCACGGATGAAGTAAGAAATACTTTCTCTTGTTATTTTTAACAATATTGTTGCCTCTGTTTCTTATCTTCATTCGTGTGCGAAGGTTATTGAAGAAATAGACATTCCTGAAGCTGCGAAGGTTAAGGGAAAGGATAAAATCACTCTTCGCAAGGATAAATCTTCTGCTCCATTTTCTAAAAAACGGAAAACCCATCCCTCTTCTCATTCTAATTCTCAAACCAAATGAGAGCTCGATGAGGATGAAAATGAGGTTGGTACTTCCTCTCGCGAGGGAGAATCACTCGACTACTTCTACTATGGCGCAATTGTCTAGTGTCTTCTCCGATTCTATGCAAGGATTAGGAGATGATCATTTATCTGCTACTTGCGAAGCTCTCGCTAAAATTTGCGATGCCCCCTTGCTAGTGGACAATGATTCTTTTTGCGGAGTTTCCCGAACATTGACTTTCAGTTTCTTAAATGCTCTCAATGCTTTGGTATGTTCATATTCCTTTGCTTCTCTGTAATTTCGATTATAAGCTTTATCTTAACAATTTCTTTACTTTCCTTTATAGTCTGGGAGAGCTTCATTTGTTGTTGCCTCAGATCTCGAGAAAAGACGCGACAATCTTGAAAATAAAAATCTCCAACTCAAAGAGAAGATCCAAGAACTAGAAACTGAAGTTGCGATGTCTCGCAAGAAAGATGAAAGAATTCAACAGTTGGAAGTTGAGTCTGCTTCTCAGAAGACTAAAATATCTACTCTTCAAAGTGCAAATCAACAACTTTATGGTATAAAATTTTTTACTCTTCAAGTCGTCTTTATTTTGTCATCTGCTTTTCTTTGCCTGATTTATTATTTTCGCAGACATATATAATCTCTCTGAAGAAGCCATTCTTCTCCATTCATTTCCCGAGCCTATGGATAATGATGTTCTTCTCACTCATCTCAACGAATCTTTAAGTAGTTCGTCAAACAAAGTTGATTCCTTTCCATTAAATGAACTTCAAGCCAAATATCGTCTCTTAGAGATTGAGCATAGATCTAGTTTAGGTTTAGCCAACCGATTTAAACAAATGTATCTTGATTCTCATAAGAAAACCAAAACTTTAAGGAAGAAAATTAGTGGCCTTATAGATGATAAAGACCGCATTGCTAATAAAGGTGCACAAGCATTAGCAAAATTTCAAAAATCTCTTCTCGAAGTACAAATTGAACGAGATGAATCTCTTCGTCAGAATGCCATACTTAATGAGCGAGAAGATCAAATTCGTTCGCTTCTCCTTATAAATAATGATGATGAATTCGCTTGGGCTGCGAAGGTTCTAGATAATGCCAGGAATAACTTAGGTGTTGATGTTAGCCTTCATGCCGAGCATACTGCCTTGGTTAAAGATATGATATCTGACAGAGAAGGTTGTTTATTATTTCTTTTTACTTTATTACTCCTTTCTTCTGCAGTATTGGTATTAACTTATTGTCACTTGTTTTGCAGAAGCCGAGAGGAGATTTCAGACAAGGATTGAAGAACTTGAATCTGAAAAAGAGCAGCTCGCAAATGGCCTTTCTCTCCGCGACATCAAATATTCCAAGTTGAAGAAACAACTCAAGCAAGCTACTGATGGCGAATTTTAATAACGATGTTGTTCGTTTTCGCAATCAAACTATTGAAACAGTTTGCAATGATCACCGCATTCCTCTTAGTTCATATCCTTGTCTTCGCGATGATATTCCTAAAGATATGCCTTTCTCGGATATCTCTGATAGTGAAGCTAGCGAAGAAGAAGAATCTGGCGAAAAGAATGATGGAATCGAAGAATCTGACAAAGAAGAACAATCTTCAAAGAAATAACTTCTTTTTCTTCTTGTAATATATCTGTATATATACCCTTTTAATCTTCTATTTCTATAATCCCTCATTGTAAATTTCTTGGATGGCTAAATATGAATTCAATCTTTGTTTTCTTTACTTGCGCATATTAATCAAGCAATTCTTCTTTGTAATTCAACCACCAAAGATTATGAATACATAAATCTATCATGTGGAAATGAATAACAAGATTTTATCCTATTCATTTCCATACTTGCCTCTGTTATTTATTTTCAAATGAGAGATTTAATCAATTATCTCTGTTATTTATTATCTTTGAAGAAATATATTCGTTTTCGCAAGCTTATTTGCTTCCTCAATGTTTTGTATGGCTATATCTTTATTTATGTTGAAGTTAATTATTGCAACAAGATCGCAGGACGTCTTCACAAATGAAGAAATCTATTGATCTTGCCTTATCATTTCATGTGTGGTCTTATTTTGCCTTCCTAATTAAAGGTCTTATTTCGCCACCCCTTGTTGCGACAAAATCGCAAGACGTCTTTACATTTTCATGTAATGACCCATTGATCTTGTCTTATCATTTCTTAAGTATTTTTGCCTCTGCAGGATATTTTATTTGCGACAATATGACAGGCTTAAATACTCTTGCGAATGTAAAATCCCATGACATTGTCGTCTTCACGACGAAATCGCAGGACGTTTTTACATTTTCATGCAAAAACCCATTGATCTCATCTTATCCTTGCGTTAGTATTATTGCCTCTACAGGATCATCGCACAAATATGACAAGCCTAAATTTCCTTGCGAAAATAAAGCCTCATGACATTTGCGTCTTTTGACACTTATCAGCTCCCTAATGGAGGGTGCTGCCCTTATCTTCTCCCTAGTTGCCCCTTCAAGGAGGCGTACATCGGCCATACAAGACTAGCTCCTCCCATCTGGTCTTAACAACAACCAGTTGTTTTCGCAGCCTCTTATCCCTTATACCTATATGGTTTATGGTTACGAGACTGCACCCTAAGTGGAGTTTTCTTCGGGCCGAGTGCAGCATATACCAAGACTTGCCAAGAATGGCCGAGACACTTCAAATGCCCCGGGCACTCTTGGCTCAACCGTGTACCCCGGCGCCTTGAGCATACACTCGACTCCTTGGAAGAGACCCTCGGGCGTCCAACCAGGGTATAACCTTATATATATAGTTGGAAATCCAAGGTATCTCTCCTGGATAGGCTTTCATGGGCCCCAAATCTCCATGACTCAGGTTCCAGGAGCGGTATAACCTTTTCACTGAGCCATGTCAAGAGATACCCCCTTATATGACGCACTTTAGGTCTTACATTTGCCTCTTGCGAAATATCATTCGCGAACTAGGGTGTACGCCATAAAGGTTTGTCTCATTCACTCACTCTTTCATTTTTGTTAATTCATTCAATCATTCATTTTGTTTGCGAAGCTATCGCACAATCTTACAATGTTTAATCACTTTTGTTTTTCAATTCTTCAATCAAATTGTCGTATATTCTTGATGGCGAGATTCTCGCATATTTCTTCTTCAATTATTTTTTCTTCCTCCTATCCTTAACATGCTTTTGTCATTGCTTTTCGATGATTATTCATTTCTTACACTTTTTGCTCCTAATGCTCTCTGCCTCTGCACCATTCAAAACAAATTTTTAGCTTTCGATCCAACTTCTATTACGAATGTTTCTTTCCCCTTTGTTGAATTTGTTCTGTGCATTTCTGGCGGTGGTGGTAATGGCTGAACCTTCTCTTCACTTTTTAGAAAATGACTCAGCTTTCCTTGGTCAATCATTCTGAGGATGATTCTTTTTATATTTCTGCAGTCATTTGTTAAATGTCCATGAAAGCGGTGGTAAGAACAGAACTCGTGACTTCTATCACTTGGTGGTGGCTCATTCCCCATATTCCATGGCGCAGGTATGTTTTCCATCAAGAGTATAGCTTCCCATATTTTTTCAACACTAGCATTTAATGGTGGCATTTTGATCTCCTCCCATACTACTCTGTGACTTCGCTGCCCTCCATGATAATTCTGCCTTCGACCTCCATAAGTTTCTTGCGGATGATCAAGTCTTTGAATTTTGTTATTGCCGCCACGGTTGTAATAGTTCCTTTCTCTTTCATATTCTTCCTGATCATGACTTCCCATAGCTACCATCTTTGGCTGCCCATCATCTATTATCTTTTCTTGTTGCCCTTGCGAAGTGCTTGCTACTATATTTATCAATTTGGGTAATAAGCTTGCATTCGCAGCATTTGGATTTGTATTCGCAACTGGGTATGATTCCATCTCATATTGTCTTTCCTCTAGAGCAATATATTCCTCCTGAAGTTCTCGCAACTCAGTCATTGTAATTGTATTCTTGACTCTAAAAATTTGAATATATAACAAATTGGTTGCGAACATAGCGTTTATAAATGATAGAATAAGATATCTTTCATCTACTCGTCCAGCCATTTCGCTACACATTGTCTTCCACCTCACGGTTAAGTGCCTCAAACTTTCACCAACTCTTTGTTTCAGCCCAAATACATCTTCAATTCCTGGTCGCGAGGAGTTATTACTTATATATGCCCCTAAGAATATAGCTTGTAAATGATTGAATGACGTGATTGTGTTTCTTGGTAAACCCTCAAACCATTTCAGCGATTCTCCTGTTAAACTTGATGCAAAATATTTGTATAATATGGCATCATGATTTTCCCATTGCAACATACATCTCACATACGCTTTGATATGTTGTATTGCACAAGTTGTTCCATCAAAAATGCTGGTTAATGCGGGTAAATTGCACTTTGGGGGTATTCCTCCTAACTGCACCTCTAGTGTAAAGGGGTTTTTCGCAGCTTCTTCGATTGCCTCATCCAATTGTCTTCTTCCTCCTCCTCTTCTATTGTTCAACATTCCTCTCATCTCTGCCAACTCTATTAAGATTTGTTCATTTACATCAGGGTTCAAATTTATTGGTCTTTTCAGCTCTGCCTCTCTCCTTCTGCGTTCATGTCTACCTTGATTTTCTTGTTCAAAGATTTTCTTCTCTTCTTTCTCTGCGATTTTCTCCTTCATCTCGTTCACAAATTCGCACACCATTGTATCTATCATTTTCTCTTCTTGGTTGTCTATCAGCTCTCCTTTGTATTCTTTCATATTCTTCATTGATATTTCCATTGTTGCGATTTTGTTCGCGCCTTCTTTCTCGATTGTCATGATTGTTCTGCCGAATTGCTTCATCCAATTCCCGTTCTTCCATTTCTACTCTTAACCTTTCCCTTTCGCGAGCTAGACGCGCTTGTTCAATATAATGCTTTTCGATGTCATCTTCAATCTCTTTTTGTTTCCTCCGTGTTTCTCTCCCATGCAGTATTCTTCTTCCTTCTTCCTGATTTTCTTCACCAATTGGACTATTCTGCTGCCTATTTCCTTGATTTCCATTATTTTGGTCATTCTGTAAAATCTCTGGACGTGGAATACACACCACTTCCCTTCTTTTGCAGCATCCTTCACCGAGATTTAGCTCTCTTTCTAGATTTTCTTCATTAACATTTTCTACAGGTAATATTCTCCTCCTTTCATCTCTAACCGATCCTGGTCTTGATCTGGTATTACTTCTCGACCTCCTATTCTGCAACCTCATATTTTCCATTCTTAACTCATGGTTTTGCCTTGTTAAATTTGCGCGTTCTTCCGCTTCTAATCGTCTTTCTTCATGTATTGTTTGTCTCAACGTTTCTAATGCTGCGATTTCTTCATTTCTATGAGCTGTTTCTCCCATTTCTTATCGATTTCTCTCCTCTTGTCAATTATTTATTAATTGTTGCACTTCTTCTCTTTCTTCCATACAATCTGATCTCCATGTATGCACGCTCACCCTATCATAATCTATTACTCTATTCGGTGCTGGTTGAATTGGTGGTTGAATTGGATCTTCTTCTCTATCTCTTGCGTTTATTCTTGATGGTTCACCTACTTCATTTCTCCTTTCTCCAGCTAATCTCCCGCTTCTCCTTACAATTGTTGGTTGTTCTAACGCGTTCCTTCTTCTAGCCATTTCTCAATTTTAGTAAATTGTTGAAAATTATTCGAAATTTCTTTCTTATTACTCCTGATTCTTTCAATTCACAAGGTTGATCTTCTACTCAGTCCCTGTTTCTAGCGCATATGTAGTTGCAGGAAATCCCACACTACACCCCTCACTAGAATTTACTCAACTAATCCATTTGAAGATGAATAACTATCTATTTTATTGATTATTTTCTTGAAATGTTTACAAAGGAAGATAGAACAGAGCCAAAGAAATTACAATCACCCTAAATTTTCTCTCTCCTAATGACTTGCTTAACAATTCAAAAAGAACCCCCCTTACAACAGACTTACTCACCCCTTTATATAGGGTAGTACACAGTGGATGACTAAAAAAGCTTGTCCTTTATTTTCGGGAATAACTCGCGAAGTGTCGCAAGTGTGTAAGTGTTCATCCTCGCGACACTCTTAACTTTCGCCAAATTTTCACATCTTCCTCGTGTTCTGGCTGTCGTCATTCATTGCGTCATTTATTTTACTTCCCTGCGACTCCCTCGCAATGTCGTCATTTATTAATCTCGCGAAGTATTGATGTCGCGATATTCTGATCCCTCACAATAATCCACACAACTAAGACATTTTAAGATGAATAATAATGATTTTATTGATTAATTCTTTGAATGTTTACAAGATAAGATAAGAAAAAGCTAAAGAAATTACAATCACCACACACTTTCTCTCTCCTAATGACTTGTCTAACACTCCGAAAAAGATCCCCCCTTACAATTGACTCATTTGACTCTTTATATAGGGTAGTATACAATGGATGACAGCTAAGTTGTCCTTTATTTTCGGGAGTGACTTGCGAAATACCGCAAGTGTACAAGTATACAATCTCGCGACATTCCTAAACCTCGCTAGACCTTCACATCTTTCTCATGTTTTGGCTGTCATCATTCATTGCGTCATTTATATTACTCTTCTGCGACGCCTTCGCGATGCTGTCGTTTATTGATCCCGCGAAGTATTGATGTCGCGATATTCTGATCCTACATGTATTATTGAGTCGAACGTGGTTTGGAAATGTTCTGAGACTCATGAATTGAACATGTCTGTTGAGACAGAGATACGATGTGTGAATAAGTTAACGTGAGCAAATATTGCTCATTTGATGAATTGTTGAATATTGATAATTGAACCAATATTCTTTGATTTGAGCAAGTATTGCTCGTCTGAGTAAATATTGCTCGTTTGGTGAATTATGGTAGCATGACCAAATAAAATATTAAATCAGAATACTGGCAATTGAACCTAGTATGATAAATAAAATGTTGATCACGGGATCAACGTAAAATTATTAGCGTTTGAATCTGGAATTATTAACCTTGGACTCAAAACCTTAATTTGATCAATTGATGATTTATTGATGGTTTATTGAGAATTAACCACAGAAAAGGAGGGACCGGCTACATGGGATTATGAGTCGACCATGTAGTGCCCAGATGCTCACGTGAGCAAATATCAAGATCTCCTGAAGACCAGTTAATTTGTTGATGAAAGGATGATTAAATGCTGGTTTAATCATTTATTAAAATAATGCTGAACCTTAGGTGATAAAACCCAATTAATTATGAAGAGATGAGGGACCGACCAAGGGGTCATGAAACCGGCCCTGGGTGTTCACGGGATCGATTGATGATCGTTCCATCAAGTTCCAAGTTGTTTAGAAGAGTTTTGGACCTAATACGTGCAATTGTGCAAATTAGGTCAAATCATGAGAATACGTGGGACCGGATTCTTGCAAGCCAAAGAGCCAACCTTGGTCGGTCAAGGTAACATGCTCACGTCACCAAAGTGTCCGTATGTTAATTCTGAGAATTTTGATATTTTCTGATGTGCATTTGAGCAATCATTTGAGAAAATATGAAGAAATCATGGGTTTTTGACGAAATCATCAAAACTTCATGAGATGAAGGAAAAATAATAAAAAGTTAGGGAATCATGAAGTGCGGGACCGTCCATGGCCAAGGCATAGCTGGCCGGCCAAGGAGCTTGGTCCCACACGTTTTTCCCAATTTTCATAATATTTTCATGATTTTAGGGAAAAATGATAAAACCAAGGAATTTCTTAAAACCAAGGAGTTTTTGTTGAAATCAAGGAGTTTCCATGAGATGAAGGAAACAAAAATATTAATAATAATAAAATAAGGGCGTGTGCGACCGGCTTGAGCATGGTTGGCCGGCTAGGGCCCGGTCCCGTGAGTTTTCCCATATTTTATGTATTATTTCATGATTTGAAGGAGTTTTCATAATTTGAAAGAATTTTCATAATTTGAAGGAAATATCATGAAATCAAGAAATTTTATAAATTCAAGGAAATATAAAAATAATAATAATAGAATAAGGGGTTTGTGGGACCGGCCATCTTGGGCACAGTCCCACAAGTTTCCTTAATTTTATGTATTTTTGTGTATTTTCCCATAATTTGAAGGAATTTCATAATTTGAAGGAAACATCATGAAATCAAGGAATTTCATGAGATTAAGGAAACATGAAAAATATAATAATAATAATAATATAGGGCGTGTGGGGCCAGCTAGGGCATGACCGGCCGGCTATGGCCCGGTCCCATGGGTTTCCCTAATTTTATATTATTTTTCATGGGATCAAGGAAATATCATGAGATTAAGGAGTTTTCATGAGATTAGGGAAATAATAATAAAATAATGAGGAACCATGAGGTGTGGGGCCGGGATCAAGGCATGGCCGGTTGGCCAATAATCACGGCCCCACAATATTTTCCCTAATTTTATATTATTTCCTCAGTGTGAAGGAAAAACCATGAAACTGAGGAGTTTCCTCAAAACGAAGGATATTTTTTCAAATGAAAGGATTTTCATGAGGTCAAGGAGAATAATAAAATATGATAAAATATAGAATTTGGGCGTGGACCGATCACGGCATGGATCCCGTCGGTGAGCCAGTCCCCTAGCGCCTTGACTATTATTTTATTATTTTCTTTCCTATTTGCATAGGTTCATCGTCTCGTCGTATTTTGAAATACTTGTTTGTTCATTCAGGTGTTTGTTAATGCATTATTTGTCGAATACATTTACACCATTTGGTTGGGGCTTACTCGAAGGTAACTCAGATGCCGTGTGTTGAATATTTATTACTAACCCATGGAATTCCATTGGGAAGAACCATAAATTGAAGTAACGAAATATTATGAAAATATTGAATATTTTCCAGGGATTTGAATATATTGATTTTGAGAATAATTAATTAATGGCTCTATACTAGTACGATCGTCTATGAGCGTTAATTATTCAGGAATTGAGTGATATGAGCTTGTTGAAGCGTCATACTTCTTTCATATAGTCAGGGAAAACATTGTTACATCCTGAAGACGTTATTGCCCTATACTAGCAGGCAAGCTGTCTAGGAGCCGTCTAATATTTCGATTCTATATAGAAGTAATTACTGAAATTGCTCAGTATTCATGAGATATGCCGTTGCCTCAGCTGAGAGACTACATATCTATATATACTCTGAGAGACAGTATTCTCAGTCAGAGATTCTCATAGCATGATCTTTCATGCTTTCAATAAGAGACATGAGCATCGATATTCATCTGATTGCTGGATCAGGAATACATATTATTATGGGTTTACGATTTTAGCCTTTGTCGAAAATCCACCATCTACAGAGATAGATTTGTTTATAAGTCTTCGACTTTAAGTCGTAGCAAATCTTAGTTGTGGGTGAGATCAGCTAAGGGAATCACGTGCGCAGAGTCCTGCTGGGATTCAAGTGGCGTAAGGAATGCGACTGTACCTTAATTGGCGCAAGACTTGGTTATGGCTCAACTACATTCCAGTCCGAAGTTAACTTGTAGTTGGCTAGAGTCTGTGGCGGCTTAATACAGTGTGGTGTTCAAAGCTGGACTAGATCCCATGGTTTTTCTACATTTGCGGTTTCCTCGTTAACAAAATTTCTGGTGTCTGTGTTATTTATTTTCCGCATTATATTTGTTTATATAATTGAAATATCACAGGTTGTGCGTAGTTCAATCACAGTTCATAAATCCCACCTTGCTTCTTGGATAAAACTTGATTGAAACTCGGACATTGGTCTTTGGTACCATCTGAGTTATTCTCATATCAATCAGTCTCACGGATTTCTATCTAGTTGATTTACTGATTGTATTGAGAAAGATTTAAAGCTCTTTGATATCTTTCTTGATTAAGTCTCACTTTTAAGTTGGGGCTCTCGAAATTATATTGGAGTTTAGTCCATACAGATTGCCAAACGAAATATTGGGTGTGGCTGTTATACCCCTGCGTTTTCAGGATCAGCATAAAATTATTGGTGTTTGAACCTGTTCATAATTATGCTTTGCTGAGCATTAGGTTCAAAAACCTAATTTTGATAAATGGATGATCTACTAGTGACTGATGAGGATCAACCATGGATGAGAAGGGACCGACCATGATGGTGATGGACCGACCATGTAGTGTCCATATGCTTGACTGAGCATTCACCAAAGTCAGTTGTAGGGCAATTGGGGTATGTATGATTAATTAGTCCTTAATCACAATTAAAATTTTGTTTTACTGAGCATTATGTAGTAAAACCTAATTGTCGAAGGAGGAGGACCGACCAAGGGTGTAGAAACCGACTCTTGGTGGTCGTGGGACCATCTGATAGTGAATGGGTCATCTTTCAAGTTGTTGGAGAGATTTTGAACCAAATATAAGCTCTAGAAGATTAATTAGTTCATTAATCAATGATGGAGATGGGACCAACTCTCGGAAATCAAGGAGCCGACCATGGTGGCATGCTCGTGTCACTATGCTATCCGCAGACCAATCATAAGAATTTTGGTATTTTCTGATGGTCCATCGAGGATTGGTTCATGCTTTTATGAAGAATTTGAGTTTGACTGAAACTCTTAATTTGGCTTAAAAGACCAGTATTTAAAAATATTAAAAAATATTATTTTAATATTTGAAAATTTAAAATTAATATTTTTTTAATATTTTTTTATGGTAGAAAGTCATAATGGTTGCAGGACCTTCAAGATCCTTCATCTTCAAAAATCGCTCATTTGCTACATCCTCTTAAGATCCTCCATCTTCTCAGGATGACACGGTTCACCATTGCCCCCTCAGAAATTTTGATGGATGTCGTAACGGAGTTGGTGGCAGGGGTTTAGTCCGTAATTCATTCCTTAAGCATCTCAATGACCGGCACGTCACTTCTGAAGGCGGGAAAACACTTGCAGAGAATGAATCAGAGACAACGTTGTTGTGTATGCCACATGGGAACAAGTGTTGTTGCAGTTAGAGATGTGGCTTTGTGGTAAGTGTATACATTTATACTCATGGAAGAGTCCATGCCGAATGCATGAAGAAGACATAATTGCAGGTCCCTTCAATGGTTGGGGTGCAGATTTCCTCATCCACGGAATCGACAAACCCACTTCCGTTTTGGAGACCAGCATTGAAACTGCCAATCACAATGTTCCTCTCTCTTTGGAACTTCTCAATCAGGTTTTCAAGCGCAAATTCCTACAGTTTCAAGTACCCCTCCCTCGTGCAGACTATCATTCTTACGAACCCTAAAGTATGCTTTGGACGAGTTATTGTTAAACCCGTCAGACTTATGTTCTTGGATTCTCCTTCTTCTTCTCCCTGTTACCACACTTAACTTATACACCCCCAAATTTTCTTTAGAAGAAAGGTCAGGACTAGAAAAAGGCTCCAAATTGCCTATATCAATCAAGCCTTGAATAAATGGCGAGAGCCAAATGGTTGTCTTACTATGGTTAATTCATTGTTAGAGACTCATAGGCTTCAACAGTTGAACTTATAAAAACGCAAGAAGAATAAATAAGACAACAGTAACCTTAGGTCACTTTGTTTAACCAAATCAACATATCAAGCCCTTGGGAATTTGGATGTCATTTTGATCCACATCAGGTATGGTCACAAATACAGTTTTGTTCACTTGTGGTAATTTATCTATATCTTTGCACTTTGTTGAAGAAACTACATCAACTACATATGCAAATCATTTCCGAGAAGCGAGCAATGCAACACACTGGTCTTTAGTGTATCTACAGAAAGATGAAAACTTGAGAACACCAGTATTAGAAGACTAACACAAAAGAAAACTTCGTCAACTAGCAATTTTCTTCACAAAGCACAGTAATCTTTTGCATTCAAGAATTTCGTTCATCGAATTTGGAAAGTCTCGTCTTAAATATTTGTAAGCTAAAATTTGATTGAAGTACTTATCAGGAGGAGCGCCATCATCAAAGGGACATTTACTGGAATATCGTGTTGTACTCTTTTTTCTTTGTCAAGGTTTTGTCCCACTGGGTTTTCCTTGTCATGGTTTTGACGAGTTAACATATACGTGTCCAATATTGTTGAGTCTTTACATTCTTATGTAATTTCAAGTTTTTCTCTTTTGAGTTTCGCGGGTATGTTTGTAATTATTTAGCCACAGTGGTCGTCAAGGGGAGTGTTATTATCCAAGTTTATTTACTAAAATGCCTTTTATTTCTACTATTGGGGTTTCTTTTATCCCTATAAATAGAGATATAAGTCATTTCAATTCTACACATTTGCATATGAATAGAATTCTGTCTCCTTATTCCCTTCAACTTTTTAGTCTTCTTCTATTTCATAACATCCTTCACTTATTTTAAAACTCTCATTCATTTATGGTGTGTTTGATTGCAGAAATCATAATTCCAAGGGATTCATAATTCCACAAGTTACAAACTATAGGCATCACGTAAATCTCTAATACATTTGGAAACTCAATAGAAAATCCTATGATTTGTATACTTTAAAAATCAGCATATATTTTCATATATATGTTATCTTTTTTTTATCATCAATCAATCCAACCTTAAAGGGCATTATGATTTTTTTTTTTAATATTTGTTAAAGATAAATCATTGTTATTTTATTTTATTTTATTTTTTGAAGACAAATAAAATTATTATAATTATTGAAGATAAATAAATAATCATTTTTTTACTTTTTGAAAATGAATAAAATTATTGTTATTTTGGTTATATAGGTTAATAAGGAGTGCATCTATGTGCACCCCCACTAAACCAGGGGTGCACGTTCCTCCCATCCTTATAGGCTCTTATATAACCCTAGTTATCTAATATGGGGAATCAGAGAGATAAGATCAAATCATCATTTACTGCACCTCTGTTCTTTTTTTTTTTTTTTTTTTTGCGTCTCTTACGTTTCCTTTTTTTTCCTTTGATTTTGATCTTGATGGGACGAAGATGTCTATGTTCCATAAAATTATTCAAGTAAGGAGAAGATGGAACAAGAAAAGTTTTCCTCTGTCAAACATATTTTGCAGAAGAAGAAAAATAAATCTCATACAAAACTCCCATCCCTTGTAAAAGAGGTTTCTAGTAGAGCACATAGTTTACGAAAATCAACAATCAAGGTATTCGAATCTGTGTTAAAAGAAAGAAAGGATGATAAAGGTAACTCTTCTTTATTAAAAGCAAAACAGAAACAAAGTATATTACATACTGCATCCCCTCAAAAGAAGCTAACCAATTCTTCAAAGAATTGGAACAACTACAGGTTGTAATGCTGTATTGATGATTTTTGTTTATCCCTCGTAGACAAAAATCATAATCTTCAAGAGGGTTGTGATGAACGTTTTCTTTTATTTAGCCTAGATGTTTGTTTGTTCAAACGTTCTTGATTAAGGATCCTCTATGAGGATATTTTTAGGGTTTTGGTCAAAGGTCATTTAGGATATTTATATCCTATCCTCAGTTGTTTTTAAAAAAGAATTTTTTCTCCTCAGCATAATCATTTCTTCTATCTTCTATATCATGTCTTCTTCAAGTCTTTCTAGTAAATAAGGTGATGTTTGGACTGTTCTCTTTTCTTCTAAGAGGATACGTTTCGACTCCTCTGATAATGTGATGAGCCCTAACATTCACGGCTCCTGTCTGGACGGGAACATTTCTGTCTCTCAGTTTGATAAGCTCTCTATAACCATGAATCTCGTCTTAGAACAAGTTTGTGCCCTAAAAAGTGATCTTGAAGCTTCTTCCAAGAAACTTGAAGAAAAGATGTATCATCTAGAATCGAGGATTGATTTGATTGAAGAAGAGCTTGATGAATACATAGAGTTTGAGAAGAGTACTGAAAGTAAGTGAAATGCTTTATAGGAGTTTTGTCTAGTAAATCTTCTATTTTTCTGTTTTTGTTAGAAGAATAACTAGAGTTTGGAATAACTATTATTGTGATTACACATAGCTATGTCCAACATTCTCATCTTCTTGTTTTTAGATTTATTGGTTTATATTATAAACTTGTTTGGAAGATGATTTTTGCAGTATTAATCTTTATGGTTTTATATATTGCAATTGTTTATGAGATATGTGTGTTTGCGTCCGTGAACTATGATTGTCCCATATCTTGTCAAAAGTAAAGTCTTTCATAAGTCGATATTCTTATATTGATAAAGGAATGAATGGACTTTTGACAAATACAAAAGTTAAGCCTAAATTGTCAATTATTGATGGAAGATAGGTTAAAATCTTTTGTTTTTCAAGGATTATGTCTATTGTATGTCATGATGCAAATTGTGATGGAAAATAAAATGAATCCTTGTGTATTCCGCAGTAATTGATCTTCCCTGATCCATATTTTGTGTGTATTACTGTGAGGCTCCGTAATGTGTCTTATGTTGAGCACTAAAACAATCAAAGTTGATTATTTTCATGATTAGCTTTGTTGTTGTTCCATAAGGTACTTTATGACGAGCATATTGAACTCAATTAATCATCTTGCTTGGTTATTTAGTTATGACTCCATAAGTTTTCTTGTGTTTGAGCACTTTTGACTGGGTAGATTATTTTCATGATTAACTTAGTCATTGCTCCATAGATTCTCTTATGTGAGTATGGCCAATTAAATTGATTACTCTTTGTGATTAGTTTGATTGTGTATTTTCGATTAAATTAATCATAGGTTTTCTTGTGGTCAATTTTTTTTTGATTCAAATTCATAATTGTATGTGATATGTTATGTCCAAAGAAATCCTTCTTTTCTTTCGAAATTAAGGTCGCTCTTGTTGTTCTTTCGGGAATGACATATTATGGGAGAGAATTCTTTTTGAACTTGCGCTTAATTGCCATATCTTTGTGGGGAGTGCGGCTGTGGAATATTATAGGGGTTATCTTGTATCTTTAAACTCCTTGATGAATGCATTTAGCTTTGGCTTTATGATTGCATCTAAATAAGATGATGTGTGTTTCTTTCTTTTGATCATGAAATGTCTCTTTCGGAAATTTCATTAGGATCCCGTTCTTGTACCTTTGCCAATTTTATTGAAAAAAATGGGGAGAATTAATATGTTAGTTCACACTACAAATACATATGGTTTTCGGATCATCAAGTAAGGGGGAGTGGTTTCCATGTGAGATGGAGTATTGACTAAGGGGGAGTGATACATATCACCATAGTATTGTTGTTGAAGTTGTGATACAATTGGACTTTGACGTTGTATAATGATACTATGACATTGTATAACAATGATTGAGAACTCTTGTTTTCTTATTGTTATAGCTACGGATTTTCAACAACGATGATGCTAAACTTACAAACTTTGGGATCATTGGAGTACTTGGAAGTGATGAAGATTTCGAGTAACGTTGAAGATTAGACATGTGGAATAGGAGCTAAAAAAGTTAATTTATTTATTTTTTGTATTCCATAAGTATTAATAGTTTTGCCACTAAAATTGACAAAGGGGGAGATTGTTAGAGCATTGCTCGATCGAACTCGCATGCGTTGCTATCTCAAGCATGTTTTTCAATGTTAGTGACCAAAACTAAAGTCTTCATTTCTAGCCTATGTAGCTAAAGGTCTCGGACTAGGATAAAAAGTGTAGTTGAGCTCAAGAACTCCATGGCAATCATCATACAAGACGAAGGACTACTCGAAGAACCGGTGGAACTTCATCGACTAAAAGGTATGTGGAGACTTGAACTTATCTGTCACTTAAAAGTCTATTTACTCTATCTCCTACTCTTGAGACAAAAGTCGTTTAAACGTATAGACTTTCATTATACACATTTGCTATTTCGAGCCGAGTTTAACTCGCCTATCTATTTCTCGAAATATGTGTTGGTAAGATTTCGCTTTAACCTAATTCATCTTTACCTAGTGACGAAAGTCATGATATGTTTCAATCACTTTGGAAATTGCTCTGACGAAAAATGATCTGTGAATAACGGCTATATAACGTTCTCTGAGAATGTTTCAATGATTGAAATGAGAGTTTAGATTACATAATCATTGGTAGGATATAAGTATTGTTGTGGAAACACATATATGTATAAGTCCTTATTCCTTGAACCAAAGTTTGCGAACTTTGTTGATCAAGAGAAATGGAAGTGGCGCAAGCCAAGTTCGCGAACTGGCGGAAGTTCTCACCCGAGAATTTCTGCTGGAGTTTGTGTACTCCTTCCATGAGCTTAAGTCCGCGAACCCAGTCCGCGAACTTGAGTAGGTTATATCTAAAACCGGTTGTTCTTCAACTCATGTTTATGTAAACTAAGGAATGATTTTTCAAACCGTGGCTATAAAGTTCATGAACCGATTCGAGTAAATCAAACCGTTTTTGCTTCGATTGTATCTTGTGTAGTTACATAAGATCTAAGCAAATTAACAACTCTCTAACTAGTTCATTTGAGTCATTTGAACTAGTTATGGTGTAGAAGAATATGGTTGATATGAGATTGTTCATATGGCTAACCATTTGGTTGACTATTGTTGAACCAACAAATGTTAATGTTTGGGTACGGTTCATAAACCCAAAATTTAACATTTTGTTTGTGTGTAACAAGCTAAGTTTTCGATCCAACGGTTGAGAAATATTAGCTTGAATCTAATCAGGTTTTCATCAAACGGTGAATATTGAATGCTTTGTTACTAAGCTAACATTGATTGCACACCCTGATTTCAAAGACTATATAAGGGAGAACTCTAGCAACTGGGAAACCTAATCCCCACACTTTATGTGTGATACTAGTTTGCTAAGCTAGATTCGTTCTCCTTTAACCTTTGGTTTTTCTTCTTCTAAAACCAGGTTAACGACTTAAAGACTCATTGGGATTGTGAAGCCAGACCGATACTACTTTTGTTGTAGTTGTGTGATCTGATCTTGATGTTTCTATCGTACGAGTACAATTGAAATAATTGGCTTGAGATTTATATCTCCGATAGGAAAGATAGAAAAGAAATCACAAACACTTCGTCTCATCGTTTGTGATTCCACAATATCTTTTTTCATTTGCGTCGATTAAGATTATTCGAGGGTGATCAATAATAATATTAGGCTGTTCTTCGGGAATATAAGTCCGGGTTATTGATTGGTTCATGTTCACCTTGATTTATCAAAATACGAACAAAACTCATAGGTTTATTCGTGGGAGACGAATTTATCTATTACTATAGACTTTTCTGTTTGATACAGATTTGTTTATTAAAGTCTTCGACTTTGGGTTGTAGCAACTCTTAGTTGTGGGTGAGATCAGCTAATGGAATCAAGTACGTAGCATCCTGCTGGGATCAGAGGCTTAGGATCATAACTGTACCTTGGATCAGTGTGAGATTGATTGGGGTTCAACTATAGTCCAGACCAAAGTTAATTTGGAGTAGGCTAGAGTCTGTAGCGGCTTAATACAGTGTGTGTTAAATCTGGACTAGGTCTCGAGGTTTGTCTGCATTTGCGGTTTCCTCGTTAACAAAATTCTGGTGTCTGTGTTATTTCTATTCCGCATTATATTTGTTTATATAATTGAAATATCACAGGTTGTGCATTGTTCAATCAATTAGAATATCCGACCTTTTGGGTTGTTGATTTAAATTGATTGACACTTGGATATTGGTATTTGGTACCATCCAAGTTATGTCTCTTTGATAAAGACTCGCAGATTTTTATTTGCTTGAGTAAAGATCAAATCGAGAGATTGAGATATAAACTCGTTGATATACTTTTTATCTAGATTGAGTCTGACTGTCTAGTTGATTCTCTAGAAAGTATATTAGAGTTTGTCCATACAGATTGCTAAGCGAAATATTGGGTGTGGTTGTTAGACCCCCGCTTTTTCAATTGGTATCAGAGCAGACAAACACGTTTAAGACCTTATAAGTCTGTGTTTGTAGCGATCTGACTCTATGGACAGAATTGGTATCTCTATAAACGTACCACCAGTCTTCGATGGCTCTAATTACTTATGGTGGAACAAAACTCATTGGTTCCTGTTCACCTTGATTTATCAAAATACGGAACAAAACTCATAGGTTTATTCGTGGGAGACGGATTTATCTATTACTATAGACTTTTCTGTGTGATACATATTTGTTTATTAAAGTCTTCGACTTTGGGTTGTAGCAACTCTTAGTTGTGGGTGAGATCAGCTAAGGGAATCAAGTACGTAGCATCCTGCTGGGATCAGAGGCGTAAGATCATAACTGTACCTTGGATTAGTGTGAGATTGATTGGGGTTCAACTACGGTCCAGGACCAAAGTTAATTTGGAGTAGGCTAGAGTCTGTAGCGGCTTAATACAGTGTGTGTTCGATCTGGACTAGGTCTCGGGGTTTTTCTGCATTTGCGGTTTCCTCGTTAACAAAATTTTGGTGTCTGTGTTTTTTCTATTCCGCATTATATTTGTTTATATAATTGAAATATCACAGGTTGTGCATTGTTCAATCAATTAGAATATCCGACCTTTTGGGTTGTTGATTTAAATTGATTGATACTTGGATATTGGTCTGTGGTACCATCCAAGTTATCTCTCTTTGATAAAGACTCGCGGATTTCTATTTGCTTGAGTAAAGATCAAATCGAGATATTGAGATATAAACTCGTTGATATACTTTTTATCTAGATTGAGTCTGACTGTCTAGTTGATTCTCTAGAAAGTATATTAGAGTTTGTCCATACAGATTGCTAAGTGAAATATTGTGTGTGGTTGTTAGACCCCCGCTTTTTCAATTGGTATCAGATTGGGCAAACACATTTAAGACCTTATAAGTCTGTGTTTGTAGCGATCTGACTCTATGGACAGAGGTGGTATCTCTATAAATGTACCACCAGTCTTCGATGACTCTAATTACTTATGGTGGAAAATTGTTATGCGAGCTTTTCTTCAAGCGCGTGATTTTCAATCATGGGTATATGTTGTAAATGGCTATGATCCTCCTGTCGTGGCAGTTGGTGATGTAAACGTTCCCAAGAATATTGGTGAATACACCCTGCTTGAGATACTTGCTTGCAAAAGCAAAATTCCGACGGTTTGAGTGCCATGATACATGCCATTAGTCCTTACTTCTGTGTTCTCCGCTCCCGTAGACTTTCTTTCATTTCCGTGGAGTCTACATTGATCCAGGATCTCAATACACGATCATCCTATGGTAAAGCTAATGAAATAACCAGGAATACAACTCAGTATGAAGGATCTCTCACCATCACCCAGAGGTTCCAGAAGTACCATTTCTTAAAGTTTCGTCCGTAGAGATGTTATCTCTGGAAACACCATCTTTGGAAGTATCATCATGGGAGTCAGTCATTCTCGTAAAGTGGCTACTTCAGCACATCGTTCATACAAAGCGCAGGCTTCGACAGAATAATGAATCATGGAATAAATGTGCTCATAACAGAGTCTACAAAAATGGTAACCATCCAACTCTTACCTATTTACAATTTCACTAGCTATAAGGATTTTAAGAAGTATAGTGAGTTAACATGGGGTGTAAATAGAAAAAGAGAGATAAAAAAGAGGAAACATGTAAAGTTTTATAATAAAAAGTCACATTTCTTTCGATCATGGGTATATCGATTCTTTCCAGCTTGTTTTGCTCATAACTTCTTGATATGAGTCTGAAGGACTTCGTTCTTTTCCCGTTAGATTCATTTTTTCGCACTCTACAAGATAAAAGAGGAAAAAAAAATGGGTGTGTTAAATCTGTGTTGCTACTTCTTCTTTGTTTTACTTCGTTTGTTTGTTCCTTATGCATGATTAACCCAAAAAACTTAGTTGAAAATCTAATAATACAACCTAGTTTACCAACCAATGAGTTAAAGAGGGATCAAAATATCCAAATGGAGATGAATAGAGACGAAAGGGATCGTAAAAGCATAATTAGAGCTATAAAGAACCAAAGAACTGGAAAGAGCCGAAAAGAATTATAGAAGGATATGAGACCTATAAGGAATTGAAGAGCTAGAGAGAGCTGAAAGGATCCAAATAGAGATGAAATAATCTGTAGAAGGATATTCATATTTATAAAGATTTGAAGAGCTAGAGATAGCCGAAAGGAATTATAGAAGGATATTGAGAGCTATAAGGATTTTAAGAAGTATAGTGAGTTAACATGGGGTGTAAATAGAAAAAGAGAGATAAAAAAGAGGAAACATGTAAAGTTTTATAATAAAAAGTCATATTTATTTCGATCATGGGTATATCGATTCTTTCCAGCTTGTTTTGCTCATAACTTCTTGATATGAAGTCTGAAGGACATCGTTCTTTTCCCATTAGATTCATTTTTTCGCACTCTACAAGATAAAATAGAAAAAAAAATGGGTGTGTTAAATCGGTGTTGCTACTTCTTCTTTGTTTTACCTCGTTTGTTTGTTCCTTATGCATGAGCTGAGTTGCAGCTGTTGCAGGTGCAGTTCTGGTGGATGAATTGAGCTGCAGACCAAGAACAAATGGGTTCCAGTAATTTTGAGATGGAAATGGCAGAGATGGTTAATTGCTGATGTTGATAGAGACGAAGAAATCGAAGCTCTGTGGCTGTCATGGGTTCAGAGAGAAAATGGAAGAAATAAGTTGATTTAGCTGATAAGAAGAATGGGTTCTTGAGAATTACAGAGATAGGTAGAGCAGGGAGATGGTACATTACCCCAAATCTTCAGCACCATGTGACAAATTGCACTAAGTCGCAAGAAGCTCGGGATATCTTAGAAACCGTTTTTGAAGGTAATACCAGTGAAAAGGAAGTTAGGCTTCAAAACCTTAATTCCGATTGGGAAAACCTTCGTATGGAAGATGAAGAAACGTTTGATGAGTTTAATCACAAAGTGTCTGAAATTGTTAATGCATCTTTTGTATTGGGTAAGACTATTCCTGAAAAGGACATTGTGATGAAAATTCTCAATCGCTGCCATCCAGATACGATTCTAAGAAGCATGCCATCATTGAGGGAAATAACCTTCATACACTATCCAGAAATACCCTATCTTGAACTTGAACTTGAACAAAGAGAGAAACTTCATCAGTTTAGAAATCATGTTGCTGCATCTGACTGTAAGTCTCGACGTTCTAAATTGACTGACAAAAGGGATGAGAATTGCTTTAATTCGACTCTGTCATTGCTTATACAACAACTTAAGAAATCTCTTGGACAGAGAAAAAGAAAGTCTCAAAAGAAAGCTCAGTCAATCAATAAAATGGTTCAGAAAAACTATGTTAACAGCTCCAGGTTCATGTGCTATAAAAGTATTCACAATACTTTCAATCGTCCTGAGACGGAAATGAATGAGATTACGAAAGATTGGATGGCTACTCTTGACTACTGTCCAGAGGATGATATCTATGATGGTTCTCTTAATCTCTTTGCTGATAATCACGTCTGTCCTTCTAACAGTCCTGACTATTCCACAATAAACAATCATACTTCCTCTGAAATACTTGAAAGGAAGTTTTAATTAAAAGGATTGAAAATCTGGAATACCAATTGTCTAATTTAAAATTGGAGTTGATCAATCGTGATTCTTACAAAACATATCGAACTTCTTCGACTATGAATTGTTAGAAAATTCCTCCTGATTCTACATCATCCTTATGTCATCTTGACAACAAGGATCATATAGACAATCACAAGAATTTATCTGTTCCTGTGATTTCTTCTCATATTCTTCAGGACAATCTTAAAACATGTGGCACTTTGGAACAAGAAAATTTCTCCTCTATCAAACATGTTTTGCAGAAGAAGAAAAAGAAACATACAAAACTCTCATCCCTTGTAAAAGACATTTCTAGTAGAGTACATAGTTTACGAAAATCAACAATCAAGGTATTCGAATCTGTGCTAAAAGAAAGAAAGGATGATAAAGGCAACTCTTCTTTCTTAAAAGCAAAACAGAAACAAAGTATATTACATACTGCATCCCCTCAAAAGAAGCTAACCAATTCTTCAAAGAATTGGAACAACTACAGGTTGTAATGCTGTATTAATGATTTTTGTTTATCCCTCGTAGACAAAAATCATAATCTTCAAGAGGGTTGTGATGAACGTTTTCTGTTATTTAGCCTAGATGTTTGTCTGTTCAAACGTTTTTGATTAAGGATCCTCTCTGAGGATATTTTTAGGGTTGTGGTCAAAGGTCATTTTGGATATTTATA
This sequence comes from Papaver armeniacum, assembly GCA_023531295.1. Classification (NCBI taxonomy): domain Eukaryota; kingdom Viridiplantae; phylum Streptophyta; class Magnoliopsida; order Ranunculales; family Papaveraceae; genus Papaver; species Papaver armeniacum. The sequence continues at coordinate 109,295 of JAJJWW010013984.1, read as the reverse complement.
TCCTATCCTCAGTTGTTTTTAAAATGAAAATTTTCTCCTCAGCATAATCATTTCTATCATGTCTTCTCTATCATGTCTTCTTCAAGTCTTTCTAGTAAAGAAGGTGATGTTTGGACTGTTCTCTTTCCTTCTAAGAGGATACGTTTCGACTCCTCTGATAATGTGATGAGCCCTGATATTCACGACTCCTGTCTGGACGGGAACATTTCTGTCTCTCAGTTTGATAAGCTCTCTATAACCATGAATCTCATCTTAGAACAGAGAGTTTGATAAGAGTACTGAAAGTAAGTGAAATGCTTTATAGGAGTTTTGTCTAGTAAATCTTCTATTTTCTATTTTTGTTAGAAGAATAACTAGAGTTTGGAATAGCTATTATTGTGATTACACATAGCTATGTCCAACATTCTCATCTTCTTGTTTTTAGATTTATTGGTTTAAAATCTAAACTTGTTTGGAAGATGATTTTTGCAGTATTAATCTTAATGATTTTATATATTGCAATTGTTTATGGGATATGTGTGTTTGCGTCCGTGAACTAAGATTGTCCCATATCTTGTCAAGATTAAAGTCTTTCGTAAGTCGATATTCTTATATTGATAAAGGAATGAATGGACTTTTGACAAATACAAAAGTTAAGCCTATATTGTCAATTATTGATGGAAGATAGGTTAAAATCTTTTGTTTTTCAAGGATTATGTCTATTGTATGTCATGATGCAAATTGTGATGGAAAATAGAATGAATCCTTGTGTATTCCGCGGTAATTGATCTTCCCTGATCCATATTTTGTGTGTATTACTGTAAGGCTCCGTAATGTGTCTTATGTTGAGAACTATACTTGTATGTGATTTGTTATGTCCAAAGAAATCCTTATTTTTTTTCGAAATTAAGGTCGCTCTTGTTGTTCTTTCGGGATTGACATATTATGGGGGAGAGTTCTTTTTGAACTTGCGCTTAATTGCCATATCTTTGTGGGGAGTGCGGCTGTGGAATATTATAGGGGTTATCTTGTATCTTTAAACTCCTTGATGAATGAATTAGTTTCGGCTTTATGATTGCATCTAAATAAGATGATGTGTGTTTCTTTCTTTTGGTCATGAAATGTCTCTTTCGGAAATTTCATTAGGATCCCGTTCTTGTACCTTTGCCAATTTTATTGACAAAAAGGGGGAGAATTAATATGTAGTTCACACTACAAATACATATGGTTTTCGGATCATTATGTAAGGGGGAGTGGTTTCCATGTGAGATGGAGTATTGACTAAGGGGGAGTGATACATATCAACATAGTATTGTTGTTGAAGTTGTGATACAATTGGACTTTGACGCTGTGTAATGATACTATGACACTATATAACAATGCTTGAGAACTCTTGTTTTCTTATTGTTATAGCTACGGATTTTCAACAACGATGATGCTAAACTTACAATCTTTGGGTTCATTGGAGTACTTGGAAGTGACAAAGATTTCGAGTAATGTTGAAGATTAGACATGTGGAATAGGAGCTACAAAAGTTAATTTATTTATTTTTTGTATTCCATATGTATTAATAGTTTTGCCACTAAAATTGACAAAGAGGGAGATTGTTAGAGCATTGCTCGGTCGAACTCACATGCGTTGCTATCTCAAGCATGTTTGTCAATGTTAGTGATCAAAGCTATAAGTCTTGATTTCTAGCCTATGTAGCTAAAGGTCTCTGACTAGGATAGAAAGTGTAGTTGAGCTCAAGAACTCCATGGCAATCATCATACAAGACGAAGGACTACTCGAGGAACCGGTGGAACTTCATCGACTAAAAGGTATGTGGAGACTTGAACTTATCTGTCACTCAAAAGTCTATTTACTCTATCTCCTACTCTTGAGACAAAAGTCGTTTAAACGTATAGACTTTCATTATACACATTTGCTATTTCGAGCCGAGTTTAACTCGCCTATCTATTTCTCGAAATATGTGTTGGTAAGCTTTCGCTTTAACCGAATTCATCTTTTCCTAGTGACGAAAGTCATGATATGTTTCAATTACTTTGGAAATTGCTCTGACGAAAAATGATCTGTGAATAACGGCTATATAACGTTCTCTGAGAATGTTTCAATGATTGAAATGAGAATTTAGATTACATAACCATTGGTAGGATATAAGCATTGTTGTGGAAACACATATATGTATAATTTCTTATTCTTTGAACCAAATTTTGCGAACTTTGTTGATTAAGAGAAATGGAAATGGCGCAAGCCAAGCCCGCGAACTGGCGGAAGTTCTCACCCGAGAATTTCTGCTGGAGTTTGTGTACTCCTTCCATGAGCTTAAGTCCGCGAACCCAGTCCGCGAACTTGAGTAGGTCATATATAAAACCGATTGCTCTTGAACTCATGTTTATATAAACTGAGGAATGTTTTTGCAAACCGTGGCTATAATGTTCATGAACCGATTCGAGTGAATCAAACCGTTTTTGCTTTGATTATGTCTTGTGTAGTTACATAAGATCTAAGCAATTGAACAACTCTCTAACTAGTTCATTTGAGTCATTTGAACTAGTTATGGTGAAGAAGAATATGGTTGATAATAGAGTGTTCATATGGCTAACCATTTGGTTGACTATTGTTGAACCAACAAATGTTAATGTTTGGGTACGGTTCATAAACCTAAAATTGAACATTTCGTTTGTGTGTAACAAGCTAAGTTTTTGATCCAACGGTTGAGAAATATTAGCTTGAATCTAATCAGGTTTTCATCTAACGGTGAATATTGAATGCTTTGTTACTAAGCTAACATTGATTGCAAACCCTGATTTGAAAGACTATATAAGGGAGAACTCTAGCAACTGGGAAACCTAATCCCCACACTTTACGTGTGATACTAGTTTGCTAAGGTAGAATCGATTCTCCTTTAACCTTTGGTTTTCTTCTTCTAAAACCATGTTAACGACTTAAAGACTTCATTGGGATTGTGAAGCCAGACGGATACTACTTTTCTTGTAGTTGTGTGATCTGATCTTGCTGTTTCTATCGTACGAGTATAATTGAAATAATTGGCTTGAGATTTATATCTCCGATAGGCAAGATAGAAAAGAAATCACAAACACTTCATCTCATCATTTGTGATTCCACAATATCTTTTTTCGCTGCGTCGATTAAGATTATTGTGAGGTGATCAATAATACTAGGCTGTTCTTTGGGAATATAATTCCGGGTTATTGATTGGTTCCTGTTCACCTTGATTTATCAAAAGACGGAACAAAACTCATAGGTTTATTCATGGGAGACGGATTTATCTATTACTATAAACTTTTCTGTGTGATACAAATTTGTTTATTAAAGTCTTCGACCTTGGGTTGTAGCAACTCTTAGTTGTGAGTGAGATCAGCTAAGGGAATCAAGTACGTAGCATCCTGCTGGGATCAGAGGCGTAGGAGCATAACTGTACCTTGGATCAGTGTGAGATTGATTGGGGTTCAACTACAGTCCAGACCGAAGTTAATTTGGAGTAGGCTAGTGTCTGTAGCTGCTTAATACAATGTGTGTTCAATCTGGACTAGGTCCCGGGTTTTTCTGCATTTGCGGTTTCCTCGTTAACAAAATTCTGGTGTCTGTGTTATTTCTATTCCGCATTATATTTGTTTATATAATTGAAATATCACAGGTTGTGCATTGTTCAATCAATTAGAATATCCGACCTTTTGGGTTATTGATTTAAATTGATTGACACTTGGATATTGGTCTTTGGTACCATCCAAATTATCTCTCTTTGATAAAGACTCGCAGATTTCTATTTGCTTGAGTAAAGATCAAATCGAGAGATTGAGATATAAACTCGTTGATATACTTTTTATCTAGATTGAGTCTGACTATCTAGTTGATTCTCTAGAAAGTATATTGGAGTTTGTCCATTATTTATGTAAAATCTCTTAATTGTATTGTCTCCTAATTGTAGGATCATAAGAAGGCTGTGCGTGTTTGCCGAAACCAAGTCGCGACTCATTGGGATTTGGCTTTGGAATGTGAAGAGGTCCAGACATTAGTAAGGTAGTCTGGGCTATATGCTTTGGTTGAAATTATGTAAAGTGTGATTCTATGACAGTCAATTGCTTCGTCGAAAGGTATCATGGTGAAACTGATACCATGCACTTCCCCTTTGGGGAGATGACCTTGATCCCTGATGATGCTCAGAACATTCTAGGCTTAAATGTTATCGGCAAATCAGTTGCAGAAGGAGATAATCGTCCGGACCTAGAATGGTCGAAGTTGCACGCTCGGACTAACAAGTTGTTTGGTTGGGACTACGAAACTTCTTTGGAAAGCTTCTATGTATCTAACAATAGTAGGACAAAGACCATCAAGCTGAAGCTGCTTAAGGAGACCTTTAAAAAAACGGAGGAGAGAAAAGACAAAAATGGATGGGACCCTACACAAATTCGTTATACAACCGCTGCGTATCATGTTATTCATCTTTGGCACTAAGGTATTCCCTGGCGCTAATGGCAATAGGGTTAGTGCAAACCACCTTCAATACTTGGATCCGTTGGAAGAGGTCTGTAACTATTCTTTGGACACCGTGGTAATGTCACATTTGATGGCGGAGATGAGAAGGGCCTCTAAGGCTGTTACAAACCAATTTTTCGGCAATTTCACTCTACTCCAGGTAATTTTGTTTTTAAACTTATGTTCTTATGTATATTGTTCACATTTACCCTTATTATGAACTCAGAAATAAAATTTACTGCTTCTTATATGTATCATTCCACATTGGTATAGGTGTGGTCTTATGAACACTTCCCAACATTATTCACGAACTACAAATTCTTGAAGATCCAAAACCTTTCCGAACCCGAGGCGCATAGAGCTAATAGATACGAATTCAACAATATTTCGAAGCCCGGTAACAATCGTCGACTTGAAAATATGAGATTGGCTTTGGACGCGATGACTACCAAAGAGGTTGTGTTCGACCCTTATAAGGAGGCTAGAGAGAACCACCAAATTTTGAGGTAAAATAACGTTGCATTTTACAATGGACTGTTGTTCCACCCAAATGGATATGTTATGGCTGATCCCCGACGTGTCATGAGGAAACTTGGATATAAGCAATTACCTTATTCCGAGACAGCCTCTCTTGAAAGGTACATTGTTGACCATTCTCTGAGCTATTCAACTTCGTTAAGGTTGAAGGTAGAGTATGAGCCAATTCCAGAACCAACACATTGGAGGGATAGAGAACCACGTCGTTTGGTATATATTAGTAACTGGGAGATTGCGGAAAACGGTGATAAAGCCCACCCCGACTACATGTTTTATTACCTGTTGTTTTGGGGTAAAAAATGATTCTCCTGAAAATGGTAAATTTGGGTGTGCCGCCGAGAAACGAATTTAAACCCTAAACAAATGCACTGCACGGGATTACTTTAGATTCGAGAGATCAATCTGTACAATTCTGGCCTAAACCAAGAATGGCTGTTCCAGAGTTGCTTCGATCACAAAGTGAAGGAGAAGGGTTGATCTTAGGGAGGGAAGCGAAGAAGGTGTTGAGATAAAAAAATGTTGAATTTTGAAGGTGTGGATGTTTTATGACTTGTATCAGAATATGGAACCGGCTTGCGGAATGTAAGCTATCAGTTCTTGGTGTTTTTCTGGATACTTGTGTTGATAACACTTGTTGTTGGTGTGATTCGAACCCAGCACGTTGTGTGCGTTAGGTGAATGCTCCACCGTTGTGACATGGTTGATGTTTCAAGTATTTTATAGAATATATGTAGCAAGTTGCTTAGTGGGTCTTGCCTAATTATTCTGACCAATCACGCGCAAGCTAGGTGGCGGCTAGTCATGTGTGACGAGCCAAGTCATGAGACTTGCCTCAAAGAATTGCATGTGACGCCATTAGATTAAATAACTAAGTTATTTGTGAAGCCGGTACTCATAAAATATCATATGTATTCGATGCATGTAAAGCATCGCTTTTAAGAAAGCAACTCAAAATAATCGATGCATGTGAAGCATCATTGTATTGAGCCTGTCTTGGTTGGTCGCGGAACCTAGTGTCTTAAACAGAACATGACCGGCCACTTTCAGGAAGCTGTTGGGAGCTATTTATGGATGCCAAAGGTAGGCCGGTCGGTCCCTATAGGAGAGTGATGGCTGGTAGCCATTTTGACATCCTATTGGTCGGTCCAACTTAAATCTAGACCGGTTAAATTGTCTAGCCAAATTGGATGGCTGAAATGATTTGTGGCAGTTATTGATTGCCTCTAATTTATTTAAGACTTCTATAAGAAGTGCGGCCGGCCATCTTTGGCCTATCGTTTAGGAGCCATATGGGCAGGCCGCGGCTTGGCCGATTGCTCCTTATGGAAGAGGGGTGGCCGAGATCATGGCCACATCTTGTTGAACGCCTAGAATAGGGGCCGATTCGACTGGCGAAGTTGGACGGTCGAGATGATTTGCGGCAGTTAATGGCTGCCGTTGATTTAATTTAGGTTTTAAAAAGTCGTATGGCCAACCCATTTTGGGCCAACGGTTTTTGGTGTTGGCGGCATGTTGTGGATCATTCGATTAGCCAACACTATAGTCTGGCCATTAGTGAGTGTATCCGCGCCTTGTCCATTGATCGGAATTGAATCTAGGCCGGTCAATTCGGTTGGCGAAATTGGACGGCCGAGATCGTTTTGCGGTAGTAATGTAATGCCGCTTAATAGAAATTAGGTTTTGTAAGTCGCGCGACCAACTAACTTTGAGCAATCGGTTAGTGGCTCTGTTGGCGAGTTGAAAGGCTTTCGATTGGCCAAGGCATTAGTGGGCCCTCCGGTGTGTATGGTGGTGCTTGTCCGACCGTGTTAAGAAGTGGCTAGACTTGATAAATCGAGTGGCCAAAACGTGCGGCCGTGATCGTTTTAAGACTAACATGGGCAGCAAATATTAAATTCCTTAAGGAATTAGGTGTGTCGACCAGCTAACTTCCAACTTTATTAAAAGTGCGTGTGGTGCATTTAAAGCGATCTGATTGGTCGATGGGAAAGGGCGCCGGCAAGCATCAACATGGAGCGTGGCCAGCCGGCCACAGATGGCGCCTGCTGAAGCAAATCAGTCGGCCAAGTGGCGCGGCCACACCTCCTTTTGCCGCTGCTCTTACTTGCCGCAGTTCCTCTTTATTTCTTGCTTTCTGATTTTTGGTAGGATTTTGCTCCTACTAGCTCCATGATGGATCAATTTCCTAGTTTGCCTAGGTTTAGTTTCGACCAATAGGGTTCGAAATATCGCGCAGGGCGCGAAAAACCTAATTCTGTAAATTTATAAAATTAGGCTCGAAAGATTGAATTTTGTCAGCTGACACAAAATCAATCAATTTCTGGTGAATTTTGTGTGTTCATACAAAATCACTAATTATGTTTTAGAGGGCAGCATAACTTTGCGTGCCTCTAATTGAGTATTTCCATGCATATCTTAATCCTGACACTTCGGGAAATTCATGCCACTCAGTTGCGAGCGAACATTAATTAACATGTCATGTCAACATCAAGAGTTCGGCTGGGGAACATAGCATAGAATGAATACTCGGCAGACTCCGACATTAGTGAGTAATGCAACTAGGAGATTAAATACTCATTAGGATCTATACTAGTGAACAATTCATCTAGGATCTTGAGTTTCAGTATAATATGAAGAGAGACATAGGAACTCATCAGATTCTGATATATTCTTCAAATTCCTTGTGGAATATAGACATATCAAGGTCTACTACTTATGATGCCGGGTCAGGTAGAAAAACTTTTATAGTTTTCGCCCTATACTAAAAACCACCATCAATATTAAGTCCCCTGCTTAGCACGTAACAAGGACATTGTTGCGGGGTAAGCATTAGATGGTGACAGACGAAATTAAAATTGAAAAGATAAAGCAGGTAGATATTACCAGGAAAATTCTAATCGGCTTTCAGAAACGGGACCGCGCGTCAAATGGTCTTCGTAGTAGCGTGTTTCTAGCTCGGCTATGGGGTATGAGTGTTGTGGGCCCAGCCATCTATTTTCTTTCATGGAGCAAAAAGGAATCCTTCTTCTGGAAACTCTGTTCTTATAAAAAGGGGTATCAACCCTCTTCCATTTTTTGTTGCTCGTCTGGCTCCGTGCTTACGTCTGCAGCAACCGGCTCCTCTTCGTCACTATCAGCAGCCCCATCACGAGTGTGCCAATTGTCGGCAGCAAGGTAAGTACATCTTGTTCTTTCTTATTTTTGCAAGTATGAACTTTAGTTGTACGTATAACTTCCACGGTTTTGAAATTTCATCAAATCTTGAGTGAACTCCATCGATCCTCACCGGAATGTGTAATAGGGTTCTGTCTCCAAAAAATGAGCATCCAGCCTCTCCAGTGGATTTCAAAATTTGCCAAACTCCATTATGCTCAACTGCAAGAGGCCTTGATTTTAAGTAGTTGGGTGTCTGGACTGCTGAGTCGCAATTAAAATATTCTTTAAACTCCCGAGCATTGACTGGCACGAAATTATATTTATTCTGACTCCAAATTTGGGTGTGCAGCTGAGAAACGAATCCAAACCCTAAACAAATGCACTACACGGGAGTACTTTAGATTCGAGAGATCAATCTGTATAATTCTGGCATAAACCAAGAAATGGTCGTTCCAGACTTGCTTCGGTCACAAAGTGAAGGAGAAGGGTTGATCTTAGGGAGGGAAGCGAATAAGGTGTTGAGGTCAAAAAATGTTGAATTTTGAAGGTGTGGCTGTTTTATGGCTTGTATCAGAATATGGAACTGGCTTGCGGAATGTAAGCTATCAGTTCTTGGTGTTTTTCTGGATACTTGTGTTGATAACACTTTTTTTTGGTGTGATTCGAACCCAGCACGTTGTGTGCGTTAGGTGAATGCTCCACCTTTGTGACATGATTGATGTCTCGAGTATTTTATAGAAAATATGTAGCAAGTTTCTAAGTTGGTCTTGCCTAATTATTCTGACCAATCACGCGCAAGCTAGGTGGCGGCTAGTCATGTGTGACGAGCCAAGTCATGAGACTTGCCGCAAAGAATAGCATGTGACGCCATTAGGTTAAATAACTAAGTTATTTGTGAAGCCGATACTCATAAAATATCGTATGTATTCGATGCATGTAAAGCATCGCTTTTAAGCAAGCAACTCAAAATAATCGATGCATGTGAAGTATCATTGTATTGAGCCTGTCTTGGTTGGTCACATAACCTAGTGTCTTAAACAGAGCATGACCGACCACTTTCAGGAAGCTTCTGGGAGCTATTTATGCATGCCAAAGGTAGGCTGGTCGGTCCCTATAGGAGAGTGATAGCTGGTAGCTGGTTGGTTTTACTCCCACTACTTCTCTACTGCCACTAACTGTCCGCCTTTCCTGACACTTTCTCGTAATGGGCGTGTTGCATGCCGCACGCTGTAAACCGCCAGACCAATACCCTGATGAACATCCCCCAGTTTGTGACATGTTTGATGTCTCGAGTATTTTGTAGAAAATATGTAGCAAGTTACATGAGGAATGGAACAAGTCCTACATGGTAGTTGCTGAGTGAGTCTTGCTTGCAAGACCTAATTATTTCGACCAATCACGCGCAAGCTAGGCGGAAGGCGGTCATATGTGATAGGTCAAGTCTTGAGACTTGCCATAAAAAACAACATGTGATGCTTTTAGGGTAAATAATTAAATTATTTGTGAAATCGATATTCATAAATTATCGCTTGTATTCGATGCTCATAAAGCATCGCTTTTAAGCAAATAGCTCAAAATAATCGATGTTCATGAAGCATCGTTGTTCAGAGCCCGTTTTAGTTAGTCCCAAAACTCAATGTCTTAAAAGAGGCGTGACCAGCCATTTCGGGCAGCCGCCAGGAGCTGCTTGGTAGATTGAAGATGAGCCGGTCAGTCCCCATGAAAGATGGGAGGCCGGCAGTCACGACGACATCTTATTGGTCGCCCAGAATTAGATCTAGGCCTGTCAATCTGGCTAGCCAAGTTGGATGGCTGAGATCGTTTTGCGACAGCCGTGTGTTGCCGTTAGTTAATTTTAAGGCTTTTAAAGCCGTGTGACCAACCTACTTTAGGTGATCGATTTGATATGCTGCTGGCAGGTTGTGAGCAATGTGATTTGCCAAGGCTAAAGCCGAGCCGACGGTAAGCATGCCAACACTTCATTGGTCGCCTAAAATAAAATCTAAGCCATCCAATTAGGTTGGCTAAGTTGGAAGGCCACGATTGATTTGAGACTGTCATGGCTAGTCTTAACTCGTTTAATACCTTTTATCAACAACGTGACTAGCCTACTTTGGCTGGCGATCATGGATTCTACCTGCATGCTAGAAGAGCTCCGATTGGCTGGAACAGAAGTGGGCCCACCGATGAATATCGTGGAGCTTGTTTGGCCACGCCAAGAGGAGGCTAAGCTTGATAAATCGGCTGGCCAAGTTGGATGGCCGTGGTCGTTTTAATACTGGCATGGACAGTCTAGATTCAATTTCTTAAGAAACTAATCACGTCGACCAGCCATCTTCCATGTTTAATTAAAAGTGTAGGCTGCGGCTTTGGAGAAGTTTGATTGGCCAGTGGGAAAGAGTGTCCGGCAGGCAGCGAGGTAGGGTATGGCCGGTCGTCCATTAGAGGTGTCGGCTAGGGCAAACCGGCTGGTTAAGCGGCGCTCCTTTTGCTACTGCTTTTATGTGCCACAGTTTTCCTTTATTTCTTATTTTATTTTACAACTTTAATATGATTTTGCTCCTACTAGTTCCATGATGGATTAATTTCCTAGTTTGCCTAGGTTTAGTCTCGGCCAATAGGGATCGAGATATTGCGTATACCGCAAAAAACCTAATTTTTGTAAATTGACAAAATTAGGTTAGAAAACTGAATTTTGTGAGCTGACACAAAATTAATCAATTTTTTGTGAATCTTGTGCGTTGATACAAAATCACTAATCTTTAGCTCGGAGAGTAGCGTTGTTTGCGTGTCTCTAATTGATTATTTTGATGCACATCTTAATCCTGACACTTCGGGAAACTCATGTTGCTCAGCTGCGAACAAACATTAATTGCCATATCATGTCAATATTAAGAGTTCAGCTGCGGACATAGCATAGGTAAAATACTCAGCAAGCCATGCATTAGTGAATAATGCAGGTGGGAGATTAATAAAATTTGTAGAATACTTGGGATTTTTGCAACCAACAGTATTCTGAATAAATTTCATATAAGTATATTGAATTTCTCAATACATATGTAAGCAAAGAGGCATAGGCACTCATCACCTTTAAATGGTTCTATTTCTTTGAAGAATAAAGGCTCATAAATATAGGGTTTTACAGTTTTAACCCTGAACTAAAAACCACCATCAACACTCCTATTGAGACAAAAGTCGAATAGCTATATAGACTTTACTTTATACACATTTGATATTCCGAGCTGAGTTTAACTCGCTTACATATTTCTCGAAATATGTGTTGCTAAGATTTCGCTTTAACCATGTTCATCTTTATTCTTAACGAAAGTCAAAAGATGATCATGTGAAAATCGCCTGGTAACATCTTACATGATTTGTGTGAGACAGTCAATTTATGTAGACTCGGAATGTTTCATATTGATCATTCAATCACTTGAAAATTTCTTTGAAGCTAATAGTTTGTGTGAGACAGCTATTCCGTCTTCTAAGAATGTTTCAATGATTGAAATGGGAGTTTAGAACAATTAACCATTGATTGGATATAGCACAGTATGCGTACTTGTATGCTAATTGTTGCAAGTTATTCCAAGTCCGGGAACCATAGTATGCATACCCGTATGCGTACTGGTTTGATAGTTGAAGTCCGGGAACTTAGTATGCATACATGCGTAACAGTTCAAGTCCGGGAATTCAACTGAGTTTGGTTGTGTTTCGCATACTGGCAAACCCAGACCAAGTCCGGCTACTTAGGTATGCGTACACGTTTGCATACTTGAGTGGGTTAAGTTCTAAAATCGGTTTGTTCATGAACAAATATATTTATAAATTAAGGAATGCAAACAATGGCTATAACATTCATGAATTGATTCGAGTGGATCAAAATCGATTTTGCATCAATTGTGTCTTGTATACTTTTATGAGAATATAAACAATTGAACAACTCTAGAACTAGTTTCATTTGAATCATTTCAACTACTTATGTTTAAGATGAACAAGGTTGATATGAAATTGTTCATATGGATAACTTCGGTTAAATATTGTTGAGCCAACTAGGTGTACATGTTTAGGTATAGTTACCCATATCTAAATGAAGTCACTTTTCATTTGTGTGTAACAAGCTAAGTTCGATCTAACGGTTGAAATATATTAGCTTGAATCTAATCAGGTTTTCATCTAACGGTGAATATTGAATGCTTTGTTACCAAGATAACATTGATTGCAAACCCTGATTTGAAGACTATATAAGGGAGAACTCTAGCAACTGGGAAACCTAATCCACACACCTCCTGTGTGATACTAGTTGCGACTAGAGTCGATTCTCCTTTAACCAAGGTTTTTCTAAAACCATTATAGGTTAACGAATTAAAGACTTCATTGGGATTCTGAAGCCACACCCAGCTATTTTCTCTGTAGTTGCGTGTTCATATCTTACTTTGTTCTATCGTATTGAGTATTATCTTCTCTAAGATTTGATCGAGATTCAATCTCCGATAGGTAAGATAAAAAGTAGTCACAAACATCTTCGTCTCATCATTTGTGATTCCACAATATCTTGTTCTGCTTCCATACAGTTAAGATCATTATGAGGTGATTAATATTACTAGGCTGTTCTTCAGGAATATAAGTCCGGTGTATCAATTGGTTCCTGTTCACCTTGATTTATCAAAAGATGGAACAAAAACTCGTAGGTATTTCTGTGGGAGATAGATTTATCTATTCAATATACTTTTCTGTGTGAGACATATTTGTTTATCAAGTCTTCGACTTTGGGTCGTAACAACTCTTAGTTGTGGGTGAGATCAGCTAAGGGAATCAAATGCGCAGAATCCGGCATGGTTCTAGAAGCGTAAGGAACACAACTGTACCTTGATCAGTGTGAGATTGGTTAGGGATCAACTGCATTCCAGTCTGAAGTTAACTTGCAGTAGGCTAGTGTCTGTAGCGACTTAATACAATGTGGTGTTCAAATCTGGACTAGGTCCCGGGGTTTTTCTGCATTTGCGGTTTCCTCATTAACAAAACTTCTGGTATTTGTGTTATTTCTTTTTCGTATTATATTTGTTTATATAATTGAAATATCACAGGCTGTGCGTAGTTCAATCAATTAGATAATCAAACATTTGGTTGTTGATATAAATTGATTGACACTTGAATATTGGTCTTTGGTACCGTTCAAGTTGTTTCTCATAATAATCAGGCTCACAGATTCTATCTGTTTGATTTGCTGATTACATTGAGAAACAGAGATATAACTCTTGAATATATTTTAATTGATCGAGTCTGACTATCTAGTTGATTCTCTTGGAAATTATATTGGAGTTTGTCCATACAGATTGCCTAAATGAAATACTGCGTGTGGTTGTTAGACCCCGCTTTTTCACTATATAAGGGAGAACTCTAGCATCTGGGAAACCTATTCCTGACACTCTCGTGTGTCCTAGTTGCAAATGAGAGTCGATTATCCATTAACATAGGTTTTCCAAAACAATTATTAGGTTAATGACTTGAAGACTTCATTTGAGATTCGTGAAACCCGATCCAGTAATTTTCTCAGTAGCTGTGTATTCTGATCTTACTTTTTCTATCATATTGAGTTTAATCTTCTATAAGATTTTCTCGAGATTTATCTTCGATAGGTAAAATATAAAAAGTAATCACAACAGTTCTTCGTCTTAGACTCTTGTGATTCCGCAATAACTTCTCTCCTGTTAATCAGTTAGGTTATTGTGAGGTTACTAATATTTCTAGGTTGTTCTTCGGGAGTATAAGACCGGGTTATTAGTTGAGTTTCTTGTTCACCTTCGTTTATTTTAAGACTGAAACAACAACCAGAATAAACTTATCTGTGAGAAACAATTTTGTTTATAAATCTTCGACTTTGGGTTGTAGCAACTCTTAGTTGCGGGTGAGATCAGCTAAGAGAATCACGTGCACAAAGTTCTGCTGGGATTGATGAGGAGTAAGGAACGCGACTGTACCTTAATCGGTGTGAGACTTGGTTAGGGATCAACTACATTTCAGTCCGAAGTTAACTTGTAGTAGGCTAGAGTTTGTAGCGCCTTAATACATTGTGGTGTTCAAATCTGGACTAGGTCCCGAGGTTTTTCTGCATTTGTGGTTTTCTCGTTAACAAAATTTCTGGTATCTGTGTTATTTCTTTTCCTCATTATATTTGTTTATATAATTGAAATATCACAGGTTATGCGTAGTTCAATCATCGTTGATAAATCCGACCTTGTTTGTTGGATAGAACTTGGGTGACACCCGGACATTGGTCTTTGGTACCATCCGAGTTATTCTCATATCAATCTATCTCACGGATTTCTATCTAGTTAATTTACTGATTATATTGAGAAAGAGATAAATCTCTTTGATATCTTTCTTGATTGAGAATCACTTTTAAGTTGGTGCTCTCGGAATTATATTGGAGTTTAGTCCATACAGATTGCCGAACGAATTAGTTGGGTGTGGTTGTTATACCCCCGCGTTTTCACTAACCAACATAAATACTACCAGGGAGGAACTTGTTGATATTCAAACTTCCAATCCAACTGATTCTAATTATGTTTCTAGACTTAGAGCTAGACTAGAATATTTGTATACTCAGAAGGAATTGTATTGAAAGGACAAGTAGAGAGAAGTATGGCTCCCGGAAGGAGATATGAACTCTCCATATTTCCATAGAGTCATACTTTTCAAAAGAAATATAAATTTTATCAATTGGATTAAAAATGCTACTAGTACCATTTTAACCGATAGAAATAATATATGTAAGTTTATTTAAAAACCTTATACTCCTATCACCCTCAGTAGTATCAGGATGAAATTTTCCAGGAACTTCCTTTGAAGTTCTTTGATGATGATAATTCTCATTTAAGCTTGCCCCTCACTGCTGAGGAGATTAAGAATGTTGTCTTTTAAATGGGGGTGGGGAAGCTCCAGGACCTAATGGTTTTACTGGTCTTTTTTTTATCAAAAGCACTAGGATATTATGAGTGAAGGTGTTGTTGATATGACACAGACATGCTTCCACACAAGACATATAGCAAAACTTTTTAATCATACCAACATTGTCCTAATCCCTAAAGTCCCCTAGATGAGTTGGTTTCCCAATATTGAACAATTGGTCTATGTAATTTCGTTTACAAGATTTTGTCTAAAACTTTGGCTAATAGATCAAAACCTTTAATGGATAATGTTATATCCCAAAATCGAAGTGCTTTTGTTCCTAAAAAAAGTATCTCTGATAATATTCTTCTAGCCAATGAGGCCATTTATATCGTTAACCATCACAAAGGTAAAGATGGTATTGCTGCTATCAAACTTGACATGTCTAAAGCTTACGACAAGATCGAGTGGTCTTTTTTTCAAAAAGTTTTACAAAAAATGGGTTTGTATGATCATTGGGTCAATCTTATTACTCAATGTCTTTCCACTGTCTCTTATTCTGTGTTACTTAATGATAGCCCTACTGGCTTAATAAAATATGAAAGAGGTTTGAGACAAGGAGATCCTTTGTCTCTTTACCTCTATATTATTATTAGTTTTGAAGCCTTATCTGCCTACATTGACTCCCTCACTAGGAAGGGTCTAGTGGAAGGCATTAAAGTTTATAAAGATGCTCCCTGTATGACCCATCTTTAGTTTGCTGATGGCTCTCTGCTATTTTCCAAGGTTACAATTACAGACTTTCAAACCATTAAAGAGTACCGCAATAAGTATTGTTTGGCTTCTGGTTAGGAATTAAACTTTGATAAATCTGGTATTGTATTTAGCAAAAAATTCTCCGAGCCTTTTATGAATCATCTTTCTAATATTCTAGATATCCACAATAGAGACTTATGAGAGAAAAATCTTGGTACCCCTATAGCTTTTCAAGCTTTTAAAATTCGAACCCATATGGGTATTCAGCAGGCTGTGGATGCCAAAATTTCTACATGGTTCCATAAACTTCTGTCTCAAGATGCTAGAACTACTTTAATTAAGTATGTTGGTCAGGCCATCCCTTTGTACCAAATGGGAGCGATCCTTATACCCAAGTATCTCTATAGGAAAATGGATTCCCATCTCTGCAATGCGGAGAAACTCTAAATCCTAAAGATAGAAAACTTCACCTGCTTGGCTGGGATATCCCTTGCTCCCCTAAATTTTAAGGAGGTTTAGGCTTTAACAAAGATGAACATAACAATCTAGTCATGTTGGCTAGAAATACGTGAAAGATTATTGAAAATCCCAATTGTTTACTAGGTATTGTTCTCAAGGCTATATATTTCCCTAAGACCGATTTTCCTAATGCTAAATGTCCTAGCAATTTCTCATGGACCTGGTGTTTGTAGGTGAAAACCGTTTCTGCTGATTTCGGTAATTTCGTGTGAGTGCGGATGAGAAACGAATCTAAACCCAAAACAATGTACTGCACGGGAGTACTTTTGATTCGAGAGATCAATCTTTACAATCCTGGCCTAAACCAAGAAATGGCCGTTCCAGGCTTGCTTCGGTCACAAAGTGAAGGAGAAGGGTTGGTATTAGGGAGGGAAGCGAATAAAGTGTTGAGGGCGCCAAAATAGTTGATTCTGGAAGTGTGGGTGTTTTGCGACTTGTATCCGAAAGTTGAACTGGAAAGCTGAATGGAAAGCTACCAGGTGATTTCTGGATGTGTATTGTTCTCCTGACCAAAACTTATCCTTTGGTGGAAGTACGTGAAACCTATTTATACAAGTCGTAATAAAACGTACCCTGGCCTCGTAAGAAGTGGAAGCGGTTGAGTGGTGGAAAAATGATAACGGGTAACGTCTGGAATTGATGTTTCCATAATGAATATGCGTTTCACCACTTATTTCTTGCCATTACTAACCGCCTCACCTTTATGACACTTTCTTGTAACGGGCGTATTGCACGCCGCACGCTGTAAACCGCCAGACCAATACCTTGATGAGCATCCCCCAGTTTGTGACATGTTTTGATGTCTCGGGTGTTGTCATTGGAAAACGTGTAGCATGTTGCTATGTGTGGCAAGTTAAAATAGAGAGGCTTGCCGGTTCAGTGACGACCTTCGACGGCCGAAATTTTGCATCTCGGGAGGAAGGGTGGCCGTTGATTATGGCTACCTTCCGTTGGTAGCCAGCGGCGTGGCCGTGGTGTTGGCATGGCTTGCGCATGCCTTTGGCGCAGCCAAATTAGGGTTTGGCACAAACCGTGGAATTTCGGTATTGCGGCCAAAAGGTTGCCACAAGTCGTTTGGTTTGGTGGCAAGCTTGTACGGTTGAGATCTGTATCTCTGGAGGAAGGGTAGCCGTTGATCGCGGCTACCTTCCGTTTGGCGGCCAGCGGCATGGTGGCATGGCCAGCATGTTCGCGCATATTTTAGGCGCGGCCAAATTAGGGTTTTGGCATAAACCATGGAATTTGGCATTGCGACCAAAAGTTGCCACAAGTTTGGTGGCGAACTTGTGCTGTGAGATCTGCATCTCAGGAGGAAGGGTAGCCGTTGATCGTGGATACCTTTCGTTAGCGGTCAGAGGCGTGGTAGCGTGACTGGCAAGGCTTGCGCATGCTTTTTGGCACGATGGCCAAAGAATTGGCATCGTAGCCAATTTAGGGTTTGGCGGCACAAACCAAGGGATTTGGCGTTGTGGCCAAAAGTTGCCACAAGTCTTGCGGTTTGGTGGCGAATTTGGACGGCTGAGATTTGCATCTCAGGAGAAAAGATGGCCATTGATCATGGCCGCATCTTGCTTACATAACGGCATTGGCAACATGCTGGTGGTATGCCAGTGGCGTAGCCACGGCATAGCGGCATGCTAATGGCATAGCCGTGGCCTGGTGCCATGCTAGTATCCGCGGCATAGCGGTATGCCGGTTGCGGCGTGGCCAAAAGCTAAAATTGGCATCGTGGACAGATTTGGTAGCAACTTGCCCAAATTAAGTTTTGGCATGTTGAAACCCAATTAGTGCGTGTAGTATGCGTGCGGCATGTTTGGCGTGTTTTGGAAGTTGGCGCGTTTTTGGGAAGCTAGCGTGTTTTGGGAAGCTAGCGTGTTTTGGGAAGCTAGCTTAGTATAGAGACCTCTTTTGAGGTCGTGGCAGGTTTGGAGCAATCTGATTGGTCGACGGGAAGTGATGCCAGCATGCTAGGGCGTGGCCACACTTTCAACGCGTGGTGGCGGATTTGAAGCGACCTGATTGGTCGATGGAAAGAGGGCCAGCATGCTAGGGCGTGGCCGCACTTTTAGTTCGTTGTGGCGGATTTAGTTGCCTAGCTTGGTTAAGCACGGTTTCGACCAACGGGGTCTAGTATACTGCGCGAGGCGCGAAACCCTAATTTTGCAAACTAGTCGGGTTTATGAGTTCTTTGTGAGTCATCACAATAATTGGCTGGATTTTGTATACTGCCACACAAAATCTTTATGTACAGAATGTAGTGTACTTTCTGTCTGAGTATTTCGTGCAATGGCCTTAACTTTGGTACTTGAAGGTTCATGCTACTCCACTGCGAGTGAGCATAAATCTGTCATGCCATACCGATTTAAGGGTTATGCTGGGGAACATAACACAGGAAAGTACTTAGTGAGTCTATTATTGGCGAGGTGCCAGAATTTACAGAGTGTTATGGATAGAAGTATATTGAGCGGCTCAACAAATGTGTCGGAGGAGAGGTTAGTACTCGCAGCACCGTTTCCTTGCAGAGTGACGTCACATCTGATGCAAGGTTTTACGATTTTAACCCTAAGCTAAAAACCACCATCAATATTAAGTCCCCTGCTTAGAACGTAACAATGGCATTGTTGCGGGGTAAGCATGAGATGGTGACAGGCGAGAGTAAAATCGAGAGACCAATACGTGAAGAGATCGCCAAGGAAATTCAACTAAACTTTAGTGGAAGGCATGAGAAATCTGTGATCCTTGTGCTGGCGGATTTTGCATAGATTCATCTTGGCCATGGGACGTTGGCACCGGTGCGGTATTTTTAGCTACTGGTTAAGGAATGGCTCGTGGTGCTGCTGGTTAGGGAATCTGCTAGGATGCGGTTGGAGTTGACTTGGGTTGCGGATGGTACTGCCAACCTGAAGTAGCGGATGGGCGGCTAATCAAAGTAGCAAATGGCGCGACTAGCTTGGTAAAACCAATGGCGTGGCTAGCTTGGTAAGACAAATGGGACGCTGGCGCGGTGCTAGCTCGACTTGTCTCGGATTGGACGCGGAGATGGCTTGGCGCGGCTTGGACGCGACTTGACTTGGCTTTGGCGCGACTCGGCTTGGCTTGGGCGGTAGGCTTAGACGCGACTTGGCTTGGCGCGGCTTGGACGCAGCTTGGACGTGGAGCCGTTTGGCTTGACTTGGGACGCGGGCTGTTGGCGTTGCTGGCTTGGTAAAGGTGGGGCCACGGAGCATTGGTGTAGTGTTGGCATGACCGTGGAAATTAGCATCATGAAACGCCAACATCGCGGGCCCGACTGCCTTCGTTCGTGCGCATTCAAAAACAGAAACCTTTCTCTAGTCGAAATCCAAAAACACCATGCATATAAAAGGCGTTGCCCATCTTCCTTACTTTCACATTGTTTGCTTTGTTTCCACATCTTGGTGTTAGCATCAAAGGTTTGGATCAGTGGAAAGAGCAGCAGCAAAAGTAGGCGATCGACGTTTTTTCTAGGAACGGTGATGATGGCACTGAAACTTTGGCTACCAATCGGTGATGATGGCGCTGATGGTTTCAGTCCGTGGAACGGTGTAAATGGTACTTGGAAGGCTAGTTGGCTAGATCACGGAATGTTGGAGCGTTGGCGCTAACTTAAACATGGAGCGCTGGAGCCATGGAGAGTTGGCTTGACCACGGAGTGATGGAGCCATGGAGAGTTGGCTTGACTACGGAGTGCTGGAGCCGTGGAGAGTTGCAGGTTGAGCGACTGGTGTTCCTCGTTCTGCCGCGCTGCTGGTTCGGTCATGGAGCGGAGATATTGGTACACTAATTGTTCGGCTATGGAGCATGAGCGTGGTGCGCCCAATCATCTATTCCCGTTCATGGAGCATTAAGGAATCCTTATTCTGTTCAAACTCTAGAAACTGCGTTCGTATGAAAAGGGGTATCGACCCTCTTCTGTTTTTGTTGTTCGTCCAGCTCCGTGCTTTCATCTGCAGTATCTGGCTCCTCTTCGTCATTTGTTAGCGGTGGTAGAGCGAGCATTAATGGTAAGAAAGCAATCTCCAATAGTTATAATCAGCAGCAAGGCGAGCCAGGAGAACTCGAGGTGGGTGCTTTCGCATGTATCCACCCAACAATACCATCGATCTTCTCCAGAATGTGTAATAAGGTTCTGACTCCAGAAGAATGAGTATCTAACCTCTACAGTGGATTTCAAAATTTACCAAACTCCATTGCACTCTTGGGATGGATGGATAAATGAAATAATGTCAGGGCTAATCTTGGATATTGTGGTTGCGTTGTTGGTTCATCCTTGACTTTAGGTTATTTGGTACCTAGACTTTCTGATTGTGATGATGATATGTTGTGGATGCTTGCATGGTCGAAATCTTCTGGAGCCATTGGGTGGAGTAGACGAGTTGAGAGACGTTCGTTGCCGATGTGCTGCTATCAAGTCTTCAAGGACTTCGTTCCAAACGCCATCCTTTGAATCATCTTCTGAATCTTAGACCATCGCATGGAGTGCGGTGAGCAGTCCCCAGTTATACTTCCGTTAGATCCGATGTCGTGGCCGGATATGTGAATGTATCTCTGTGGCGTGATTTTGGGGTCTTTGATGCACGTGTACGACTTCATGTTGAGAAATTCTTGCGGCTCGTAAAACTTCGACAATGATGATGTTGAAATCGGAAATAACCTGGTTGAGAGTAGTGAAAGCATCCCATTCTGGTAGTCCCTATGTGTAATTATCTTGAACCTATTTCTTCGTGGAAGATGTGCTTCCGCTGCATTCACTGGTAAGGTGGTGATTGCGTTTAAGCTTCTAAACATGAAGGAGGCTTCGATCCCCAGGTGTAGCCTACTTTAACTGCATCACCTTGAATCCACGCCTATGGGATTTGGTACAATCTTATCATACTATCCTGGATGTGATGCTGGGATGCTTGGAATATCACATGGACGAAACATTCTGGATAACGAAGAATTTGAAGTGAGACAGTCATGTCGTTAATCGTGGCTCCCTCTGTCTCTTCAAAAAATTTTTTCAGCCGCGTCTCTGGAGTTATCTCATGAATGCTTGATTGTTGTCGGGGATAGACCGTGATGAGCAGTACCCAATCGCACTTCTCTTTGGTTACTGAAGTTGTTTTCTCCGAGTAGGCTTGGGATCCGCTGTGGCCTCGTAAAGTGTTGCAGGCGTCTTCTAGACATAGAGGTGATGATATTCCTACGCTACACCTTTGAAGGGTGGATGACCTTGTCGTGGCTATGACTTTTGGTTGACCGTGTCTTCTGAGCTTTGACAGTGAAGGGATCCCAGGGAGAGCCTCAGTCCCCAAGTGTGGTTTACATGTTTATATGTAGTGATTGTTGCTACGATAAATCTCTGACTGGTATCAATAAAAGAGCAGCAACAATTCTTGGCAGCAGACGTGATCAGAAGAGATTTGGAAGGAAGGAGTGTGGCGGCTACGGAACTATCTTTGGCAAGAAGAAGTGGCGTTGAAGCGGCTTCGGATCTTGGAGAGGACGTTGAAGCTTATGGAGCAAAATACTGAAGATTCGGCTTCGGATCCTAGAGCAGCTTATGGAGAGAATGCTGAAGCGGAGCGGCTGCTGGCTCTGGAAGCGGAGCGGCTTCCCGAGAGAATGTTTAAGCGGTTTCCAGAGCGAAACATTGGAGCGAAGCGGCTTCTCGAGAGATCGACGAAGCGGTTTCCAGAGCGAAACGTTGAAGCGGAGCGGCTTCTGGCTCTGGAAGAGGAGCAGCTTCCCAAGAGAATGTTGAAGTGGAGCGGCTTCTGGCTCTGGAAGCGGAGAAGCTTCCCGAGAGAATATTGAAGCGGTTTCCAGAGCGAAACGTTGAAGCGGCTCCTGGAGAGAACTTCAGTGAGGGCGCCATTAACCCCTGACTTCGAAAAACGAATTGATACGATATGGTATATGGGAAGACTTCACAAATAATGCTGGTCGGCAAGTAGTGTTTTTCTCCTCATGGGAAAGAATACGCTTCTTCTGTTTGATTTTCCCTTGTAACTCTCAGAGCCTTGACGGTTACAATGTTGAAGTCGGAGGCCGCGTCAATCAGCGTGCTGTCAAACTCGACATCCTTCAAGTGAATAGTGGTTAGGAGTCCCCAGTTCCATCTATCAATCGTGCTTTCCAGGAGAGGTTGGGGTTCGGGAACGACTTCCCTGGCTGGAAACAGTTGCTTTCCTGATGCAGTGCGGTTGAGGGCTGCAAATATGTCTTGACGCTGCGCCTTGGAGAAATACAGAATCTCACATAAATGTTTCATCATAGACTGCACGATTTTGTGGGCGAAGTCCCCGGAAATCATGCAGCTCCTGACGGGAAGAGGTTCTCTGTGAACTCAGGAGGGTTGCTGATTTTCTTTGCCCCGATTTTGGAGAAGTCGTTCCTGATCTTCACGTGTGATGAAATTGGATTGTTGATTCTTTTCTACTGGGCGCTTAGGAGCAACGCGAGCCTCTTCATCTATAAAGGCGCATCCTGCTGAAGTGCTTGCGCCAGATGTTAAAAAGGGGTGGACGTGACTCTTGTGGTAGCCGCTTGTTAGTGTCTTGAGGAAAATAGGTATGTCCTTCTGAGTTGTAGCCATGTCTGTCTGAGACCTACGAGAACCTTTTGTCTTTCCATCAAATTAAAAGTGGTAAGGGGAGGTTGGCTTCCTCTGGCTCCTCCAGTCTCTCGTCCTGGTGATGGAGTAGCAGCGGCTCTGGTGACGGCTGGAGGTGTAAGACTTATAGAAACGTTGGGAGCGGCGGGAGCGGCTCTAGCTCTGGTGATCGACGGTGTAACACCTGAAAAAACATTTTCCGCACCGTTGGTATTGGCAGGTAGCGTATTAATGCCACTGGAAGGAACGTTAATACCGGGTATGATTTCAGCGCTAGTGTTCTCAGGGTTTGTTGCTGATCCGGACCGTTTCCGAGGATGTTATCTCGAGCTGGGAGTTCCACCAGGACACGTGCGTAAACTTTGAGTTCAACGCTCCCTGGTTCGTTGAGGGTTTTACCGAGATCCAAAAGTTGCAGGTTGAGGCGACCGAAGGCCCCTCCGCGGATGTGATCAATCAACAGGAAGAGGAAATCGGAAGGTTGTCCAAAAAGTTGAAGCTGAAACAGGCGACTCTCCAAAGCGCGAAGGAGGTCTTCTCTAAGAAGAGCAAGCCATTGCTGAATGATTTTCCTTGAACATCTTCTGTCTTCTAGACCTCTTTTGCTTAGGTTTTTTTTTTTTTTTTTTTTTTTGAAAGGCAAACGAAACGCCTAGTTTATGGTTTGGTTTTCTGGTTTTTGGATTGATAGATGATTGTTACCTATGGGGGTTTTGGATTATTCTTTGGAATGAATTTTGGAATAATGCCTTTTTGATTATGACTGTTAGTAGCACAAATATTCCAGGAGAGTCATGGAACCGTGAATGTTGTATGACGGTAGAAAGTATGGGATGAGATTTTTGGGGATAACATGGCTGTCGGTTTCCAATGTAAAAACCTGAAGTAGTAGATTGTGTACTCTGTCAAACAAGACTTACTCGCTTTTAGGGTCTCCCAACAAAATTGATCTTCCGGCGTATTTCTGAGCTTCATGAGCGACGACGTTGTGTTCGTGAGAAGTCCCCTGTCCTTCCTCATCGTGTGATAACTGACAACTGAGCCATTGAAACTCGCGCGATCGTTTGCTTCTACCATCTTGATGTCTGGGTTGAAGAATAAAACTTGAAATTGGAAATTGATATTGTAACCGAGAGATTGATCTCCCAATGTGGTCGCCAATTGTTTGTGGGTGAAAACCGTTTCTGCTGATTTCGGTAATTTCGTGTGAGTGCGGATGAGAATCTAAACCCAAAACAATGTACTGCACGGGAGTACTTTTGATTCGAGAGATCAATCTGTACAATCCTGGCATAAACCAAGAAATGGCCGTTCCAGGCTTGCTTCGGTCACAAAGTGAAGGAGAAAGGTAGGTCTTAGGGAGGGAAGTTAAGAAAGTGTTGAGGCCAGAATAGTTGATTCTGGAAGTGTGGGTGTATTGCGACTTTCATCCGAAAGTTGAACTGGCAAGATGAATGGAAAGCTACCAGGTGATTTCTGGATGTGTATTGTTCTCCTGACCAAAACTTGTCCTTTGGTGGAAGTGGGTGAAACCTATTTATACAAGTCGTAATAAAACGTACCCTGGCCTCGTAAGAAGTGGAAGCGGTTGAGTGGTGGAAAAATGGTAACGGGTAACGCCTGGAATTGATGTTTCCATAATGAATATGCGTTTCACCACTTATTTCTTGCCATTACTAACCGCCTCACCTTTATGACACTTTCTTGTAACGGGCGTATTGCACGCCGCACGCTGTAAACCGCCAGATCAATTACCTGATGAGCATCCCCCAGTTTGTGACATGTTTTGATGTCTCAAGTGTTTTTATTGGAAAACGTGTAGCATGTTGCTATGTGTGGCAAGTTAAAATAGAGAGGCTTGTCGGTTCAGTGACGACCTTCGACGGCCAAGATTTTGCATCCCGGGAGGAAGGGTGGCCGTTGATTATGGCTACCTTCCGTTGGTAGCCAGCGGCGTGGTCGTGGTGTTGGCATGGCTTGTGCATGCCTTTGGCGCGGCCAAATTAGGGTTTGGCACGGTATTGCGGCCAAAAGGTTGCCACAAGTCGTTTGGTTTGGTGGAAAGCTTGTACGGTTGAGATCTGCATCTCTGGAGGAAGGGTATCCGTTGATCGCGGCTACCTTCCATTTGGCGTCCAGCGGCATGATGGCATGGCCAGCATGCTCGCGCATATTTTAGGCGCGGACAAAATAGGGTTTTGGCATTGCGACCAAAAGTTGCCACAGGTTTGGTGGAGAACTTGTACGGCTGAGATCTGCATCTCAGGAGGAAGGGTAGCCGTTGATCGTGGCTACCTTTCGTTGGTGGTCAGAGGCGTGGTAGCGTGACTGGCATGGCTTGCGCATGCTTTTTGGCACGATGACCAAAGAATTGGCATCGTAGACAATTTAGGGTTTGGCGGCACAAACCAAGGGATTTGGCGTTGTGGCCAAAAGTTGCCACAAGTCTTGCGGTTTGGTGGAGAATTTGGATGGCTGAGATTCGCATCTCAGGAGAAAAGATGGCCATTGATCATGGCCGCATCTTGTTTGCATAGCGGCATTGGCAACATGCTGGTGGTATGCCAGTGGCGTAGCCACGGCATAACAACATGCTAATGGCATAGCCGTGGCATGGTGCCATGCTAGTAGCCTCGGCATAGCGGTATGCCAGTTGGGCGTGGCCAAAAGCTAAAATTGGCATCGTGGACGGATTTGGTAGCAACTTGCCCAAATTAAGTTTTGGCGTGTTGAAACCCTAATTAGTGCGTGTAGTATGCGTGCAGCATGTTTGGCGCGTTTTGGAAGTTGTCGCGTTTTTGGTAAGCTAGCTTAGTATAGCGACCTCTTTTGAGGCCGTGGCAGGTTTGGAGCAACCTGATTGGTCGACGGGAAGTGGGGCCAGCATGCTAGGGCGTGGCCACACTTCCAACGCGCGGTGTTGGATTTGAAGTGACCTGATTGGTCGATGGAAAGAGGGCCGGCATGCTAGGGCGCAGCCGCACTTTTAGTGCGCTGTGGCGGATTTGGTTGCCTAGCTTGGTTAAGCACGGTTTCGACCAACGGGGTCTAGTATACTGCGCGAGGCGCGAAACCCTAATTTTGCAAACTAGTCGGGTTTATGAGTTCTTTGTGAGTCATCAGAATAATTGGCTGGATTTTGTATAATGCCACACAAAATCTTTATCTACAGAATGCAGTGTGCTTTCTGTCTGAGTATTTCGTGCAATGACCTTAACTTTGGTACTTGGAGGTTCATGTTACTCCGCTGCGAGTGAACATAAATCCATCATGTCATACCGATTTAAGGGTTCTGCTGGGGAACATAGCGCAGGAAAGTACTCAGTGAGTCTAGTATTGGCGAGGTGCCAGAATTTACAGAGTGTTATGGATAGAAGTATATTGAGCAGCTCAACAAATGTGTCGGTGGAGAGGTTAGTACTCGCTGCTCCGTTTCCTTGCAGAGTGACGTCACATATGATGCAAGGTTTTACGATTTTAACCCTAAGCTAAAAACCACCATCAACACCTGGATATGTGTACATGCGATAAAAGATATGATTAAGCCCTTCATCTCCTGGATTGTAGGAGATAGACATTTATCTGATCACTGATGTGATAAGTGGATATCAACTTTGGGTTCAACCACCCCTAACCCTTTGGTCCCTCATGACCCTAGCATTAAAGTTTCCTACTTTATTAATCATGAGACAAGACCATTGGATGTTAGTAGACTAAATACTCATATTGATGATGTTTTTGTTAACAAGATCACTACAACTCCCTTAAGCCAGTTGTGCACTCAAGATAGGAGGGCTTGGGAGCTTTCAAAGAATGACAGAGTTTCTTCTAAATATGCCTACTTGGGACTTAGAGGACCTAGGTCTTCCCCTTGTAGTAAACATTGGAAGTACATTTGGAAACTTAGAGTTCCACACCGCATCCAACTGTTCGTCGGGAAAACATTCAGAAATGCTATACCTGCTAGAACTGTTTTGCATTCTAGATGCTATGAATTCTGTTGATATCACTAGATGTACTGATCCTTATGAGTCTGTTATGCATGCTCTTGTTCTTTGTCCCTTTGCGAGCGATGCCTGGTTTCTTCCATCTTTCTGTGTAAATACCAATTCTTTTATAGATAAATCCTTTATTGATCGGTTAACTTTCTGATTGATTGATCCTGCTTCTATAATTCCCGTGAAAGTCAATGCCTGCTTGTTACTATTTTATGGTCCCTCTGGCGTAGTAGAAACAATCTTATTTTTAATAACCTTAAGGAATCCCATTCCACTGTCATCAATAAGCTATGCTCCTGTTTCGGAAGTCCAAAGTTCAGATCCTTTCTAATATCACTATTGGTTATCATGACAAATTGATGCCCCCATCTTTTGGATGGATAAAATGTAATTCTAATGGTGCTTTCAATGACATCTATCCGGACAATGGCGCAGGCTATGTGATGAGGACTTCTCCAATAAATCTTTTTTTTGTGCATCAATAAATTTTTATGTTGAATTTGCTGCTGAAGCTAGGGAAATCTGGGATGTTCTGAAGAAAGTTATGGAGCAAAAGCTTACTCACATTATCATTGAAAGTGATGCCAAAGATCTCATCGACAATTTTATGCTGGGAGGTTTGATGGTTATTCTAGAACGAACGTTATTTACAAGGATATTCAGCTTTTCTTCTTCTTTTTAGTTGCTTGTCTTTTTACATTTCAACCTAGAATCTGTAACTCAGTTGCTCATGAGTTATTTCTTAGTTCTCTAAATCAAACAAGTCTACCATATACTGGTATGTTCCTCCAATTTGGCTCATACCAATTATTAAAGGGGATCATTAGCCTTTTTGAAGACCGTCGCTTATAAAAAAAAAATCTATAATGCAAATCAGAAGGGGTTTTTGAGCCTTGGACGGTTGTATAACATTTTGAGAGACAAACGTTGCATCCGACCATCTCAGTCTCATCCTAGCCAAAGACATCCGACAAATATAAGAATTGTAACCTCTTTTCATTATGACTTTGCATTGATTGGGTTCCCTCATAATTAGATCATAAATAAAACTGAATATGGAAGAAAAAAAAATAGAAATAAAGCTCATTAGCTTTAATTATCTCATTATTTGATTTTTTTACATTGTTTTTTCCATCTAAAATTATATAAATATTGACAAACCTGTGGTGGATTTCCTCAACATATCAAAAGTAGGGCATTTATGTACTTTGACATCACCTCAAATGACTTAAAACTAATTATAGGTCTTCAACATATATATAAATGTCACAAATTAATAACAGTATTACATTTATTTAAGTACAACTCCATTTATTTATTTATTTTAAAAAAACTCTATATATTTAGGAATTTTTCTTAAATGTAAAATAAAATATATTTAAAGTATAAAAGTAAGTTCATTTTTTTTAATATATTTTAGAAAATCATAGTTTAACAATTTTTCTTTTATGTTTAAGAATATACTTATCTCAGCTTTGATCATGTAGAAGTTGTTTTAATAGAAGAAAAATGGTCGTGGTATGACTACTCCTGCGCACTACAGTTCATTTCAGTAAATACGCATGAAATATCGAAATATGACATGGGTATTCAAAACATGCCATACACAATAACGTAAAGGAAAATAACCACTTATTACATGGCCAATTATATCTAGATGTATATATGATGATCTTAAGTGTGCTAATTAATCCTCATTGGGATACTTATGGACTCATCAAGGAAATTGGTTATCTCGAAAACCAATTTAATCAAGTGACATTTTCTCAAAGATTCAGGGAGGCCAATTTTGTTGCTGACAAATGGCTAAAGCAGGTGCTTCAAGAGAATACGAGGGAGTGTGGGTTGGAAATCTTCCAAGTTTTTTAGTTTCTTTATTTCAAAAATATGTAATAGGTGTTACTACACCAAGACTTGTTATTTCTAGGCCCTCTTAGTTTTTTTTTAAGAGGCCGACTTATCAAAAAAAAAAAAAAAAAAGGTATGCTAATTAATTACGTTGCCATTGTTTTTAGGTTGTGCTATTACCTCTTAAAAACATTTATATTCCCAGTACATTTAATTTTAATACATTGCATTCTCTATTCCACCAATATAAATAAGTAGCTCGAGAATTCTATCTAAAGGAACAACCTAACGTGTAAAAGCACTAATCAAGTTTAATTCCCTAGATGCGTTAAGTTCTATGAAATCAGGCCAATCAAAGCAATCGAACGTGGAAAGCGCACTAATTCAATTTAACAAAGGTTACGATTCACATATGACCATAAGAATATATCACTACAAACCATAATCATATTATGCTACTTGTATCCAAGGAATATCACTTTTGCGTATAATAAACCCTAGACTAGCAATAGATGTGATTAGAAGTTCTACCAATTTGCAACTTGACAAAAAATCAATCAATCATAAAACAATATTTTCAGAGAATTGCAAACGATAAATATGAGACAAACTAATATATTGAATCAAAGAATCATGCTTTGTGAAATCCAACTATTCCATAACCAATAATAAACTTAGGTACTCATATTCATGGAGTTCATCACAAGAAGAAAGAGAAAAGACTTCATGGTTCTAAACCCTAGAATAAGAGTAGAGATAATAAAAATATAAAAGTTAACCCCAAAAGTTCTCTCTCCCTCTGCTCGGCTACACAAGGCTATTTATAGGCCTTCACCCACCCTGGTCACGTTAATTCCTCATTAGATAAGGATACAGGGTCGGCTGATAGAGTTTCACAGGTTTTAGAAAACATGTGCCTTTGTTTCAGTGTAACAAGGAACATTGTAGTTATGTAAGCATGGCTTCCGATTGGTGCAAACTTTAGTGGAGACTCTAAAAGACCCATGTGTCTTCTTCTGCACCGTTCGTACATGCGTCTTTGATACACCATCTCACACCAAATCTCCACTTCTGCAAGACGCGTCAAGTCTTACCGCAGAAACGGCCCCGCCACGTGCTTGTCGTATTATTGTACGACTGTTGGACTTCGTCACAGCAGAAATGGTCTCTGGATGACGTCATCTAATAACTCCATTCTTCATGAACATCAACTCCCGTCTTTGATTCATCACGACTGCCAACCTTCTCGACTCCAACCACCACCAGCGTCCCATCATCACTGCCAACAATGGCAGCGACCCAACTCCATTATATCGATCATCATACGGACCACAGCTTCCTCCATCTGCTCGTCTTCGGACATGAATCAAATCCAAGCTCATTCCCATCTCAGCCATTCTCGAGTAGCAACTAACGTCTCCATCGTCTCTATCAATCAATCAATCACTGATCATCAAACTCGTCATCACTGAAATCAATGGCAGTAACCCAACGGACCACTAAACGATCAATCACCAGCCAACCCAAGTCTTGAAACAGTCTCGAGTACCCACTTTGTCAATCACCAACCTTGGTTCCTTTAATATTAGCCACCAATCACCATGATCATCGGCCATCACCGATGCTTCCACGACACAGTCGAGCCCATTGATTTGAAATCAGGCTCCTACCCAAGCTTAACATCATCTCTAGGAATCCAATGATGTATTCGAATTCGAATATCACTCTTCCCAAAATTTATCACCGTCGTGATCTCCATGATCATCAAGATTCGAGTTCCATTACATGTGTGCTGTTTTGGAATAAAGAAGAAGAAGTGCCCTGAGTAATAAGTCGGGGTGTCTTTAGTATTATTTGAACTTTGGCAGCCCCCTATTGTAAAAGACTGGACTCCCTTTAGCACTTCTCTTGAACTTGAATGCCCCTTAACAGGAAGGTGTCCCTTATCATCCAGTTGAGATGCCAATAGCACTTCCCGATAAATGACCATTTTGCCCTTTGCTTATGAGTTCTTGTTTTGCCCATAACTTCTTCATACGAACTCAGAATGACTCCGTTCTTTCGCCATTGTCTTCATCTTCTCGTCCTCTACACAATGAAAAGTAGAAATCTTGTATTTGAACGAGTTACAATTGGCCTTTTTGCTCCAAATGACTCCATTGCACCTAATAAACTCAAAAACACACATAAGATACATAATTTACAAGAAAACTCGCAAAGAAAGCATAAATACTATATATTAAATACGGTGTATTCTACACCTATCAAATTCCCCCACACTTAGACTTTGCTAGTCCTCGAGCAAATCAAACAAAATAAAAAAAAAATAAATACATACAACTCCGTGTCGTCGAGGCTACGGTCACTTTTAGCATAAATAACAAGCCTTTAAACCCCTAGGTGTCCCTAGTGGACGAGTTATAGTCTCGTGAAGGTTTACAAGAGGTATACCTACAAAACCTATATTTCAAACTCCGTCTATTCGTGACAAATCAATGAACGAATCCAAAATGACTACAGGAGGAGGTACCTTGCAAATTCAATTCAAATATTAGTAAATAAACTCTATTTAGATAGTCGAACAAGCCACAATACTCGGAAACTAACAAACCACAATCACAATGAAAAGATTAAGAAGATGGATAAAGATGTAGATGTTGGCGAATATTCACAAGTGTTCGATGTTTCCCATATCTTGTCTGAAGGTCACTTTGCTAAGATGAACCTAATCTATTGGATTGAGCTACTTAGTGCTGAATGCTACATCAAATCAATTGGCATATACAAGGGAACCAAGAGTGACTTTATTCAACACAATAATAATTTCTTCTTCTTTTTTTTTATATGATTAGATCAAACTGGATCCAATTTCTCTTTTTTTTTTTTTTTTTTTTTTAGACGGCATGATTAGATCTTTTGGATCCAAGCGCATGCTTCTTGTCAGCAAGTACATGATAGTTGCCTTGGATCCTCGCATTCCACGCTTGTTTAGGCGACGGAGACAGGGGACTACGTTTCACACATACTGCTATTCCCAAGTGTCTTTTTATTAGTTTTGGTCTAATTGATCGGTCCTTTTTTTTTTTTTTTTCTTTTTCATATATTTTTTTCATTTTTTTTTTTTCAAATTTTCTTTTCTTTTTCTAGTAACTCAACCACTCTATTTCATCCTAGCAGTAATAACACGTCGATGTTTAGTGACCCACCAAAGCACTTAGAGAACAATAGATAAATATGAAAAAAATAAAAATAGAATGTGATATGGTGATATTCCGAGATATGGTAACAACTATCATGTTAATTTGTGATTTCTGAGCTATATTCTTCCCTTTTAGTTAATTGGTTCCTCGACTCCTACATTCAAAATGGTTCCATCCACTAATGGTGTCAAAAACAAACATATAAATGCTCCCCCACACTTAAGCTTCACATTGTCCTCAATGTGTAAAACCGAAAGTTCTGAATTCTGACGTAACAGCAGATAAAACGCAAAAACTGTGCAAATTGGTAAGGAATTTGAAAAAACTCCATTTCACAAAAGTTGTTCACCTACGTGTTTTCTACACAGTGTCAAAATTTCACAGTGTTTCGATAAACGGTCTGACAGTTATGGTCTCCTGGACTGAACTACGCGCAGTCTGAAATTTTCTGACGAAAAAGGTATTCGTCATAATTCTCTTCTAAGATAGATTACGGACTCAATGAAATTAAACATAGGGATGCAAATATGATATAAAAAAAGTAAAAAAAAAAAAAAATAAATAAACGAAACACAAATAAAAAGCAAAAGGATAAGAGATACAAAACCGTGGGTTGCCTCCCACTAAGCGCTTGTTTAAAGTCGACGGCCCGACTTAGCTTCTTGTAAGATTCATTCCCCATACACCAATAATCGGAAAAGTTGGGGATCCGTCCATAGAACCTGTTTTGCAAACACTAGCTTCACACAAATATTAGTAATATAAAACATAAATGAAGCTATGAACCGATAAAAGCTTCCCCCCACACTTATTCTTGTCCACATGGAAGTGTATAAAGAATATAGAAGTCGGGTACTTCCATGGTTTTCTGGTTCCATAACCTGCATAGTATGAGAATCAAGTTTCTCTAATGGCGGAAAACGAGAAACAAAGTCAGTCAACAATATTCTCGAAGCACATACATTCAAACCAATAAGAGGTAAAGGAGAAGAAATAATAGGCAAAGGGTTAGATAAACCTTTCACAATCTCTTGTATCACGGAATCCTCTTCATCCTTGAAAAACTCAAGTGAATTATTCACCTCTTGGATATCATGGTCCTCTATCAAACCTTGCAACCATTCTTCGTCAACCAAAGTCTCGACATAAACATTATCATTACAATCATTTGCAAGCTCAATTGGGTCTTCCACAATATTGGTCAAACCAGGTCTCATTCTCAACATACTCCTCTTTGTTGTAAGGCACATACTCTTTTTATGGATCCAAATTTATCATAAGAAACTTTTTTAGAACACTCAAAATGCATCATCATCAAGCTCCACCCTTTGAATAGGCTCTTGATCATTATTAAGATCAATGCTCGAGTAATCTACACAAGTGTCGACATATTCCTCTTCATCTTCATCTTGATCCCAAAAAGACTCCTCGGAGATGTCACCATGAGTTGTTTCAAGCAATGTATCATAATCACCGTCACTATCATAGTCAACATAAGATTGTTCCTCATTGAATTTAGTGTTACTTATCTCTAACTCATCCTTTTGAATAGGTGAATGATCATTATTAAGATCAAGAGTTGAGTTAACTACACAATTATCAACAAAAGTCCCCAAAGATTAGCCTTTTTCAACATTAGCATCAATCAAATATTCATCACAAACCATATGCACATTAGAATTATCCATATCTTCCTTGTATTGATCAATGTCTCTTCGCAAGATAGTCATACTTTCACGAAGTTCTTGGAGTTGCTCGTTTGTAGTCTCTTTAGCTTTTTGAAATTCCTCTTGTAAAAAGGTGGAAACTTTATCTATAAAATTAGAGACTTTTGTTCAAGAGCATAAGAATCCTCCGATCCTTGTTGTTGTTCACACACATACTCACCATAAGGTTGTTGAGGAAAACCACAAGGTTCCATGGAATATTGGTCATAACCAATAAATTGGTTTTGATTATATCCATGGAATTGGTAGTTATCATATTGTTGAGGTTGTTGAAAACCGTATCCATCGTTCCAATATGCTCCTTCCATAGAAATTAGCACCTGAAATAATTCTCAAACCGGTTAAAACCCAGAAAATAAGAAAAAAAATAAAACAAAAACTAAATACAAAAATAAGAAACCAAAAACAATTAACAACACGCTGCCTCCCAGAGAACGGCGCCAATTGATCGATCGTCGTAAGCGACACAAATATAATTACACTTTCTTACTACTCAAAATATAAATATAGCAAGGGCAAGAAAGGATCGATCCCACAGAGAGGTCTAGGTTGTCAAATTGTTATGGTTTCCTATATAAAACACTAGAAAGAATTTACGATTGTGTAAATAAAAATAAACAAAAAGCAAATAAACAAAAGTAAACAAATAAGATAGAAGAGATATTGGTTAAGGATTTCGTTTTCATTCACTAACATGCTTTTCACAATAACTAGAATTGATATTTAATCTCAACTTTTATCAAAGACCCTAGAATACCTTGATCGCAAGTATATCCCTGCAAATCTCCTCATGTCATCAACAAACACATTAAAAGATGCGAATATGAATTCTATCTAAAGGAACAACCTAACGTGTAAAAGCACTAATCAAGTTTAATTCCCTAGATGCGTTAAGTTCTATGAAATCAGGGCCAATCAAAGCAATCGAACGGGAAAGCGCACTAATTCAATTTAACAAAGGTTACGATTCACATATGACCATAAGAATATATCACTACAAACCATAATCATATTATGCTACTTGTATCCAAGGAATATCACTTTTGCGTATAATAAACCCTAGACTAGCAATAGATGTGATTAGAAGTTCTACCAATTTGCAACTTGACAAAAATCAATCAATCATAAAACAATATTTTCGGAGAATTGCAAACGATAAATATGAGACAAAACTAATATATTGAATCAAAGAATCATGCTTTGTGAAATCCAACTATTCCATAACCAATAATAAACTTAGGTACTCATATTCATGGAGTTCATCACAAGAAGAAAGAGAAAAGACTTCATGGTTCTAAACCCTAGAATAAGAGTAGAGATAATAAAAATATAAAGTTAACCCCAAAAATTCTCTCTCCCTACGCTCGGCTACACAAGGCTATTTATAGGCCTTCACCCACCCGGCTGTCACGTTAATTCCTCATTAGATAAGGATACGGTGGTCGGGCCGAGGGAGTTTCACGAGTTTTAGAAAACATGTGCCTTTGTTTTGAGTGTAACAAGGAACATTATAGTTATGTAAGCATGGCTTCCCGATTGGTGCAAACTTTAGTGGAGACTCTAAAAGACCCATGTGTCTTCTTACGCACCGTTCGTACATGCGTCTTTGATACACCATCTCACACCAAATCTCCACTTCTGCAAGACGCGTCAAGTCTTACCGCAGAAACGGCATTTCATCACGTGCTTGTCGTATTATTGTACGACTGTTGGACTTCGTCACAGCAGAAATGGTCTCTGGATGACGTCATCTAATAACTCCATTCTTCATGAACATCAACTCCTTGAGTCTTTGATTCATCACGATTGCAACCTTCTCGACTCCAACCACCACCAGCGTCCCATCATCACTGCCAACAATGGCGGCGACTCCAACTCCATTATATCGATCATCATACGGACCCACGGCCTTCCTCCCATCCGCTCGTCTTCGGACATGAATCAAATCCAAGCTCATTCCCATCTCGGCCATTCTCGAGTAGCAACTAACGTCTCCATCGCCTCTATCAATCAATCAATCACTCGATCATCAAACTCGTCATCAAAATCAATGGCGGTAACTCCAACGGACCACTAAACGATCAATCACCGGCCAACCCAAGTCTTGAAACAAATCTCGGTACCCACTCTGTCCAATCACCAACCTTGGTTCCTTTAATATTAGCCACCAATCACCATGATCATCGACCATCACCGACAAGCTTCCACGACTGGTCGAGCCCGTTGATTTGAAATCGTGCTCCTACCAAGCTTAACATCATCTCTAGGAATCCAATGATGTATTCGGGTCGAATATCACTCTTCCCAAAATTTATCACCGTCGTGATCTCCATGATCATCAAGATTCGAGTTCCATTACATGTGTCTTTGTTTTGGAATAAAGAAGAAGAAGTGCCCCAGTAATAAGTCGGGGTGTCTTTAGTATTATTTGAACTTTGGCAGCCCCTCATTGTAAAAGACCGGACTCCCTTTAGCACTTCTCTTGAACTTGAATGCCCCTTAACGAGGAAGGTGTCCTTATCATCCGGTTGAGATGCCAATAGCACTTCTAGATAAATGACCATTTTGCCCTTTGCTTATGAGTTCTTGTTTTGCCCATAACTTCTTCATACGAACTCAGAATGACTCCGTTCTTTCGCCATTGTCTTCATCTTCTCGTCCTCTACACAATGAAAAGTAGAAATCTTGTATTTGAACGAGTTACAATTGGCCTTTTTGCTCCAAATGACTCCATTGCACCTAATAAACTCAAAAACACACATAAGATACATAATTTACAAGAAAACTCGCAAAGAAAGCATAAATACTATATATTAAATACGGTGTATTCTACACCTATCACCTGAGCCGGCATAAAGTCTCTAGCATTAACAAAATGTATTCATGCATTGATTGCATTCAAAGAAACTGTAAACACAAAGATGAAATATTCATAGTTTTCCTAATTGGCTTATGACAATTCCTCAAAGAACCATGGATAAGATATTTTTCCATGCTTTTTATACTATTTTTTTAAAAATAAAACTGCTACATATTTATTAGAATCGTGTTACATGTTATATTGATTCGGTCGTAACCAGTGCCGTTACGACACGTGTTAGTTTATTAATAAAAACAAAAAATAGAGAAGAATATTGAATTAAGATTTTATCTTCAATTGTACTTGAGTGAATGATTAGAATTTAAATTTAATCTCTAATTATTAAAAGCCTAAAACCCCGTTTGGGATTGTTTTTTTTTTTTTCAACCAAAAGACTTTGTAACAAACTTGTAACAAATTTTTACCAAAAATTGTGTTGGGTAAATCTTTTTCAAAGTGCTTTGGAGAGAAGCACTTTCATATTAGGCATGCTTTTAAAAGCTACTCAGCACTAGCTTTTAAAAGCTAGAAAAGCACGATTTAGTTGATTCTCTGTTTTAACCTTGTTATTTTATTATAAAGAGAAGTTTTACCCTAGAATATTGTAAACTTAACATTATATTTCTAACTTTTATTTTATTTCTCTATTTTCTCTATTTTTTATTTTAAAATAACAAATACAATAATAATTAAATAATAGCTTAAGCAAACCATAATCATAAAATTCTTAATTAAATAATAAAAATAAATATAAAAATAAATAAACTAAGTAGTTCTCTCTTTCACTGAATTAGCCATTGTTATTCAAAAGGTGTTGAGGCCCAGTTGTTGCTCGGTTACCTTCTACCAACGTTTCCACCGATATGTATTGATCCTTTTTCTATTAGTAAATTTAATATTAAAAAAATAATAATAAACTAATAAAATAAATATTACATATATTTTATAATATTATTTTTTTATTATTATTATTATTTTTACACTTCGGTAGCAGGTAGTCAAGCAACAAGCTGGGCACCTACACCTTTCTGAATAACAAATATATTAAAATTAGAAATATAATTTATTATAATAAAATATTGCTTGGG
Organism: Papaver armeniacum; assembly: GCA_023531295.1. NCBI lineage: Eukaryota > Viridiplantae > Streptophyta > Magnoliopsida > Ranunculales > Papaveraceae > Papaver > Papaver armeniacum. Next base: position 71,623 of record JAJJWW010013984.1, on the reverse strand, counting down.
GGGCCTGTGAGTCTTGATCAAAGGTGTTATTGGCGTTAAATTGCTTGGGGGCCTGTGAGTCTTGATCATGAGTTTTGTAACAATATGATCCAGTCAAGAGTTCGCAAGACTAATCATTTAATGGATTCGGTGAGGAAACTTGAGGACCCTCAATGTGAGCTCCACGTGTTGAGGAGTCAGTAAGGGGGCTCTCAAGTTGTACTTTTCTTTGAGAACTACTTCACTGAGTACTTGGCTGAGGCTCGAGATGTTTTGATTCCCACCTTGGTTTGCACCTGCGTCATGTTGTTGCTAATGATGGACCAGGTGCGGGACCGTTACAACTTCGTTTGGCCTCGCTTCCTTTCAGATATGGTGGGTTGGGTTTATATTTTATGGGTGATACTATGCATTATTGTTATTTGGCATCTGTTATTTAAACTCAACCACTCCAGTCCATTATATTGCGTAATTCTTGCTTGCAAGGCCCGGACCTCGGTTTGCAACGTGTCATTGATTTATTTTCAAGTGTGTGCCCTGATACCAGTGTCGATTTTACCGCCCCCATCCCATGAAGTTATTGGCGGTTAAATATTTTGAGGTTGTTATGAAGGATAGGCCGATGAAATTTTCAATGTCTGAACGTGACTGTGCTCTTTGGCAATGTAATAAACCCATACATGCTCAAGACTTCCTCAAGGCTCTGCCTATTGAGAGTCTTAATCAGAGGGTGGGTGCGTGTCAATTTAGTGCTGTCCTTTGCTACTATTTGGGGATCCCACTTTTTCCTAGTAGGTAGTCTGTATGCTTTCTTTAACTGGGACATGGATTGTTATGGTGATCATGCATTGCATTGTGCTCATGAGGTGGGGCTAAAATTTCGGCACGACCTTGTTCGGGATACTTTTGTTGACATGTGCTTTCGGGAAGGAGTTCCCGCCAGGAAGGAAGTTTCCTTGGGGCTCACGTCTAATGATGGTAATGCTTTGCGGCCTGCTGATATTTTTTTTTATAATTAGGATAATGGCCATGACATGTGTTTTGATGTAACTTGGTCTCTCCTTTTTACCATTTGGTAGAGTTCGTGCATTCCCGGACCGGGTGTTGCTTTAAGTAATGCCATCATGCGCAAAAATAATAAATATCTCGACAAATGTGTGGTCAAGGTTTGGGGTTTGGTACTTTGGCCTTTTCCACGTTTAGTGAACTTGGGGATGACACGGTCGAATTTCTGAAGAGATTGCATAACCATCTGTCTACATTTGATGTTGGCGCAATAAAATGTAATTTCTTCTTTCACAAATTAGGGATTGTGATTCAGAAAGGGATTGGTGCCCAACTTGTTGCTAGGATTCCAACCAGTTTCTTAGAGTCCTCTGTTGTTGATGAATCAGACATTTGATGGTATCGTTTTGATCTTTAAAATATTAAATTGTATTTAAAACTAATTTTTGAAATATGTTTATTTTCGTCATTAACTACATCATCAGCACTTTAAAATACCAGTTTACCAAACAGAATTTACAGTTTGTTAATTGCACAATGCTTTTTAAATTATAGTTTACCAAACGTCATGCCGATTTATTTCCACAGCACAACAACGCACATCACAGCACAATAGAAAAACACTTTTTTAAAACTCACATCAATACCAAACTAGCCTTAAAAATGAACGTGCGATTGGGGGATACTTATATTAATTAGGGGATATAAATTACTTTCCCCGACCAACAGTGTCTGCTAAGGGGTGTTTTTTGGGGGCAGAAATACCAAAATACCCTCTGGTTAATTAAAAATATTATGAAAAGACTATACTACCCTTCCCACAAAATAAAAACTTAAAATCAAAAAATAAAATCAGTATCCCCCATTCATTCAGTTCCTGCACTCTTCTTAGGTTAGGGTTTTGAATTTTTTTTTCTTCTTCATCGTTTTTCATCGTCGATTCAAAAATATCTTCGTCGATTACCCGAATCTATCTATAAGCATGCCTCCACGAAAGAAACCCAATCCCAATCCGCAATCCGCAATCAAAATCACTTGCTCAACAAAAACAAGAAGAAAGAATCAATCTGATTGCTCTTGAAGAAGAAGAAGAAGAAGAAGAGGAATCGGACCATCAAACTCTCGAACAAATGACTTTTATGTGAATGCAAGTGATTTTGAACTGTTCTATAAGTGTTTCCATCGATTTAAGGCATTGGGTTTAGGTTAGAATCGCGAACCCTAACTCAAACAGTTGAGTTACAGTCAATGATGGCATTGAAATTAGTATGAATACTATGCCGGTACCGAGTTACGATATTGAATTTCGGATGAATACCATGCCGGTAGTCTGTTTCGGCATTCAATTTAGTATGAATACTATGCTGGTTTAGAAACTAAAATCACCAAAAACTGAATGTTTAGTACCGACATTGAAGAATAGGATGAATACCATGCCGGTACATGTTACGGCATTTTTTAAATTTTTTCGACTATGCCGGTAGTGCTCTTTTGGTATATAGGAAACCCCTAGGAATTTTTTAACAGTACCGGCAGTGAAATTAGGATGAATACTATGCCGACAGTGCTCTTTTGGTATACACGAACAACGCACGAATTACCTAAGACTACCGGCATTATCGACATTTATTCGACAATGCCGGCATCGTGTCCCGTCGTAGTTATTTTGTTAAATTACTATGTCGTTTTTTGGTCTCGACATGGTCGATATGTCATGAACCAATGCCGGTACTGATGATTCTATGCCGTTATAAAGTATATCTATGCCGGCATCAAATATGATTGTAAGGTGTCTTATATTTATTTCGTGTTTCTTTTGATATAGGGCTAAAGCCAAGGAAACTAAGAAAGCAAAAGCTAAAGATGCTGGCATTAAGAAAAGAAAGAAGAACGATCTTGGTACTCCTGAGTCTCTGCCTCCTCGAGGGAAAGAACTTGGTCGCAACAAGCGTTTGGGGGCATCTACAAGAGGGAAAAAATAGGAGAGTGGTGGTGATCGTAGAAAACTCGTAATCCGTGAACCTACTAGAACTGTTGAGCAAGATGAAGAGGAAAGTGATGAGGAATATAATGAGGTTGATCCAAGTCAATTAGCAACCCAAAGCGAAAATTTAGAGGAAGTTGTTAGGCCAAGTCAACAACCGACACAAGGCAAAGTAAAAGTTGAAGGTTCGCACCTTCCTCATACTGATGACATGATACCTGACCTTGACCGTGGTAGAATCTGGGGTGAAGCTCCGGAAGCGAAAATGCTATTTGGCTACAAGGACAAGTAGGCTCGTACTATCTATCAAACCTATGTAAGAATTTTTATCTTTATCTTGTGCATTTGTATTATTTTGTATTTATGTAAAATCTCTTAATTGTATTGTCTCCTAATTGTAGGATCATAAAAAGGTTGTGCGTGTTGCCGAAACCAAGTCGCGACTCATTGGGATTTGGCTTTGGAATATGAAGAGGTCCAAACATTAGTAAGGTAGTCTGGGCTATATGCTTTGGTTGAAATTATGTGAAGTGTGATTCTGTGACAGTCAATTGCTTCGTCGAATGGTATCATGGTGAAAATGATACCATGCACTTCCCCTTTGGGGAGATGGCCTTGATCCCTGATGATGCTCAGAACATTCTAGGCTTAAATGTTATCAGCAAATCAGTTGCAGAAGGAGATAAGTGTCCGGACCTAGAATGGTTGGTAGGCTAGGGAATGAGGTTTATTTTTATGCCTACTTGTGATACTGCAAGTGCACAGCGCCTGTTGGAGGCGTGGCAAGTACAGGTCGATCCCACAGAGACTTGTGGTGCTGTATGGTTGATCTAAGCTCACTAAACTGCTTTTCTAGCAAGGTAACACAACTGTTGTTTTGTCGATACGACTAAGTGGAGGTTATGACAGTGGAATAAAGATGAATACAAACAAAGAGAATAAATGGGTACTAGGATTATCAAATCCACTTCTAATTCCTATTATGTGTTCAACTAAGTTGAGTTTCTTTCTCCTGTGATAGATAAGGGAAGTGTGTCAATCCTACCACCTATCTAAAGGGTTTCTCCAAGTGACACTTCAATTATCAGCTAAAGTACTAACCCCGAGCACTAGTTGTCTAATTAAGCACAACTAGTCAAGGGAATTAGCATCTATTTCTAAGGCCCGAGTCTGCAAGACACTCAACACAAGTTGTAGCCTAACTACAATGGATACATGGCATTCATTGTGAGAGTAAAGCATTGGGTGCTAGAATTGAAAATATCTGATAAATTAATCACTCAAGAATAACTCAAACAAAGTTGAAATCACATGCCAGGGAATTAGGGTTTCATTGACATCCTAGCAAACTGATTTAGAACATGGTTAAATACAAAACAAACTATAATTAAAACTAAATTAGTGCTCTGGCTAGCCCAGGCATAACCTTTTAACATCCACAGACTCTTCCTATTTATACATGCAACTCAAAACCCTAATTCTCCCCAAAACAGAAATTAAAAACAAACCCAATCGCACATACTCTCTGAATCGCTTGTCCCCTCTGTAAAATCGGCTCTGCAACTCCATTACTTTGATTTTCCTCCTCATCTGTGAAAACCTAACCCTAATTCTTTCTATCTCTCACTTAGCTTCTAGAGAAGAAGCTACGAGTGAGATAGAGAGCAAGTAGGGGGTGAAGGTAGTGCGGCTGTTGTTGTTGGTGGCTGGGAAGGTGGGTAGGAAGCGGCTCTGCAATTTTTTTCGGGGGAAGAGAATGGTTTTCTCTGCAGATGTCGGGGAGAAAGAGAAGACGAGAATGAGAAATGAAGAAGGGTGTGTTTGGTTTGGGAGAAGATATAGGTGTCTTCGGTGTGGCGCGGGAGCAGCAGCGATAACTGATGGGACGGATGGAGCGGCCGGGTTGGATGCGAGAAGATGGAGATCTCAATGGCTCGGGAATAAAACGGGTCTTGGATTTGGATTATGGGCCGGGTCTTGGATAGCTTGGGTTGCTCCTTGTTGGGTTGCAAATCGCATTGCTTGTGTGGCTTTGATTTCTGCTCCTTTGTCTCTCGGTTTCTCGAGCTTTATTTATTACCTAAAAACACAAAATTAATTAGTACAAATATTTATTCTTGAAAACAAAGAAAATACGAGAATGGGATAATATCTCGATTTACAACACAAAAGATGAGTTAAATGCCAATAAATAGATGTAGAAATATGCAATATTTGGCATTCATCAAATACCCCCAAACCTGAATTTTACTTGTCCTCAAGTGAAACAGAAATTAAGAAATCCTAACTATACCACTGTCGCTGGTCTCTCGAATGCATTTAGCGTATGCACTAAGCCTTTAAACCCCTAGGTGTCCCTAGTGGACGAGTTGTAGTCTCGTGAGGGTTTACCAGGGTGTACCCACAAAACCTTCTCCAACTTCGAGTGTAAAAGAGTCTCAAGCATCCAAGGAGCTATGAGGACATAGAGTTTACGCATGCTAGTAACACGAAGTTAGAACTACCAAAGAACACATTCTCATCCTTAAGTGCTGAGCGAGAAGTAACCATACCATATGAAAGAATTCGGATTCGATTGTGATCATAAGCCTCGACTTCTGACTCACTAATAGGGTTTTATGATAATTGCACTCAAAAAGACCGCTTTTTTAGTCTCTCATGTGTGCAGGCAGGAATAAAGAGAGAAATCCTGCACACGTTGTAGGTAAGAAGGGTAACCTTCCGAAATAATTCGGAGACTCCACGAAGTGTGGACAAAAGAATCTTTTTTCTGATGATCTCTAAGAAAGGAAATCAACCATTAGCAAGGATGGGAGTACTCACTTACCTTCTCACCCGATCGGCAATTAACATCATACTCTCATAGGAACCATAGAAACGTCTTCAATCTTCGGTCTTCAACTGTTGATGACGAACTTCTGAACTTCACAAAAACTTGACAATTTTTTTTTTTTTTTTTTTTTTTTTTTTTTTTGAAATGAAATGTAAATAACAATAAATCAATAAAACTCAATTTTTCACAAACTTCATTAATTCTCATCTTCTTTTCTTTTCTTTGCACGTAAACCTTGGACTATATCAACTTTTCCTTCAAATATTCTGATGTTGCTCCCCTTGGCCGACGATGATGTGTTTCTATGGGTCCGCTGATTGAGAGAGAGAGTGATGCTAACTGCAAATCGATATTTAGAAGGAGTTTTCATCTTTAAACGTCACCCTCATGATTGACGAAATTAGCACTCAAGAGATCAAAAATAGTCTTTGAAAGTGGTGCGAAGTTGGGTAGCTCACCATTCCTACCCGGAATTGACGTACGGTGACACACACTCTAACAGACTTTTCTAGAAAGTTGCAAAAAATTGAAGGTTGGTGCCTCACTTGATGTAAAATGGGTAGTCTCCACTATGGGTGATCACAATTCTACTACCAGAATATCTAAACAACACCTAATTCGCCCTCCCGGTATGGTTAAATCCAACTTTAACGCTCTAATCAACTAAGAAACCCGATTGTGTTCTCCAAAGATTTCCAATTTCGGTTATTTCTGGTCGGACTCTCTATGTAAACATAGCTAGAAGCATGCTAGTGACTCTAAAATCTCTAAAAGTTGGAGGTTTTTATTTGCAAAGAGTTTTTTTTTTTTTTTTTTTTTGAAATAAAAGACTAAAAACTCTATATGCAAATGCACCCCCAAACATAAATCAAACATTTTCCTCAATGTGTCAACAGATAATAAGAATTCAAAAAGTCACATACCATGAGAACTATGCTGATAAGAGAAAAGGGAAGATATTACCGGTATGTCGGCGGGAGCAAGGTTAGAGCTTCATTTGTCAAGGCTAGAATCCAACATTCTCAGTGGAGATCATATCGGATTAGCACAAAATATGCACAAGAAGACTCAACCGATTCAAGAAAAGAAAATTTAACAAGTCCTACTGGATTATATACAATGAAAATTCACCATATACCAACAATCTAAAGAGTTGAGGATCAACCCAAAAGACAATATGTACAAACATCAACAGCCTTACACAGATATAACATGAGAGTGCATGAAAGATTGCATACGTGAACAAGTTACCCCCAAACCTAAACTTGTCAACAGGTGTGTTTTTGAACACAAAATCTTGCAAATTTAAAGGTACATCATGCACTAGGTCTAACTCAAAATGAGTTTTGCTAAGAACATGCAGACATACATATTCCAACTGTAGCTCCTTAAAAGTGTTATACTTTGATGCAAAATAGTCCAAGAGGACTTGGGAAGCACAAAGCTCTAGGCCTAGATTAGGCATTCTCAGAAAAGTTGGTTTTGCAATTTTGTTACAAACTACACCTAGGTTTGGTGAAGGAGTTTCAATTTGTGACTTAGGAGAGGAAGTAGGTACATCTAAGTCGTTTTCATGTATAAGATCATTTGCACCAGTACACTCTTTCCTAAAGTCAGACAAAGGTAAATCATACTCACCTGCATAGAACAATTCATCAATCTCCATGTCATAATCATCAGAGGAGGCAACATATTGTGACATGGGCAGGGAATCAGACACAAAAATAATATCATGATCCATAAGAATATTAGTGTCAACAGAAGATTCATCCTTTCTTAAGTCACAAACAAGTTGTGTAGCATGCTCATGTTCAAACGAACAAATGCTCGAGACTCAATTCAGCTGACACAAGTATGAATATTAGAAGAAGCATCATTCATAGGGTTCACAGAAGAGAAACTTAATGTCTCTGAACCTAAAGATTCCACTACATTTTCAAAGTACACATGCTCTTCATATTCATCATAATCATCATCATAACAAAAGTGTATTTCCCTATTCAAAATTGTAGCATTTCTAGTGTACTCATTTTCCTCTAGATTAGGTTCATATTCAGTGTTAGTTGCATGAGTAGGAATAGAAACACTATTTTCAAAATTATCAGAGATAACAAACATCCTATCATGAACTTCCTTCCATTCTTCATTTTCTAACCGAGTCAGATTCATTTGAATCATCATAGTGAGATGTTCAAGTGAAGGGGAGTCTTCACTAGTGGATATGCATGTTTCATATGAATGATCATTACATGGTTGTGCACATGGTTCACTAGAGAAGGGATGATCATGCATTTTCCATCCAAGTATATCATTGTTTTGCTCTATGAGCTTATCCATTAGTGACTGCATACAAGGGGTTGGAGGAGTATAGAATTGTTCATCTCCCCACTGTGGTTGATGATACATGTGCTCATAATGATTAGGGTATGAATATTCAAGGTCAGGGCCATGAGAAGGTTCATAATATTCCCTAAAACCACTATGGTCTGTGGGGGGTTCATATTGTGAGGCATGCCCGTAAGCAAGCTCTCTGATGGATTTGTTTCCATCCCCAGTTGCAGACCAAAATCCTGACATGGTCTAGCAACTCAATGTGAACTCAAAAAGAAGCATAGCTTAGCACACATCAAGCATGTATAACCAATGATGTTTTAAAACAGGGAAGGTAAGCCCACAGGGGTGCTTGGTGTTTCTGCAAATGTGCGGCCCAAGTTATGCAAAGACCAGTTTAGGTGGGCTTCAGTTTGGTTTAAGTGGGCTTTAGTTTGGTTTAAGTGGACTTTGGTTTATGTGGGAGGTCTATGCACAGGTTGCTGGTGCCAGGTTATGTTCAGCCCAGTAGTTATGGAAAGCCCAGTGGTGTGGGTTCAGTTTTGTGTAGAGCCCAGTTTTGGGTTCAGTTAGCCCAGCAGCTCAGCTAAGGTTGGCAGTTGCATAGATTGGCAAAGCCCAAGGAAAGTAAGATGCACAGGCAGCTATAGGCACAACACAGCTGATGCACAGCCTCTCAAAATTGATACAGCACAGCTTGTGCAGGGCAGGTTGTACCCAGCACTGGCAAGGCACAGTGCAGGTAATGTGCGGCTCAGCGCACAAGTAAATACCCACAAATTGTAGCACACAGCAGAGCTGATGCACAGCTCAGATTGGCAGGTGAGCACAAGAATGACACCTAATTCGCAGAATTAAGCACACAGAAGTGCTTGAAATTGCTGGTAGAGATTACACAGCACAGCTTAGTCACAGAGTCGCAATGCACAGAACGAGAATGCATAGAGCACGGGAAAGCTCAAGATTTTATCAGTGATCGCGGCTCAATAGGTTCAACATGTCAAGATGCTATTCATGGTTTCACTGATCAAAAATGTGCAAAGATGCGGGCGGCAGGTACAACAAATGAGTAGATGATCAATTTAAGCACTTTACATCAGTTTTGACATGCCACAGAGAGTGTCAACTGGGTCAGTTGACTTCAATATTCACTGATCATGCACAGATATGCAAGGATTCACAGGGTTTGTGGTAGACTTGGCTATCCAAGTTGTAACACAAGCTCAACAGCTATAGGGGATGGAGATGGGCTTAGACCAATGTAAGTGTCTTGGTACAGAACACACAAGCACAAGGATTTCAGGTGTGAGCAATACCTATCAAGGCATCTAGCTTATCATGCAAAGATGGTGTATCATGCACATATTCAGAGGTATTCAGCCAAATTTCAGTGTTTCACAGATCACTAACAAGTCTGGCTAAACTTAAATTCACAGCTCATGCATCACAGAATCATGTTTGTGCATATCAGGGTATGCAAGAAGCAGGGTTGAAGATGCCAGCTGGGGTTTGCAGCTTAAACTCACAGCTTCAGGGGCTGGAGTTAAGCGCAGGTCTTGATGAATCCAAGGAATCACAACACACTTACACAAACAGCACAGCTCAGGATGGCTTATGCACAGATCATGGCATTCTCAGCTAGCATGTGGGTAGGTCAATACCAACAATGTGTATTTGCAAGGCTCAAGTTATCTCAAGGTGGTGCTTAGGTGAGCTACAATCGACTTCAGGGGTGATTGCACACAACACAAGTTCAACGGAGGTCGATTGACCCTTTTGGTTTTCAATGGTTATGATTAGGGTATGCAGAATCAATTAGGGTAGTTGATATCAACCAGCCTAGTTGATATCACACAAGGTTTGTAGCAAGTTTGGTTGTACTTGTTGTAGCTCAAACTCACAGCTGCAGGGTAACTAAGTTATCATGCAAGCATGGGTCATAGATGCACATACAAAGATGCTCAGCAACTTTTCAGTGATGCACAATTTAGCTCAATGTTAGTGCGCAAAGTAACGAGGCAATGCTCAAAGAACAGGTGATAAATTCCTACACATGCTTATCATGACATGGCTCAGTTCAAAGACATGGCACTAGGAAAGATATGACACTTGGTATTCACAGCATCATGTTCATGGGCTTACAAAGATATGACACTTGGTATTCCCAGGCAGCGGCGCCAAAAACTTGGTAGGCTAGGGAATGGGGTTTATTTTTATGCCTACTTGTGATACTGCAAGTGCACAACGCCTGTTGGAGGCGTGGCAAGTACAGGTCGATCCCACAGAGACTTGTGGTGCTGTATGGTTGATCTAAGCTCACTAAACTGCTTTTCTAGCAAGGTAACACAACTGTTGTTTTGTCGATACGACTAAGTGGAGGTTATGACAGTGGAATAAAGATGAATACAAACAAAGAGAATAAATGGGTACTAGGATTATCAAATCCACTTCTAATTCCTATTATGTGTTCAACTAAGTTGAGTTTCTTGCTCCTGTGATAGATAAGGGAAGTGTGTCAATCCTACCACCTATCTAAAGGGTTTCTCCAAGTGACACTTCAATTATCAGCTAAAGTACTAACCCAGAGCACTAGTTGTCTAATTAAGCACAACTAGTCAAGGGAATTAGCATCTATTTCTAAGGCCTGAGCTGCAGCACACTCAACACAGTTGTAGCCTAACTACAATGGATACATGGCATTCATTGTGAGAGTAAAGCATTGGGTGCTAGAATTGAAAATATCTGATAAATTAATCACTCAAGAATAACTCAAACAAAGTTGAAATCACATGCCAGGGAATTAGGGTTTCATTGACATCCTAGCAAACTGATTTAGAACATGGTTAAATACAAAACAAACTATAATTAAAACTAAATTGGTGCTCTGGCTAGCCCAGGCATAACCTTTTAACATCCACAGACTCTTCCTATTTATACATGCAACTCAAAACCCTAATTCTCCCCAAAACAGAAATTAAAAACAAACCCAATCGCCCATACTCTCTGAATCGCTTGTCCCCTCTATAAAATCGGCTCTGCAACTCCATTACTTTGATTTTCCTCCTCATCTGTGAAAACCTAACCCTAATTCTTTCTATCTCTCACTTAGCTTCTAGAGAAGAAGCTACGAGTGAGATAGAGAACAAGTAGGGGGTGAAGGTAGTGCGGTTGTTGTTGTTGGTGGCTGTGGAAGGTGGCTGAGGAAGGCGGCTCTGCAATTTTGGTTGGGGGAAGAGAATGGTTTTCTCTGTAGATGTAGGGGAGAAAGAGAAGACGAGAATGAGAAATGAAGAAGGGTGTGTTTGGTTTGGGAGAAGATATAGGTGTCTTCGGTGTGGCGCGGGAGCAGCGATAACTGATGGGACGGATGGAGCGACCGTTGGATGCAGAAGATGGAGATCTCAATGGCTCAGAATAAAACGGGTCTTGGATTTGGATTATGGGCCGGGTCTTGGATAGCTTGGGTTGCTCCTTGTTGGGTTGCAACTGTTGCGCGCGCGGGCTTTGGATTTCTGCTCCTTTGTCTCCTCAGTTTCTCCGAGCTTTATTTATTACCTAAAAACACAAAATTAATTAGTATAAATATTTATTCTTGAAAACAAAGAAAATACAGAATCTGGGATAATATCTGATTTCTGAACACAAAAGATGAGCTAAATGCCAATAAATAGATGTAGAAATATGCAATATTTGGCATTCATCAATGGTCGAAGTCGCACGCTCTGACTAACAAGTTGTTTGGTTGGGACTACGAAACTTCTTTGGAAAGCTTCTATGTATCTAACAATAGTAGCACATAGACCATCAAGCTGAAGCTGCTTAAGGAGACCTTTGAAAAAACGGAATAGAGAAAAGACAAAGATGGATGGGACCCTGCACAAATTCGTTATACAACCGCTGTGTATCCTGTTATTCATCTTGGGCACTAAGGTATTCCCTGACGCTAGTGGCAATAGGGTTAGTGCAAACCACCTTCAATAGTTGGATCCGTTGGAAGAGGTCTGTAACTATTCTTGGGGCACCGTGGTAATGTCACATTTGATGGCGGAGATGAGAAGGGCCTCTAAGGCTGTTACAAACCAATTTTTCGGGAATTGCACTCTACTCCAGGTAATTTTGTTTTTAAACTTATGTTCTTATGTATATTGTTCACATTTACCCTTATTATGAACTCAGAAATAAAATTAACTGCTTCTTATATGTATCATTCCACATTGGTATAGGTGTGGGCTTATGAACACTTCCCAGCATTATTCACGAACTACAAATTCTTGAAGATCAAAAACCTTTCCGAACCCGAGGCGCATAGATCTAAGACATACGAATTCAATAATATTCCGAAGCCCGGTAACAATCGTCGACTGGCAAATATGAGATTGGCTTTGGACGCGATGGCTACCAAAGAGGCTAGAGAGAACCACCAAATTTTGAGGTATAATAACGTTGCAGTTTACAATGGACTGTTGTTCCACCCAAAGGGATATGTTATGGCTGATCCCGGATGTGTCATGCGGAAACTTGGATATAAGCAATTACCTTATTCCGAGACAGCCTCTCTTGAAAGGTACGTTGTTGACCATTCTCTGAGCTATTCAACTTCGTTAAGGTTGAAGGTAGAGTATGAGCCAATTCCAGAACCAACACATTGGAGGTATAGAGAACCACGTCGTTTGGTAGATATTAGTAACTGGGATATTGCGGAAAACGGTGATAAAGCCCACCCCGACTACATGTTTTATTACTTGCTGTTTTGGGGTAAAAAATGATTCTCCTGAAAATGGTAAATTTGGGTGTGCCGCCGAGAAACGTATCTAAACCCTAAACAAATGCACTACACTGGAGTACTTTAGATTCGAGAGATCAATCTGTACAATTCTGACCTAAACCAAGAAATGGTCGTTCCAAACTTTCTTCGATCACAAAGTGAAGGAGAAGGGTTGATCTTAGGAAGGGAAGCGAAGAAGGTGTTGAGATCAAAAAATGTTGAATTTTGAAGATGTGGTTGTTTTATGACTTGTATCAGAATATGGAACTGGCTTGCGGAATGTAAGCTATCAGTTCTTGGTGTTTTTCTGAATACTTGTGTTGATAACACTTGTTGTTGGTGTGATTCGAACCCAGCACGTTGTGTGCATTAGGTGAATGCTCCACCGTTGTGAAATGGTTGATATCTCGAGTATTTTATAGAAAATATGTAGCAAGTTGCTGAGTGGGTCTTGCCTATTTATTTTGACCAATCACGCGCAAGCTAGGTGGCGGCTAGTCATGTGACGAGCCAAGTCATGATACTAGCCGCAAATAATAGCATGTGACGCCATTAGGTTAAATAACTAAGTTATTTGTAAAGCCGATACTCATAAAATATCGTATGTATTCGATGCATGTAAAGCATCGCTTTTAAGCAAGCAGCTCAAAATAATCGATGCATGTGAAGCATCATTGTATTGAGCCTGTCTTGGTTGGTCGCGGAACCTAGTGTCTTAAACAGATCATGACCGTCCACTTTTAGGAAGCTGCTGGGAGCTATTTATACATGCTAAAGGTAGGCCGGTCGGTCTCTATAGGAGAGTGATGGCTGGTAGCCATTTTGACACCTATTGGTCGGTCCAAGTTAAATCTAGACCGGTTAAATTGGCTAGCCAAATTGGATGGCTGAGATGATTTGTGGCAGTTATTGATTGCCGCTAATTTATTTAAGACCTCTATAAGAAGCGCGGCCAACCATCTTTGGGAGATCCTTTAGGAGCCATATGGGCAAGCCGCGGCTTGGCCGATTGCTCCTTATGGAAGAAGTGTGTCCAATGATCATGGCCACATCTTGTTGAACTCCTAGAATAGGGGCCGATTCCACTGGCGAAGTTGGGCAGTCGAGATGATTTGCGGTAGTTAATGGCTGCCGTTGATTTAATTTAGGTTTTAAAACGCCGTGTGGCCAACCCATTTTGGGCCAACGGTTTTTGGTGTTGGCGGCATGTTGTGGATCATTCGATCAGCCAACACTATAGTCTGGCCGCTTGTGAGTGTATCCGCGCCTTGTCCGTTGATCGGAATTGAATCTAGGCCGGTCAATTCGGCTGGCGAAGTTGGACGGCCGAGATCGTTTTGCGGCAGTAATGTAATGCCGCTTAATAGAAATTAGGGTTTTGTAAGTCGCCCGGTCAACTAACTTTGAGCAATCGGTTAGTGGCTCTGTTGGCGAGTTGAAAGGTTTCCGATTGGCCAAGGCATTAGTGGGCCCGCCGGTGTGTATGGTGGTGCTTGTCCGACCGTGTTAAGAAGTAGCTAGATTTGATAAATCGAATGGCCAAAACGTGCGGCCTTGATCGTTTTAAGACTAGCATGGGCAGCCTATATTAAATTCCTTAAGAAATTAGGTGTGTCGACCAGCCAACTTAAAACTTTATTAAAAGTGCATGTGGTGCATTTAAAGCGATCTGATTGGTCGATGGGAAAGGGGGCCGGAAAGCAGCAACATGGAGCGTGGCCAGCCGGCCACATATGGCGCCTGCTGAAGCAAATCGGTCGGCCAAGTGGCGCGCCCACACCTCCTTTTTCTGCTGCTCTTACTTGCCGCAGTTCCTCTTTATTTCTTATTTTATGATTTTTGGTAGGATTTTGCTCCTACTAGCTCCATGATGGATCAATTTCCTAGTTTGCCTAGGTTTAGTTTCGACCAATAGGGTTCGAAATATCGCGCAGGGCGCAAAAAACCTAATTCTGTAAATTAATAAAATTAGGTTAAAAATACTGAATTTTGTGAGCTGACACAAAATCAATCAATTTCTGGTGAATTTTGTGTGTTCATACAAAATCACTAATTATGTTTCAGAGGGCAGCATAACTTTGTGTGCCTCTAATTGAGTATTTACATGCATATCTTAATCCTGACACTTCGGGAAATTCATGCTACTCAGTTGCGAGCGAACATTAATTGTCATGTCATGTCAACATCAAGAGTTCGGCTGGGGAACATAGCATAGAATGAATACTCGGCAGGCTCCGACATTAGTGAGTAATGAAACTAGGAGCTTAAATACTCATTAGGATCTATACTAGTGAACAATTCATCTAGGAGCTTGAGTTTCAGTATAATATGAAGAGAGACATAGGCACTCATCAAATTTTGATATATTCTTCAAATTCCTTGAGGAATATAGACATATCAAGGTCTACTACTTCTGATGCCGGTGTAGTTGCAGGAAATCCTACACTACACCCCTCACTCGAATTTACTTAATCAATCCATTTGAAGATGAATAATAATGTGTTTTATTGATTGTTTTCTTGAAAGGTTTACAAAGAAATGTAGAACAGAGCTAAAGAAATTACAATCACTCTTGGTTTTCTCTCTCCTAATGACTTGCTTAACAATTCAAAAAAGACCTTCTCATAACAGACTTACTCGATCCTTTATATAGGGTTTTACATAATGGATGACAGCCTAAGTCATCCTTTATTTTCGGAATCGACTCGCGAATCCTCGCGATGTGTAATATGTTTTGTCCTCGTGACACTCCTAAATCTCGCCAAGTCTTCACACTTTCCTCATGTTCTGACTGTCGTCATCTATTACGTCATTTATTTATCTCCATGTGACTCCTTCGCAACGTAGTCATTTATTAATCTCGCGAAGTATTGGAGTTGCGATATTCTGATCCTACATCTTGCCTCTTTTTCCTTGAATATTGCTTGGAGAGCAATTTTTAAGGAAAAATTTGTTTCTGTGGTGATTGACATTTTTTGATGAAGGAACTAGTGAAAGAATATTGGACTTGAAAAGTACGTACTTGCCTCTATTCTTTTGCGAAGTTCCGAAGCTTTGCGAAGTGAACAAGAAGTACTATCTCTTAAAGTGTGCGAAGCATGAAGTTATTCATGAAATAGTATAAAAAAACTCTTCTATTTCCCACAGAAATCTACTTTAATTGATTCCTTGAATTTTGGGATAACCATTTACACGTGTCTAAAATTACTCTTTTTACCGGTATATCTAATGTTATTCGGTCACTCTTTTTTCTTCTATTTAAAGGAGAATCTCCTGTGAAAAGCACTCTTTCTCTTCTTCTCTATCTTCCTCATCGTCTGCAATTATTTCCTGCTGTTCATCTTCATCATCTTCTTTTTACTGTCTTTCTGCTACTGTTTTCATGGCATCCAGGTTCGTTAATTTTATTGATTTTGACTATTCTCTTGATTGATCTTCCTTATTGAAATTACTTCATCTTAATTCTATTCTTCTTTTGATATTTCTTCCGCCATTTTTTGTTTTAGCAAGAATAAATCCAGTTCTAAGTATACCGTGGTGAATCCTAACATCCCTACGGGTTCGCAACCAAAATCCTCTTCGCAACTAAAGTCTCTCGCTTCCAAAAAACAGCCTGCGAGTAGTAAGGTATTTTAGAAATATTTACTTCTTCAATAGCAATTTTGTTGCCTCTGTTTCTCAATTGATTTATTATTCGCAGGATGATAAGAATGATGATAGATCTCCCAAAAGGTTTTGCCATAATAAACCTGATGTTCCTGCTGCCACTCCTACTGTTCCCTTTTCGAGATTTAAATTCTCTACTTTCCTTACAGTATCTTCGCAGGATAAATCAATCCCTGAATTTTCTGTGAATGAAATTCTTCAGGACGTGCCTCTCCCCACTTTTACTTTTGTCTCGCCCCCACCTATTGATCAGGTTTCTCCAACTGGCGATCTTATAACCACGGGTGATTCAACTTTTCCTTCTTCCTCTACTATTTCTTCTTCCTCAAAATCTATCTCTCTTACCAAAGAAAATTTGGAGGGGATGGATATAGCTTTTAGAATTTTATCAGATACCATGAATGATGTTAAGAAAGCCTCCACCCATCCCACCGGAACTAGTGTTTACGAATCTTTGGGTAAATATTTTGGTTCCGATATGATATCGCAAATATCCTTGGAACAAGAAATTAAGACTTTGAAGAATAGTCTTCATAATACTTTCTTTGGATCGCGATAACCTTCGCGGAAAAATGAAGAACTAAAAGGTATCTCTCCTCCCCATTTTTTTTTTTTTTTTTTTTTTTTTTAAACTTGGTTCGCCTCTCAAGTTTTGCACCAGAAACGTAAGATGGAGATATATCAATTGGAATCTATTGTGGAAGAAACTCGAACGGAAAGAGACGCCTGGATGGAGCAATATAATCGTTTAGATAACCTCCATACATTTTCTATGGATCAAATAAATAATCTTTCTCAAGAAAACATCTGCTTAGTTCAAAATCAAGAATTATTAAGTAATGAAGTGTCGCGTCTCTCATATTCTTTGAATAAATCTAATTTGGAGTTGGAAACCTTATCAGATGAAAATGGAACTTTATCTCAAGAGAAGCGAGCTTTATTGGATAAGGTGGCGATATCCTCGCAACAACTTGATGCTTGTAAAAAAGCCTTGAATGAGCAAGAATAGTCTATCTCGCCTCTTTGAAAAATAAACTTGAAGATACTACCACTTTGAAAGAGATAAACTTATTCGAATAGAATAAATCTAAGTGTTAAAACAAACCAACTCAAAGATGATTATACCAAGTTAAAAGAATCCCATTCTTCCCTTGCGAAGCAAAATAAGTTATTGATTTCTAACGAAAAGAGTTTGCGTTCGCGGTTAAAAGGTCTTGTTGGTGATGGTTTTGATAATGCCATGGAAAACTTGGGGAATAATTGCTTGGCCCTTACTCAATATCTTATCTCGCGAAGGAAGGTAGTCATAAGATTTGACCGCCTTTTCCATTATTTATCTTTTCTGCTTTCCATTTTATAATTTTAATGTCTTTCTTTACTCTTGCAGAGTCTGAGAAAAATCTTCACTCTTCTCTATCTTCTTTGGAAGCGGCGCATGCTAAGATTCGTAAGGAAAATGCAACTCTAATTGCTTCCCTTGCTCAATCTCGCGACCGAGCCGGGAAGGAGGTTTAACTACCTTAATCATCTTAAAGAGATCCGGAGTAGAAATCAACGAAGGCACTTCTTCGTCAATTTCACCCCAAAGCGAAGTTCTTGTGAATAATATTTTACTTTCTAAATCCATTGATCCTGTCTCTGTTGAACCGTTGGAAGTTGAAGATTATGAAGTACCCAACTCTCCTGACAGTGATTATGATTATGAAAGCTGCGAAGATCTCGCTAATAATGAAGTTATCAATAAGGAACCTTGCGAAAAAATCTCTGATGAAAACCCTTCAACCGGCGAGGTGAGACTGACAAGATTGTTGAAGAATCTTTACCATCTCCTTCAGCTGAGAATATTGATATAGAGAATTAAACTTCTTTGTAACCTTGTTGAATGTTCCTTTTTGATTGCAAAAGATAAGATTAAGTCTTGTGTTGAATGAATCATTTAGTTTCTCTTTCCTTTTTACTATAAGAACTCATTTCGCCCTCTTATCAAGCAATTTCTTTATTTTCCATTAAGTCTTTTGTTGTAATCTTACAAGCATTGCCTCAGTCTCATTATTATTTATATGTTTCGCAAGCTTATCATTTAATCATTTTCTCAAGCTCGCAAGCTTATCATGTACTCTTTCTTGCGATGAAAAGATCTCAATTGCCTATATTCAAAATGTTTAAAGATCTTTCTTGAATGCTGTTATTGCGACAAGATCGCAGGAAGTCTTTACATTTTCACGTAATGACCCATTGGTATTGCCTTATCATTATTTGTGTGGTCTTATTTTGCCTTCCTAAGTAAAGGTCTTATTTTGCCACCCCTCATTGCGACAAGATCGCGGGACGTCTTTACATTTTCATGTAATGACCCATTGACCTTGTCTTATCATTTCTTAAGTATTTTTGCCTCTGCAGGACATTATATTTGCGACAATATGACAGGTTTAAACGTTCTTGCGACCATAAAATCCCGTGACATTGTCGTCTTTGCGACGAAATCGCAGGACGTTCTTACACTTTCATGTAGAA
The DNA here is from genome assembly GCA_023531295.1 of Papaver armeniacum. Classification (NCBI taxonomy): domain Eukaryota; kingdom Viridiplantae; phylum Streptophyta; class Magnoliopsida; order Ranunculales; family Papaveraceae; genus Papaver; species Papaver armeniacum. The sequence continues at coordinate 52,546 of JAJJWW010013984.1, read as the reverse complement.
ACCCATTGATCTCGTCTTACCCTCGCGTTAGTACTATTGCCTCTGCAGGATCATTGCACAAATATGACAAGCCTAAATTCTCTTGCGAAAATAAAGCCTCATGACATTTGCGTCTTTTGACACTTATCAGCTCCCTAATGGAGGGTGCCGCCCTTATCTTCTCCTGGTTTCCCCTTCAAGGAGGCGTACATCGGCCATACAAGACTAGCTCCTCCCATCCGGTCTTAACAAACAAGCGGTTGTTTTCGCACCTCTTATCCCTTATACCTATAGGGCTTATGGTTACGAGACGCACCCTAAGTGGAGTTTTCTTCGGGCCGAGTGCGGCATGTGCCAAGACTTGTCAAGAGTGGTAAGGAAGTTCCATGCTCCCCGCACTCTTGACTCAACCGTGTACCTCGGCGCCTTGGTCATACACTGACTCCTTGGAAGAGACCCTCGGGCGTCCAACCGGGGTATAACCTTATATATATAGTTGGAAATCCAAGGTATCTCCCCGGATAGGCTTTCATGGGCCCCAAATTTCCATGACTCGGAGTTCCGGAGCGGTGTAACCTTTTCCACCGAGCCATGTCAAGAGATACCCCCTTATATGACGTACTTTAGGTCTTACATTTGCCTCTTACGAAATATCATTCGCGAACTAGGGTGTACGCCATAAAGGTTCGTCCCATTCACTCACTCATTCATGTTATCAATTTATTCGATCATTCATTTTTTACTTTTGTTAATTTGTCTGCGAAGCTATCGCACAGTCTCATTTCAATTATTCAATAGATTTTTATACATTCTTTACGGCGATATTTTCGCGCAACTTTTCTGCAACTATCACTTCTCACTTCTGTCCTTATCATGCTTTCATCACTAAATTGGTATCTTTTCTCGCAACTATTCATTTTTACACCTTTTACTCCTACTTCCTTCCGCCTCCGCGTCAGTCAAACTTTTCAATGTCTCCTTTTTATCATGATATTCAATTGTTTTCATACATTCACTTCGCAACATCTCTTCTTCCTTTATTTCTATGGTATCTACCATTAGCCTTTTTTTTCTTTGTTCATCCTTTACATTCTTCCTCCAACCTTTCTTTTTTGCCATTCTCTCTTCTCTCTTAGCTCTCTACATCGACCTCATAACATTTTTGCCCTTCCTTCCAATCTCCTTTTATAATTCCGACACCGCTAGGATGTGGAAACTTTATACACTGATGGTATGTCGATGCTACCCCCAGAATTTCATGCAACCATGGTCTTCCAATCAAGGCATTGTAGGGAGATTCCACATCAACCACATAAAAAATATATCGGTTGATAACCCCCGCAAGGGTATCCTCATGTGCACTTCTCCTTTGGGCTTGTTCGCGGTACCATTAAAACCATATATTTTGTATGTTGAAGGGATCAAATCTTCATCTTTTCCTCCCATAGTTTTGTAAGTATGGTAGAAAAGAATGTTGATCGAATCGCAAGTATCAATCAATATTCTATTGATTGCCCAACAATTTTCCGCTTCATCATCTTCGCCATCAATAGGTTTTGGATTAATTTCCAGCTTCACAACCAATAGGCTATCATGTATTTCTCTTCCTTTGGGTATTTCTTCACCGAGAAAGAAATAATCTGCAGTTGCCACTCTTTTAATCTGCGATGTCTTCGCAACATTCATCACTTATTTATCATCAACATCCCTCGCAAAAACTCTACTAAGTACATTGTCATGAAAATCTTCGATTGTGCGGTATGAATGTACAATGGAATTGCAAAACAAATTTTTAGCCTTTGCCCCAACTTCTATAACAAATGTTTCTTTTCCCTTTGCTTGTGGTGGTGGTAAATGTTGAACTTTCTCTTCTTCTTTTAAAAAGTGATTCAACTTTCCTTGATCAATCATTCTTAGGATAATTCTCTTGATGTTTCTGCAGTCATTCGTTAGGTGCCCATGAAAGCGGTGGTAAGAACGAACTCGTGACTTCTATCTCCGGTGGTGGTTCACTTCCCATGTTCCATGGTGCAGGTATGTTTTCCATCAAAAGTATTGCTTCCCATATTTTTTCCACACTGGCATTCAATGGCGGCATTTTAATTTCCTCCCACACTACTCTGTGACTTCGCTGTCCTCTATGATAATTCTGCCTCTCGGCCTCCATAAGTCTCTTGCAAATTATGCCTTTGATCTCCATAGGTTTGTTGCGGTTGATCAAGCCTTTGAATTTTATTATTTCCGCCACGGTTGTAGAAATTTCTTTCTCTTTCAAATTCTTCCCGATCGCGACTTCCCATAGCTACCAATTTTGGTACATTTATCATCTACCACTCTCTCTTGTTGCCCTTGCGAGGTGCTCGCCACTTGTTTGTATTAATCTCGGGTAATAGACTTGCATTCATGCACACTTGAATTTGTATTCGCAACGGGTACGATTCTACTTCATTTTTCCTTTCCTCCAAAGCAATATATTCCTCTTGCAATTCTCTCAATTCGGTCATCGTGATCGTATTCTTGACTCGAAAATTTGAACATATAATAAGTTGGTTGCGAACATAGCATTTATGAATGATAGTATGAGATATCTTTCATCAACCCGTCCCGCCATTTCTCTACACATTGTCTTCCATCTTACTGTCGATGTCTCAAGCTCTCGCCAACTCTTTGTTTTAGCCCAAATACATCTTCAATGCCCGAGGTCGCGAAGAGTTGTTGCTTATATACGCCCCAAGAATATAGCTTTGTAAATGATTGAATGATGTGATTGTATTCCTTGGTAAGCCCTCAAACCATTTCAACGCTTCTCCCGTTAAACTCGACGCAAAGTACTTGCACAATATAGCGTCATGGTTTTCCCACTATAACATACATCTCACGTAAGCCTTGATGTGTTGTACTGCACAAGTTGACCCATCAAAAATGCTAGTTAGCGCTGGTAAGTTGCATTTTGGGGTATTCCTCCTAATCGCACTTCTAATGTAAAAGGATTTTTCGCAGCCTCACTTGATAGCTTCATCTAACTGTCTTCTCCCTCCTTCTCTTCTCGTTGTTCAATATTCCTCTCATCTCTCGCCAATTCTCGCGAATTTGTTCATTTGCCTCGAATTTGAATTTATCGGTCTCTTTAATTCTGCTTCCCTCCTTCTTCGTTCGTGTCTACTTTTTTGTATTCTTTCATATTCTTCGTTAATATCTCCATTGTTGCGATTTCGCTCGCGCCTCCTCTCTCGATTGTCATGATTATTCTGCCGAATCGCCTCTTCCAATTCCCGATTTTCCATTTCTGCTCTCAATCTTTCTCTCTCGCGGGCTAGACGTGCTTGCTCGGTATAATGCTTTTCAATGTCATCTTCAATTTCCTTTTGTTTCCTTTGTGTTTCTCTCCCATGTAGTGTTCTTCTTCCTTCTTCCTGATTTTCTTCATTAACTAGGTTATTCTGTCCTCGAGGCTGCCTATCTTCTTGATTTCCATCATCGTGATTATTCACCAAAATATAACGATTTTCTATTAATTCTCTCTCTTCGCGACCTCCTTCACCAAGATTTAACTCTCTTTCCAAATTTTCTTCATTAACGTTTTCTGCAGGTAATGTTCTTCTCCCATTTTCTCTACTCGATCTTGATCTCGATCTGTTACTACTTCTTGATCTTCTATTTTGCAGCCTCCTATTTTCCATCCTCAATTCGTGGTTTTGCCTTGTTAGATTCGCGCGTTCTTCTGCTTCTAACCGCCCTTCTTCGTGTATTGTCTGTCTCAGCGCTTCTAATGCCGCAATTTCTTCATTTCCACGAATTGTTTCTCCCATCTCTTCTCGATTTCTCTCTTCCTGTCCACTATTCATCAATTGTTGCACTTCTTCTCTTTCTTCCATAGAATCTGATCTCCATGTATGCACGCTCACCCTATCATAATCGATTACTCGTTTAGTGCTTGGTTGAATTGGTGGTTGAGTTGATGGTTGAATTGGTGGTTGAATTGGACCTTCTTCTCCATTTCTTGCATCTATCCTTGATGGTTCACCTACTTCATTTCTTCTTTCTCCCACTAATCTTCCACTTCTCCTTACGATCGTTGGTTGTTCTAATGCATTCTTTCTCCTAGCCATTTCTCAATTTTAGTAATTTGTTAAAAATTATTCAAGATTTCTTTCTTGTTACCCCTAATTCTTCCAATTCACAAGGTTGATCTTCTTCAATCCCTGTTTCTAGCGCATATGTAGTTGCAGGAAATCCTACACTACACCCCTCACTCGAATTTACTTAATCAATCCATTTGAAGATGAATAATAATGTGTTTTATTGATTGTTTTCTTGAAAGGTTTACAAAGAAATGTAGAACAGAGCTAAAGAAATTACAATCACTCTTGGTTTTCTCTCTCCTAATGACTTGCTTAACAATTCAAAAAAGACCTTCTCATAACAGACTTACTCGATCCTTTATATAGGGTTTTACATAATGGATGACAGCTAAGTTGTCCTTTATTTTCGGAATCGACTCGCGAATCCTCGCGAATGTGTAACTGTTTGTCCTCGTGACACTCCTAAATCTCGCCAAGTCTTCACACTTTCCTCATGTTCTGACTGTCGTCATCTATTACGTCATTTATTTATCTCCATGCGACTCCTTCGCAACGCAGTCGTTTATTAATCTCGCGAAGTATTGGAGTTGCGATATTCTGATCCTACAGCCGGGTCAGGTAGACAGACTTTTATAGTTTTCGCCCTATACTAAAAACCACCATCAACATTAAGTCCCCTACTTCGCACGTAACAGTGGCATTGTTGCGGGGTAAGCATTAGATGGTGACAGACGAAATTAAAATTAAAAAGATAAAGCAGGTAGATATTACCAGGAAAATTCTAATCGGCTTTCAGTAACGGGACCGCGTGGAAAATGGTCTTCGTAGTAGCGTGTTGCTAGCTCGGCTATGGGGTATGAGTGTTGTGGGCCCAGCCATCTATTCCCGTTCATGGAGCAAAAAGGAATCCTTATTCTGGAAACTCTGTTCGTATAAAAAGGGGTATCAACCCTCTTCCGTTTTTTGTTGCTCGTCTGGCTCCGTGCTTTCATCTGTAGCAGCCGGCTCCTCTTCTTCACTATCAGCAGCTTCATCACGAGCGTGCCTATTGTCGGCAGCAAGGTAAATACATCTTGTTCTTTCTTCTTTTTGCAAGCATGAACTTTAGTTGTACGTATAACTTCCACAGTTTTGAAATTTCATCAAATCTTGAGTGAACTCCATCGATCCTTTCCGGAATGTGTAATAAGGTTCTTTCTCCAGAAAATGAGCATCCAGCCTCTCCAGTGGATTTCAAAATTTTCCAAACTCCATTGCGCTCAATTGCAAGAGGCCTTGACTTTAAGTAGTTGGGTGTCTGGACTGCTGAGTCGCAATTAAAATATTATTTAAACTCCCGAGCATTGATTGGCACGAAATTGTATTTATTCTGACTCTTTATCTCATAGGCCTATTCTTGCCTTTCTGATTGCGATGATGATATGCTTGGAAGGTTTGTATGGGCAAAATCTTCCGGGGCCGTTGAGTGAAGTAGACGAGTTGAGAGGCGTTCCGTTGCCGACGTGCTGCTATCAAGTCTTCAAGGAATTCATTCCAAGCGACATCCTTTGAATCATCTTATGAATCTTGGATTGTTGTATGGAAAGGGATGCGATGAGCAGTCCCCAGTTACACTTCTGTTTGGTTACTAGAGCTGTACTTTTTGAGCGGAATACAATGCGTTCTTATAAGGAGTTGTAGATGCGTGCTAGATCCGATGGCGTGGCCGGACATGTGAAAATATCTCTGCGGCGTACTTTTGGAGTCTTTGATGCACGTGTACGGCTTCATGTTGAGAAATTCCTGCGGCTCAGAAAGCTTTGATAGTGATGATACTGATATCAGAAATAACCTGGTGAAGGCATTCTGTGCTAGCAGTACCCAGGTGTAATTATCATGAGCCTATTTTTTCCTGAAAGATATACTTCCATTGCATTTGCTGGTAAAGTGGTTGACGAACTGACAAAGGCGACGGTCTTTTGGATTCGTCACTTGTTGATCAATGGGCGGGAGTCGCACTTGATAGATCTGTATTGTATCCAAACTTTTGGCAGCCCATGCACCCCTTCCATAGGAAATTGGAAATCTAGAAACACCGAATCTGACTTTGTCGGCGATGTGGTTGGTATGTGTGGCTTGCTGAGGCGCGACTTTCCTCTTTGATTCTTCATTGACAACAACGCTTATGGATGGCTGAGCCAAATACTTCTTATTGGTCAGGCGCCTTCCAAAAAGGGAGGTGATGATATCCTTACGCTACATCTTCGAAGAGTAGTGACCTTGTCACGATTTCTTGGTTGACCGTCTCTTCTGAGTTGAAGAGATCCTTGACAGTGAAGGGATTCCGTGTTGAGCCTCAGTCCCCAAGTGTGGTTTACGTGATTCTATCTTGTATGGTCGGTGGGTTTACCATAATAAAGATATCCCGTTTTGCCTCCGTACTGGTGACTCTATTACTTCCTCCATGGGAAAATAAAATATGCAGAAGTTTGAATTACCTTTATCCGTAGTTGTTGTTATTATGGTGAAGCTCTGGCTGGTATCAACAAACGAGCAACAATGGTTCTTGGCAGCAACTGTGATTAGAAGAGACTGTGATTTCGTGGGAACAAAACAGGTTGGCTGGAGCTTGGATGGCTACGGTCACGATCCTTGACAGGGAGGAGCGGTGACTACGGGCACAACTCTTGGCAGGGACGAGTGGTGGCTACAGGCACGGCAGGGAGAGGCGTGGTGATGGTGGTCATGGGATTTGGTAACCACGACCATGAATCTTGGATGAGCGAAGAAGCATAAGTAGTAGTAGCCACGTCCACGAGCTTTAGGCGAGCATAGGCGGTGATGCTAGCCACGACCACGAACATTAAAATGCTTTGATCGTCCGTTATGACCCAAAGGATGAGTTTCTTCCTTTCATATAACTTACATACGTGAGTTTTATTTCTCCTTCTATTATTTCCCCTTTTTTATTTTTGGTGAAATGACTTCTTTTTCCCATTTCCTTACGGAAGCTCTCCTATTGTTGCTTGCCTGATACGACACGGTTGAGGGCTGCAAATATGTCTTGACGCTGCGATTTGGAGAAATACAGAATCTCACATAAATGCTCCATTATGGACTTGTTGATGGTGGATTTTCATTTAAGGGCTGAAATTGTAAAAGCCAAAATTATGGGCTAACATCTTGCAAAAGATAAAGCCATTAATAAGTGATGAATACTTCTTCACTTTACTAATTCACCTAGAATATAGCATGTGGCAAAAATCCCAAGATTCTCGTGAATTAAATACACAAAATTCATCCAGGTTAGATCATGTAGCAACAATCCCATATACCCCGTGAATTTATAGCATTATTAATTAATGCATGACCAAATACTCGTATTTCTGTACTCATTACAGGTGCGGCATGACGGTAGTGTTGTTCTCAAAAGAGCAACACGAATCTCCAAGCATTAATAATGAAGCATTTACTGAAATACCCATACAGAACAACTCTCGGTGTGTTATACTAGCCCGATTGAGCATATTTGAACTGGAATCCCGACCATGTCAGTCTCAGAAACGATCACGACCATCCAACTTTACCAGCATGATTGGATGGCTTAGATTGAATCCATGACCCCAAGCGGGTATTGGAATATTCACTACCGACCCAACGCGGGCCCCGCATGGTCGGTCTCCCCAAAAGGGTGGCATAGTTTGCCAAACCGTCCAAACCAGAGCTGTATGGACAAAAAACCCTAAATTAGGGTTTGCGGCACATTACATGTATCGCAAAACAGTCTCAACCATCCATCTTCGCAGGCATAGATGGAGGGTGTAGATGTAGATTCAAAGAGCCCAGAACATGTCAACACAAACACCGTGGGCCCGCCTACATACCTGATCGATCGGTCGGGACCAACTATGGTTGGTCGTCTTGATTCATGCGCCCCAAACGGGTATGACACACGGCCAAGCAAAACCTAATTAGGGTTTGTGTCGCGATCACGAGCGTCCATTTTCTCCCCGCACGAATGAAGGGTCCGGGAATAGACTAAGCAGGTCCGGTAAGTATCAACACGATCACTGTGGCCCACCTATCTCCACACCCGATCGGCCAAGGCCAAACTTGGCAGTACACCTCAAAACGCACGCCCAAACTAGGCGTGGTCACACTTCCCATCCACAAACTGATCTCGACCTCTCAAGTTTACCGGACAAATTGAGTGGCCTAGATCACGTTTCCATGGGACGATGAAGTCTGTGTATATACACCATCCCACCGAATGCACGCCGGCCGATCGGCCAAGACCGACCAAGCTTGGTCATCTTGGAACGCGCGCCCAAAATTGGCATGATGCGCGGCTTTTGCGGCACCAGATTGTTTCCAATTGATCTCGACCACTCAACCACGACAAATTGAGTGGCCCGGATCACACTTTCACGAGACAATGAGACATTGGGCGCCTACACCGTCATGTCGTCTACACACATGCACGATCGGCCACGCTAAAATTGTATCCCAAGCCCGGATTCGACCAAGTCAAGAGTGATGCTTGCGCACCTCTTCAAAAACCCTAATTCCATCAACGGTCGCAGATGAGTGTCTCAAAGATCATCTTGTCCGTCCAACTTTATCGTCTTGGTTATATAACCCTGGTCAGGAGTTAATTGGTCAGTGAGGCGTCATGGTGATCACCACCCGTCACTTTACCACATCATGATGCAGTACCTACATAGAATACACACGATACTTCACAAGTATCGACTTCCTAAATAACTTAGTTATTTAATATAGCATTACATGCTACTTTCTGTGGGTCCCACGATCCACACACTCGAGACATCAATCATGTCACAAACTGGGGGATACATACTGGGGTATTGGTCTGGCGGTTTACAACGTGCAGCGTGCAACGCGCCATCACAAGAACGTGTTAGGAAGTCATGGACGGTTAGAGATGACAGGAGAAGTGGGCAAGACTGGTCGTGTAACACTAACACACAACTCCACTACTCCATCACTCCACTTCCTCCACTTCCCATGAGAGACGTGAATAAGGCTCAAATGACTTGTATAAATAGGTTCTCCTCCCTATTTCCAGACGACAAGAACAAGTCCAGACAACAAAGGCAAGTGTTGATACCATCGTATTCAAACACTGGAACTGATAGCTTACATCCTGCAAGCCAGTTCAGCTTTCTGATACAAGTCATACATAGCCAACACCTTCACAATCTCAACACCTTCTTCACTTCCCTCCCTAAGATCAACCCCATCTCGTTCACTTTGTGACCGAAACAAGTCTGGAACGACCATTTCTTGGTTTAGGCCGGATTTGCACAGATTGATTTCTCGAATCTACAAGCACTCCCGTGTAGTGCATTTGTTTAAGGTTTAGACTCATTTCTCATCCACACATCCCGAATTACCAAAACCGGCAGAGATAGTTTTCACCCATAAACAATTGGCGACCACACTGGGAGGTTGATCTCTCGGTTGCAAAAAATTGAATTCTCAATTTTCGGTTTTCATCTCGCGATGTATCCTCACCCGGAAACCACAGATGGTTCAGATATCATGGGAAGTGTAGCTAGAATGATGTAGGATTTCTTGGCAAATCAAGCCGGTATCGCTAGAAGACAGAGCGAGACATTCCGCCTTTTGAATGATATAACAACACGACTACAAGAAGGGTCGGCATGCATCTACTTAGTCAGTGCAAGAAACACTGGATCCTTAGTCAGGAGTCACACCTTTACCAGTGGAGATGCAGAAAGAGCGCGTAATCATAGGGGACTCAGGAGAGACGAACAACATGGTCCAGCCGACAACGAAGACTCGAGGCAACTCCACAAAGGAAAAGACTTGTCCGGGTTACCATAACGTCTGCCGGATAAAGAAAGGGAGCCTGCAGCTTACGGAGCCCTGCTAGAAAATTTATATCTCAAGACTCTTGTCGAAACCCGGAAGACTGTCCAATCCACATCGACCTTCCAATTAAGTGAAGAAATGCTTGAGGAATGAGAGATCAATCAAGGAACACGTGAGTACAGAGGATGGGAGCGTTCAATTCGATCACTTAGCAGTGATCTTATGACACCTTCCACACCCCGTCACCCAGGGAAGCGATCCGCGGATATGATGGCACTCACAAGTATTCCAACTTCATCTCCGGAACGTGCTCCACGTCGAAGCCATGTAGAGACACCACAACGCCCACGAACGCAGGAAAAGCTAGACTCGAAGTACATACACTTTCCATTACCAATGGAAAAGATTTTAGAGTTGCTGGAGGCGTGGGTACGAAACAGAGAGGTGGAGCTACCTCCTGTGTGGCGTCCACCAACTTATCAAGAAGTAATGGACCCAAGGTATTGTCATTTCCACCGGTTCCTTCACCACCCTACCAGTGAATGCAACGCTTTGAAATGCATTGTTCAGAAGAAGCTTAATTTAGAGGGATAGCTTTCCTTCTCTGAGAGATTGATGCAGATGATTTCCTTAAAGAGGCTACTTCAGTTTGATACAAGTAAGGCTTCAAAAACAAGTAAGTTCTATTCAACAATTTTACAAGAAAGATAGTTTTAGAATTCACTGGGGACTTGGCATCCCGCACATAGAGAAAGAGGCTCAATGATCAAACGCCATGTTTGTCTCCCTTCATACTTCCCTTTTACACGACATTTGCAATTTCATATGATATGTGCAATCATTCATGACCAAAATGCAAATTCCATTTAAAATAATCTCTTTCAGAAAATTCATTCACAAAACTATCTCAAAATAAACCTATTCAATTACCTATTAATTCAAAACCTAAGTCAAATTATGAAAGGAAATCCTCACTATCACTAAAAAAGAAAAGCATCTAAAAGAAGAGACAAGTATGTGGCACGAATCCTTCAAGGAAATTCCTTCAAAGAAAGAACTCGTCCTTCTGGGCAAGAGTGACTTTCATCCTTTGAAGTACAACTGCTTCCGACTTCAACTTCTTAGACAACATTTCAACCTCTTCTTCCTGGAGAGTAACACATTCTGCAGAAGGGACTTCATCGTGTAATTTCTGGAGCTCCTGAATCTCGGAGAACCCTTTAAATAACCAAGGAGCATTGAAGTCGTACTTGTTTATGGGTGAAAATTATTCCTGCCGGTTTTGGTAATTTGGGGTGTGTGGATGAGGAATGAATCTAAACCCTAAACAAATGCACTCACAAGGTGAGTGCTTGTAGATTCGGAAATCAATCGTGCAAGTCCGGCCTAAACCAAGAAATGGCCGTTCCAGACTTGTTCGGTCACAAAGTGAAGGAGATGGGGTTGATCTTAGGGAGGGAAGCGAAGAAGGTATTGAGATTGTGAAGGTGTTGGCTATGAATGACTTGTATCAGAAAGCTGAACTGGCTTGCAGGAGTAAGCAATCAGTTCCGGTGTTTGAATATGATTGTATAAACACTTGCCTCTGTTGTCTAGACTTGTTTTGTTTCTCTTGTCTCCTGTTTTTCTCCTGTGTTGGAAAATAGGTAGAAGAATCTATTTATACAAGTCATTTGAGCCTTATTCACGTCTCTCGTGGGAAGTGGAGGAAGTGGAGTGATGGAGTAGTGGAGGTGCGTGTTGGTGTTATACGACCATTCTTGCCCACTTCTCCTGTCATCTCTTAACCGTCCATGACTTCCTGACACGTTCTTGTGATGGCGCGTTGCACGCTGCACGCTGTAAACCGCCAGACCAATACCCCAATATGTATCCCCCAGTTTATGACATGATTGATGTCTCGAGTGTGGGATCGTGGGACCCACAAAAGGTAGCATGTAATGCTAAATTGAATAAATGCGTTATTCGGGAAGTTGATACTTGTGAAGTATTGTGTGTATTTTATGCGTCTTTGCGCATCATGGTGTGGTAAAGTGACGGAGATGACGCCTCACCGACCAATTAACTCCCGACCGTGGTTGTATAACCAAGCTGGTGAAGTTGGACGGATGAGATGATCTTTGAGACACTCATCTGCGACCGTTAATGAAATTAGGGTTTCTAGAGGAGTGCGCAAGCATCCCTATTCATCTGGTCGAATCCCGACTTAGGATATGACTTTGGCCGGCCGACCGTACATGCGTGTAGACGGCATGACGGTGTAGGCGCCTATACTCATTACCTCACGAAAGTATGATCCGGGCCACTCAATTCGTCCGGTGAAGTTGAGTGGTCGAGATCAATTTGTGACAGAAAACCCGGTGCGCAAGAGCCGCGCGTCATGCCCATTTCGGGCGCACGTTCCAAGATGACCAATCTTGGTCGGTCTTGGCCGATCGGTATGGTGTGAAGGTGGTAGTCTGGTGTTCACGCCTATACACGAATATCCCATGAAAACGTGATCTGAGCCATCCAAATCGTCCGGCGAAGTTAAGCGGTCGAGATCAGTTTGCGGTTTGGGAGGTGTGACCACGCTAGTTTGGGCGCGCGTCTTGGAATAACTAGGCATGATATACCTTGGCCGATCGGGTAAGGGGATAGATGGGTCCACGGTGGTCATGCTGGTATGACCGGACCTGCTTAATCTAATCTTGGACCCTCCATTCTTGCCGGAGAAGATGGACGCTCGTGATGCTCAAAACCCTAATTTAGGGTTTCAAGGCCGTGCGACCATGCTTTATTCGGCGTACGAATGGGATAACCATCCATGGTTGGTCCTAACCGATTGGTCAGGTATGTAGGCGGGCCCGCGGTGATTATGTTGACATGCTCTGGGCCCTTTGAATCTACATCTACACCCTCCATCTATACCTGCAAAGATGGATGGTTGAGACTGTTTTTGCGACACATGTAATATGCCGCAAACCCTAATTTAGGGTTTTCCGTCCATACTGCTCTGGTTTGGACGTCTTGGCAAGCTAGGCCGGGAGGCCGACCGTGCGGGTCCGCGTTGGTTCGGCAGTGGATATTCCATACCTGCTTGGGGGTGATGGAATTGATCTGGGTCATCCAATCATGCTTGTGGATTTGGATGATCGTGATCATATCCGGACTGAGCACTGCTTCAATCGCTAGTCACACCGATGCTCAATCGGGCTAGTATAACACACCGAGAGTCGGCTGCACGGGTATTTCGTACATGGTTTCATTATAATGCTTGGAGGTTCGTGTTGCTCTGCTAAGAGTAACACTCTAGGTCGTCATGCCACACCCGATAATGAGTACGGAAATACAAGGCTGATTGTGAATTAATTAATAATGCTAGAAATTCACAGTATATGGGATTGTTGCTACATGCTCCAACCTCGGATGAATTTCATGTATTCAAAGAATGGGATTGTTGCCACATGCTCCATTCTAGGTGAATTAGTCAAGTGAAGGAGTATCCAACACTTATTAATGGCTTTATCTTTTACAAGATGTCATCGCATGATTTTCTGGTTTTTTACAATTTTAACCTTAAATGAAAATCCACCATCAACATTAAGTCCCCGCCTAGCACATAATGGTTACACTATTGTGTGGTAGGCATGAGATGGTGACAAGATTAAAGACAAAGCTTATGAGACAAAGTTAGATGTTACCGGGAGAGACGGTCATCCCCGTCCTTGGAGCATGACACGTTCAAGAGGCCGAGAGTGTTCCCCTAGCATGATGTCAGTCTTGCCTTTGATGGATCGTTACGCCTGTTTTCGTTCGGGGCTACTCTTGACTCGCTTGATCGAACGTGGGCTTGATGTGCTGTTTTGGTTAATCGTGGCTCATTGCGTCGCTTGATCGAACGTGGGACCCAATGTGAGCAAGCTTCGGAGAGAGCTTTGATTGGGGACGGCTGTGTCTCCTTCCGACCAACTGGGATGGGATCAAGTGAGACCCGCCAGCGTGCCTCGATCAACGTCGACCACTGTGTTTCGATCAAAACCGCCTGCTTTGCAGTGCGCTGTTTTTATTCGAATACCAGCCTTGTGACTTTGATCAATACCAGACTTGAAACTTGAGCAATACCGGACTTGTGACATGATCAACACCGGACTTGTGACTTGATCAACACCGGACTCGAAACTTGAGCAATACCGGACTTGTGACTTGATCAACACCGGACTTGAGACTTGAGCAATCTACCTGTTTGGACCCAATACCACCTTTGTGTACTCCAACGTGAATGTGTGTTCTGCCGTGTGTGACTACACATCTCACGCGTTTTTATACAAGTAATTGACTCATTTTATTTTTTTATTGTAGAATGAAGAAAAGAACTCCCGTTGAGATGTCCTTCGGGATAATCTTTGTTCAAGTCGAGGTGTTGACAGACTTCAAAGATATCTTTGAACATTGATGATGAGTTGTTCACCGCGCCCTTTCAACTATATGAAAATATCCGTTCCACAAGATAACCCTTCTCCTATCGACTTCAAGGTTTTTTCATGCTCCGCTGGGCCCTCATGAAGGATGGATGAGACGTATGTTGAGAAATGAGTACATCAAAGATAACTTGACCAGAGCGCAGATTATTGATGCAGCTTGAGTGTTAATCGGCTCGAGAGGATGTTAAAGTGGTTTCTGGTGCGAACGTTGAGGTGGATCCTGGAGAGAGAGTTAAAGAAGGATTCTGAAGCGAACGTGGGTCCCGGAGAGAGCGTCGAGGCGGCTCTTGAATAGACCATTGGGGCGGCTTTCGCTAGAGGGAGCGTTGAAGTGTTTCCCTCTTGATTCGATTTACCCTTGCGAATTCCATGCTTCTTGACCGACCATCTCTCTCATGTTGAAGAATTCCTTGACTGGACGGTGAAGGAACTTCATGCGAGCCTCGATCCCCCAAGCGTGGTTTATATGGTTTGTTCGTAGTGGTTGTTGTCGAGCCAGATATGGAATATCTTGGACATTGTTTCATCATTGTGGGAGTCGTGCATGTGGTACTGGAGTTGGAGTTGACGGATCGCGCAGGATGTTGTATCTCGGTGGTTTTCCTCTTGCTTTGCGGGAAACCGCTTACTGAAAGGCTGAAGGTTGTATCGCTTTATTGGTGAGATATATGCCTCTACAAACATTATGAGGCTCTTCATTGCGTGCAGGCTGTTTCTTTCTATCGGGAATATGTTGTTGTAGATGAGCTTTCAAAAGCTCCAAAGGATGACCAAAAGCGCGGATTCTCCAACATAGCATGATCGACATGTACCACTGTCCGATAAAGTGACTCGCCTGGATCTTGTTCGACCACTGTCTTATAGAGTGACTTCTCTTCGGATCTTGCTCGATATGACGCGTGGACATCGTTATCTTCTTGAGGCTGCTCCCTTGAGGTATCGGCTCCAGTGGAAGATTGCTGTCATAGAGTGTTGATACGTTGCACCGGCACTCTTTACACCAAATGGTAGTATGGTATAGTAAAAATTTCGAGAGGAGTTCGAAAATCTATCTTACTTGCATCATGCTCGTACATCCTTATCTCGGTTGTAGCTCGCTACATCCATCCATGGAGAGAACATGCCGTGTCCATCGGGTTGCATCTACTAACATGTCGATGTTAGGTAGAGGAAGATCGTTTTGGAGCAGACTGTTCAAGTATCTTAAGTCTATGCAGCACCGATCTATCCATTTTCCTCGTGTCCGAATTACAACCGTTTTAACCGACTTGGATCCGGGTATGACATGTAGATGATGGGTGACCAATTTTCATCTAAATCCGGCATTTCTTCATATCTCCAAGCGAATATGTCCTGGTACTCTTTGAGAAGTTCCACGAGCTTCGTGCGTTTATCCGTACACAAGGTTGAGCTGATGGAGATAGGCCTAGGAGATTCCTTAACGATTCAATCTCATCAGTTGTGGAGTTGGTGCCATCTTGCACTGTTGTGGAGCATCTAACACTTGTTCTTGTGGTTCGTTGTTTGTTGTAGCATTCCATTGGGTGGAGAGACTAGATAACAGTCTCCCTCGCTAATTGATAATGGCGTTAAGTTCGGTATACCGTTTTTCCTTTCTAGTCACGACTCGCCACAAAAGTTCGTTCCCTCTTTGTGGGTCGTGGCTTCACAGGATGGAGAAGAATGCTTCACGGCAAAGATGCATCGTGGGTTTTATCCCTCAATGATGTGTGTCTGTCTTCTTCCCTGAATTGACGCCCACATGGGGAGTGGGACGCAACGAACTTGTATGATTCTTTCCACGGAGCTTCCCGTATGTCTTTAGTTTGGTTTCCCTCGAAGTCCGTCATTGTGGTAGGCTTCCGTACGACCTTGCCTGGGAGAACCTTGGATGTCCTGAGAGTCTTGAGAGTAATGAAGACGCTCCCGTGTAGATAAGGGTCGTCTTGAACTCTGAATCCTTGATGCATGCGGTGACATGTAGGGCACGGTCGTGACCTTCCTCTGGTTGATTGCAGCAAAACGTCTCCGCGCGCTGATTCTTCGAGAGGTGTGAAAGTTCGCATAAACTTTCCACTAGAGAAACCGCTTGCCGATCCACCGGCCTCTGGTTCATAGTGAAACTATTGAATTGAGGAGGATCGTTGTGAGGATCAGTCCCCAGTGTAGGAGTCTCCATGACATGACCGCTCATATCTGATGTCGCTTCTTTGATCAGGTCCATGGAGGTCCGCGCCGCTGAAGTACCTTATCCGGTGCGTTGAATGCGTTCCTTTTTGCTCCAGGGGCTGTCACGGCTCTTGTGGAAATCGATCAGTTAATGTCTTAAGAAAAGTGAGTACCTCTTTCTGAGTTGCGGCCATATCCGTTTGAGTCTTAGCAAGAACTTCCTGCTTCTCCATCAAGTCTGCAATGGTAATGGGGGATGGTCCTCCTCTCGTCCCCCCGGCTCCTCGTCCTGATGAAGGAGTGGAAGTTGTTGCTCTGGTGACTACCAGAGGTGTTACACTTGATGAGATGCCAGGATTTGCGGCTGCTCCGGCTCGCGATGGGAGGTGTTGTAATATCACTACTGAGTGATCGAATTGAACGTTCCCATCCTCTGTACTCACGTGTTCGTTGATTGATCTCTCCTTCCTCAAGCATTTCTTCACTTAGTTGAAAGGTCGATGCGGATTGAACAATCTTACGAGCTTCGACAAGGGTCTTGAGATATAAATCTTCCAGCAGGGATCCGTAAGCTGCAGGCTCCATTTCTTTATCCGGTAGACGTTGTGGTACCCCGGACAAGTCTTTTCCTCTGTGGAGTTGCCTCGAGTCTTCGTTGTCGACTGGACCATGTTGTTCATCTTTCCTGAGTCCCCTGCGATTACGCGCTATTTTTGTTTCTCCACTGGTAAAGGTGTGACTCCTGACTAAGGATCTAGCGTTTCTTGCACTGTTTGAGCAGACGCCTGCCGACCCTTCTTGTAATTGCGTTGTTATATCATTCAAAAGGCGGAATGTCTCGCTCTGTATTCTAGCGATACCGGCTTGATTTTCCAAGACATCCTCCAAAGATTCTAGCTACACTTCCCATGATATCTCCCGAACCACCTGTGGTCTCCGAGTGAGGATACATCGTGAGATGAAACCGAAGAATTGAGAATTCAATTTTTTTGTAACCGAGAGATCAACCTCCCACCGTGGTCGCCAATTGTTTATGGGTGAAAATTATTCCTGCCGGTTTTGGTAATTTGGGGTGTGTGGATAAGGAATGAATCTAAACCAGTAAACAAATGCACTTGCGTGGTGAGTGCTTGTAGATTCGAAAATCAATCTGTGCAAGTCCTACCTAAACCAAGAAATGGCCGTTCCGGACTTGTTTTGGTCACAAAGTGAAGGAGATGGGGTTGATCTTAGGGAGGGAAGCGAAGAAGGTGTTGAGATTGTGAAGGTGTTGGCTATGAATGACTTGTATCGTAAAGTCAAACCGGCTTGCGAGAGTAAGCAATCGCCTCCGGTGTTTGAATACGATTGTATAAACACTTGCCTCTCGTTATCTGGACTTGTTTTGTTTCTCTTGTCTCTGTTTTCTCCGTGTTGGAAAATAGGTAGAAGAATCTATTTATACAAGTCATTTGAGCCTTATTCACGTCTCTCGTGGGAAGTGGAGGAAGTGGAGTGATGGAGCAGTGGAGGTGCGTGTTGGTGTTACACGACCAGTCTTGCCCACTTCTCCCTGTCATCTCTAACCGTCCATGACTTCCCGACACGTTCTTGTGATGGGCGTTGCCATTGCATCTTGTAAAACCGCCGAGACCAATACCCAGAGATGTATCCCCCGATTTGTGACATGATTGATGTCTCGAGTGTGGGATCGTGGGACCCACAAAAGGTAGCATGTAATGCTAAATTGAATAACTGCGTTATTCGGGAAGTTGATACTTGTGAAGTATTGTGTGTATTTTATGCAGTGTGCATCATGGTGTGGTAAAGTGACGGGAGATGACGCCTCACCGACCAATTAACTCCCCGACTGGGTTGTATAACCAAAGGCTGGTGAAGTTGGACGGATGAGATGATCTTTGAGACACTCATCTGCGACCGTTAATGAAATTAGGGTTTCTAGAGGAGGTGCGCAAGCATCCCTATTCAGCCTGGTCGAATCCCAGCTTGGGATATGACTTTGGCCAAGCCGACCGTACATGCGTGTAGACGGCATGACGGTGTAGGCGCCTATACTCATTACCTCACGAAAGTATGATCCGGAGCCCTCAATTCGTCCTGGTGAAGTTGAGTGGTCGAGATCAATTTGTGACAAAACCAGTGCCGCAAGAGCCGCGTCATGCCCATTTCGAGCGCACGTTCCAAGATGACCAATCTTGGTCGGTCTTGGCCGATCGTATGGTGTGAAGGTGGTAGTCCGGTGTTCACGCCTATACCCGAATATCCCATGAAAACGTGATCCGAGCCATCCAAATCGTCCGAAGTTAAGCGGTCGAGATCAGTTTGCGGTTTGGGAGGTGTGACCACGCTAGTTTGGGTGCGCGTCTTGGAATAACCAGGAATGATATGCCTTGGCCGATCGGGTAAGGCGATAGATGGGTCCACGGTGGTCATCTTTGGTATGGCCGGACCTGCTAATCTAATCTTGGACCCTCCATTCTTGCCGAGAAGATGGACGTCGTGATGCTCAAAACCCTAATTTAGGGTTTCAAGGCCGTGCGACCATGCTTTATTCGGCGTCGAATTGGGATAACCATCCATGGTTGGTCCCGACCGATTGGTCGAGTATCTAGGCTGCCCACATGGTGATTGTGTTGACATGCTCTGGGCCCTTTGAATCTACATCTACACCCTCCATCTATACCGCAAAGATGGATGGTTTGAGACTTTTTGCGACACATGTAATATGCCGCAAACCCTAATTTAGGGTTTTCCGTCCATACCGCTCTCGGTTTGGACGTCTTGGAAAGCTAGGCCAATCTTTGGGAGGCCACCATGCGGGGTCCGCGTTGGTTCTGGCAGTGGATATTCCATACCTGCTTGGGGTGATGGAATTGATCCGGGTCATCCAATCATGCTTGTGGAGTTGGATGATCGTGATCATATCCTGACCGATACGGCCGGTCTGATTAGAGCTGCAAACAAACGAAACCCGCCCAGGTTGGCCTTGGCCTCACCTCGTGAAAACCCGCGACCGGCTCGGCTGGTTTCTAAACAAGCCGGGTTAGGGATGGAAAAATGGTGGCTTGTGAGAAAATCTTAGCCAGGACCGACCGGGTAAATCATGGGTTTAACCCGTAAACCCGTCTACGGTAGCTAACCCAATTAATAAGTTATATGTAATCCTGACCGTCAGGTTATCTAGGGTTAATCCTATCCCCACGTTTAAAGTATAAAATGCTAAACCTAAAAACTAAATGTAGATATCATTCTCTTTTCTTCTTCTACTCGGCTCCTCCTCTTCTTTTGCGTTCTTCGGCTGTTGGAGAATTAGAGATGATAATGAGAGATTGAGACCGAGAGTTGAGGGGAAAGGTTCGGTTGGTGTTAGTAATGGTGTTATTGATATTAATTAAGTAAAAAGAAGATGAAGAAGTCGTCAATTGAAAAGGAAAAAATGTTAGGGTTTTCTCTGTGCTGAAAATTAAGTATGAAATTGAAAAAGTAAAGATTGGAATATGGTTGTTATTAGTGTTGTTGAGTCGAGAAATTGATTTTGACTCAAAAGGGGAAACAGGGTCTCTCAGAAGAAGAAATTAAAGCTGCAGCAGAGATGGGGTAATTTCCAAGGAATCAAAGATTGAAAAAACCCGGAGAGAACAAAGGGAGTATAAAAAAAAAGTCTAATCTAACACAACTTTCGTCAATTAGTCTCTTTGTCTTCACTCCCTACTTTAGGGATTTTTGATGGATAACTGTGAAAAGGTGGTCTACTGATTTGCTAAAACTTCATATCTTGCAATACACCGTGTTTTCATTTGTATCTTGTTTATGGAAATTCTTTGAGGATGTTGTTCAATTGAGGATTCATGGACTTTGTGTTTTCAGTACGTCAGTAACTTATTTTGTTTTATACATTTTTTTACTAGTTGATGGGGTACCTATAATGGCTATTAAAAAGTTTGAATGTTCAATTGATGCACATGCACTCCATGTATCTTATAGCTTTTGTGGATTTTCAACATTATGTATTATGTTAGCTTTGTCTTCTGCTCGATTCTATTTTTGTTGATTGGATTACTTTGTTGTTGAGCTAGTAATGTTTTACCGGTTTGTGTCATTAATCAAAATCCATCTTTGGGTTTTCAATTTTGCTAAATTTGTTATTGTGTAGAATTGATGAAAATGGAATTCAGTGTTTTGTTTAGCTCTGCTCGAAGCTGCAAACTTGGAATTCTAAGCCCCTTGGATTAATTTGGAAATTATGTCATAAATTGATCCTTGTAAGTTGTAATTAAGTTTTAATTTTTAACATTAATTTTACGGGTTAACCCGTGAGCCCGCAAGCTTAACCCGGTACGGGTGCGGGTTGAAGAATTGGCAACCCGGGAAGAATAACAACCCGCAAGCTTATGCCCGTTTAAACCCGTAACCCGCGGGCTGGTAACAAGCCAGCCCCGGCCCGCCCGTTTGCCAGCTCTAGTCTGGATGCTCAATCGGGCTAGTATAACACACCGAGAGTGGCTCAATCGGGCTAGTATAACACACCGAGAGTCACCCAGATGCGGGTATTTCGTACATGGTTTCATTATAATGCTTGGAGGTTCGTGTTGCTCGCTTAAGAGTAACACTCGGTCGTCATGCCACACGATAATGAGTACAGAAATACAAGGCTGATTGCGCATTAATTAATAATGCTAGAAATTCATTGTGGTATATGGGATTGTTGCTACATGCTCCAATCTGGATGAATTTCATGTATTCACGAGAATGGGATTGTTGCCACATGCTCCATTCTAGGTGAATTAGTAAAGTGAAGGAGTATCCAACACTTATTAATGGCTTTATCTTTTACAAGATGTCAGGCGCATGATTTTAAGTTTTTTACAATTTTAACCTTAAATGAAAATCCACCATCAACAAAGATCTTGCACAAACACATCTCGATGGCACTTCCAGGTCTTCAATCATCTCCTCGTAGACTGTTCGACCGGTCGTGACGCTCATCCCATGGATAGAAAATAAAGCTTTCAAAGCGGTTGACCAATGCAAGATGACTTTTGAGCTTCAGTAGTGGTAGCAATGTGGCCGTGCTTCTCCCATATCGCCGTGTACAACCCTTCAATGGCGCCTTTCAATCCTCCAACCAACACATGACCCGGATAAGGGACAAGAAGGGAGGATCGAACAAAGCTCCAGGATGCATTACCAATACTTCACCAGTCACAGGAGCCTTGTCAGTTGCAGGGGGCCTTTCAGAAGAAGTCACCATGACAGCCTTATTGATTGGAACTTGCTCAGGACGTTCTTCAGGGAGCCACCTCAACAATAGCGGATGTTGCCTCTCTTATATTCCTCCCTGTCTACTTCACTCGGGTGCTAATTTCCATTATGGACCCATTAACAAGATCACTTAGGGAGGCACCTTGTCCAACCGAGCTTGCGTCATCTCACATTGTGCCTGAAAGGAGCGGTTTCACCGGACTTCTCGGCATGAAAATCGGTGTTACCGACTTACGAGGAGCAAGTGTTATTAGACTTCTCGGATGAGGATCGGGCCACCCGACTTCTCAACATGAAGGCCAACGTTACCGGACTTCTCGTTCGAATGCGCGCCAACCTTGTGAAAACATTCTCTTTCGAAATTCCCGATTTCAAGCAAGGATCACTCTTAGAAGAATTTACTCGGAGAAATGAAAGAATCGACGAGAAAGAGATTTAAATACTCGCATATTAGAGGAATTGAGGATCACCCGAATCACATGCTCGCCTCTTAGATCTTTCTCACGCTTCTTGACTGCAATCATCAGCTCTGGTCCGTTTGGCTGGGAGTGGCTTCAACCGGAAATGCTTCTTCAGAACGTCAGAAGATGGCTCACCACGGGAATCTGTCACAATATCCTCCGAGAATTCTTGAAAAGCCAATGATTGCTTCCTCCAAAATTCCTTATACTTATCGGTTACCACTGGGTTTCTCCCAGTAGGTCAGAAAGGAAGACTCTGCGATGCCAAGAACACGTCAGCATCAAAGATACCCGGGAGAAGTTCTTTCGGAGCCTCCGACGGACGGATAAATGGAACACCCTGGTCAAATCCCATTTGACGAGCAACCCTGTCAATGTTGTACGGAGTTGTTTATGGGTGAAAACTATTCCTGGGATTTGGTAATTTGGGGTGTGTGGATGAGGAATGAATCTAAACCCTAAACAAATGCCTTGACGCAGGTGAGTGCTTGTGATTCGAGAAATCAACTGCACAACTCCCTGCTTTCTAAACCAAGAAATGGCGTAGTTCCCAGACTTGCTTCGGTCCACAAAGTGAAGGAGATGGGGTTGATCTTATGGAGGGAAGCGAAGAAGGTGTTGAGATTGTAAAGGTGTAGGCTTATTTATGACTTGTAACGGAAGGTGAGCAGGCTTACATTGATGCAAGCGCAGGCTTTGAGTGTTTGAATACGTTTTGTATTAACAATTGGTTTTCTGTCTTGTCTTGACTTGTTCTTGTTGTTGGAAATAGGGAGGAGAACCTATTTATACAAGTCATTTGAGCCTTATTCACGTCTCTCGTGGGAAGTTGAGGAAGTGAAGTGATGGAGTAGTGGAGTTGTGTGTTGATGTTACACGACCAGTCTTTCCCACTTCTCCTGTCATCTCTAACCGTCCATGACTTCCTGACACGTTCTTGTGATGGCGCGTTGCACGCTGCACGCTGTAAACCGCCAGACCAATACCCCAGTATGTATCCCCCTGGGCCAGTGACATGATTGATGTCTCGAGTGTGTGGATCGTGGGTCCCACAAAGTAGCATGTAATGCTAGACTAAATAACTAAATTATTTAGGAAGTCGATACTTGTGAAGTATCGTGTGTATTCTACGCAGTCTGCATCGAGTATATTCAGCATGTATGAAGCATCGCTGTTTTTAAGGCTTACCGGAGTAAGTCACGGATTTAAGCGTCTTAAAATAACATCATGTCCAGCCATCTTCGAGTGATCGTTTGGAGGCTATACAGGTAAGCCATGACTTGACCGATCACTCCATGGAAGAGTGGTGGACGGTGATTGTGGTGACGCCTCTTTGATAGCCTAACTCATGTCTTAGGCTGTCCGCCCTGCGGTAAGTTGGACAGGACGAGATGACTCGCAACCTCATCTCGACCGTCGGATTGGGGTTTAAGAGGTACGCAAGTTCCTTCTTTCGGCTTGGTCGAATCCAAGCATGGGAAGTGTTTATAGAGGGCCGATCAAGCATGTGTGTAGACGACATCTTTGGTGTCCATGTTTATACTTCACTATCCCACGAAGGTGCGATCTAGGCCACTCAAGTTTACTGGTAAAGAAGAGTGGCTGAGATTGATTTGCGACAGGAATCCTGTGCCGCAAAGGATTCCTAAAGAGGTGTGGCATGCCTCCTTCATGGCGCGCGAACCAAGGCATCGAGCCATGGTTTGTCTTGGTCGTTCGGACATGGAGATAGATGGGTCCACATTGATCATGTTGATACTCTCCCACCGCCAATCTATTCTGGACCCTTCATCCAAGCGGGAGAAGATGGACGCTCGTGATCGATTTGCAACATATGGAAGATGCGCAAACCCCAATTAGGGTTTTGCCTACGTGTGTCACCCCTTGTTTGGGCGCACGGTTGTGACGACCAAACATAGTTGGTCTTGACCGGTCGGTCGAGTATGTAGACGGGCCCACGCTGTTTGTGTTGATATATTACGGACCCTTTGAATCTACATCTACGCCCTCCATCTATGCCTACGAAGATGGATGGTTGAGACGATTTGCGACACATGTAATGTGCCGTAACCCTAGTTTAGGGTTTCACGTCCATGTTGTTTTGGCTGGACAAACTGGTAAGCGTTGCTTCCCTCTTGGGGAGGCCGACCATGCGGGGCCCGCATTGGGTCGGTGGTGAATACTCCAATACCTGCTGAGGGTTATGGATTCGATCTGGGCCATCCAATCATGCTAGTGAAGTTGGATGGTCATGATCGCTTCGAGACCGATATGGACAAATCCAGCATTCAAAATATGCTCAATCGGGCTAGTATAACACACGAGAGTTGTAGCATGTATGGGTATTTCGTACATGCTTCATTATTAATGCTTGGAGATTCGTGTTGCTCTGCGAGAACAACACTCGATCGTCATGCCTTTGCACCGGCAATGAGTACAAGAAATACAAAGTCTGGTTATGCATTAATTAATAATGCTGTAAATTCACAGGGTATATGGGATCGTTGCTACATGCTCCAACCTGGATGAATTTCGTATATTTAATTCACAGAATATTGGGGTTGTTGTCACATGCTCCATTCTATGTGAATTAGTAAAGTGAAGAAGTATTCATCACTTATTAATGGCTTTATCTTTTGCAAGATGTTAGCGCATAATTTTCTGGCTTTTACAATTTTAACCTTAAATGAAAATCCACCATCAACATTAAGTCCCCGCCTAGCACATAATGGTTACACTATTGTGGGGTAGGCATGAGATGGTGACATACATATGTGAGAAAGACAGGATAAAGGTAGTTTACCCGGGAGAGTATTGATCGACCGCTAGTTGTCCATGTCGTTGTGCTTGTATGGAATCCTTTGGTGGGACCGGTTTCCTTCTTTGGGTATTTGAATCAAAAGAGGAATCCAAACAAAAAGAGGAATCCTTGTTCTATTGGGATTTTTCTAATTTTTGTCTATAAAAAGAGACCAACCCCTTTTCTTTTTCTCACGATTTTTTTTTTGTTTGGCTCCCGTCCGCGACTACCACCGCTGCTCTCCCGCGACACCGGTCCGTTGCCGCTTTACCACTTAGGAGTTGCCGTGTCGCCCGCCGTCCGTCCGTCGCGCAAGGTAAGTTGCGGTTTCTTTCTCTTTTCTTTTTTTTTTTTTTTTTTTTTTTTTTTTTTAGGAAAAACCCTAATTTCTTTAGGTAAAAACGTTTTGTAAGATACATCATGCTTAGCTTTCCCATCAAGATTGATAGTAAAAAACGCCCATATTTGCCCAGATGGTTTAGTTCCGCGACTCTAGTGAATATGTCGTTTTTGCTTCTTCTTCCGTTGTTGCATGCAAAACTAGCTTCTTAGGTTATAGCTTGGAAAGAGACTTTGGCTTAAATTTCGTAAACACAATTCTCATGAACATAAGAAAAACCGTGTTATAATACGTGCATATGAATGCGATCCCACCATGTGCGTTTGATCCGAACGTGGGTCCCACCCACATATGCTTGACTGAAAGTCGACCTTATACTAGCCTTGTGCCCTGAACCAACACCGGACTTGAAATTTGAGTAATACCAGACTTGAAACCAATACCGAACTTGAAACTTGAGTAATACCAGACTTGAAACCAATACCGGACTTGAAACCAATACCAATACTTGAAACCAATACCGGACTTGAAACTTGAGCCGGTGTTTGGATCCAATCCCAGCTTTGTGCATTCCAACGTGAATGCAGTTCACACACGTATTGTGTGTTTTTTATACAAGTACTCGACTCTGTCATTATTGTAGAATGAAGAAAAGAACTCATGTTGATATGTCTTCTGGAGATAATGCTGGTGCCAAGTCGTGAAGTGTTGACAGCTTCAAAGATATGCCGAACATTGCTGATGAGTTGTTCACCTTGTCTTTTCCAAACATTAGAAACATCCCTCTCACCGGATAGTCCTGCTTTCCGATTCAGAAAATATGGAAGCTGATCCATCTTCTTCTTTGGCACTTGTGATGAGGTTTTGTCTTCGAAGAAATGAATACCCGCCTTGTCTTATCGACTTCAAGACTTGTCATACTCCACTGGCTTCTTATGAAGGATGGATGAGACGCATGTTGAATAATAAGGACATTAAAGCCAATTTGACCAAAGCGCAAATCCTCAATGCAAATCATGGCATCCGCTACTCTTGAAATTAAGAAAGATCTTTGCCGGGCTTGATTACTTTCATTTCTCGGTGGCGCCCTTCTACTCATACATTATATCTAGATGGGGAGAGATGACTATTACTCTAGAAAGCGTAGCTGCATTGATGAACCCGCCCTGTCGCGAGGAGTTTTTATTATGAGCTTTCGACACGGAACAACGTGATTATGACACTATACTCCAAAAGGTGGCGGGACCGGCGATCTGACAAGGAGGAGAAAAAGATACAAGATGCTTTTACACCGGTGGGTATCGGAGTGGTCTCATGTAGACCTAGAACCGGATCGGGGAGTTGGAAAACGAGCTCGGCGTGATTGCATTCCTGTCTTTGTGGCTATCCGAGAGATATATATGACGATCATTTCCGAAAGAAAACCATAAGGGGTGTTCTGGTTAAGATTGCTATAAAGCTAGTGGTAGGCTAGGAAAGATGCCTACGACTATGTCTACTTGCAAGTGCACGAGCCTGTTGGAGGCAAGGGCAAGCACGGAGTCGATCCACGGAGAAATGGAATGTGCAAGGCTGATCTAAAGCTTACTCTAACTGATTTCAAGGAAAGTAACACAAATGTTTTAAGTTGTTGGTTGTCGATACGACTGGATGAAGATGTGTTGTGACTCTAAACTAAGGTAGCAAAATAGATTATAACAAGTTGGAGGGTTCCAGGGTAGTGAGTCCACCTCTAATCTCATGCTCAGGCAATGTACCTTAAACTATGCTCTTGTACCTTCCCATGAAGGTCTAAAATGGATGTTTGTTAACTGATTTTGCTAACTAACCCCTAGTATGAGCTGTCTTCTTACAGTACAGCTCATCACAGGCTCATAAGCTTCCTCAATTACTTACTAACCCTAGCATCATATAACACAGCAAGAGTAAAGCATAAGGTAGATATGTTTGACATGAAAATCAGGGGTTTCATCAACACCCTGGTAAATTAAATTAAAACATAATTAAAGCAATCAAGATAAAAATTATACTAAGTTGGTGCTCTGGCTAGCCCAGGCATGAGTTTTTACACCCACACACATCAACCCTATTTATACATGCAAAATACCAAACCCTAAATCTCTTCAAAACAGAAAATAATTCAATATCCTCTCACCCACATCGCTCAGTAAGTTGTCTCCTCTGTCAATTCGTCTTCAACAACTCCCTTGATTGATTGTTGGGAAACCATAGCTCTAGTTATCTCTAACCTAGCTTCTAGGGTATGGAGAAGCTATGAAAGAGATAACTCGAGAAAGAGTGGTGGAGCAAAATGGTGAGGAGCTGTTGGTGGCTGAGGCGGCTATGGCGGGGAGATGGAGAAGGGGCTAGCTCACCATGGTATGGGTGAAGGAGGTGGAAGAGAATGGGTTTCTCCGATAGTGTGTCGGGGGAGAAGAAAGAGAAGATGGAGGAGAAAATGGGGTTTGGTCGATGGGATAAGGGCTTGATGGATTCGTTGTTGAGCGGGCACATCAAGAAATGATGCGCATGGTGGAGCGACCGTTGGATCAAGGAGAACCCGATGCGTGGTTTGATGCGGCCGTAGGATGAAACTGGATCAAATCTCAACGGCTCATAGTGATGCGGGCTCGGATCCGGGTCGGGTCTTGGACTGCTCAAGCCCATGTCTTGTAAATGGGTTGCTCCTTGTTGGGTTGCAACTGATGCGCGCGCGGGCTTTGGCTTTCTGCTCCATAGACGCTTGTCTCCAATTTTCTGCTCTTTTGGCTCCTCAATTTCTCCGAGCTTTATTTATTATCTAAAAACACAAAATTAATTAGTACAAATATTTATTCTTGAAAACAGGGAAAACACAGAATTTGGGATAATATCCGATTTCGAGCACAAAAGATGAGTTAAATGCCAATAAAAGGTGTAGAAATATGCAATATTTGGCACTCATCAAATACCCCCAAACCCGAATTTTACTTGTCCTCAAGTGAAACGAGAAATTAGAAATCCTAACTATACCACCTGTCATGCGGGTCTCGAATGCATTTAGCGTATGCACTAAGCCTTTAAACCCCTAGGTGTCCCTAGTGGACGAGTTGTAGTCTCATGAGGGTTTACCGGAGGTGTACCCACAAAACCTTCTCCAACTTCGTAGTGTAAAAGAGTCTCAAGCATCCAAGGAGATATGAGGACATAGAGTTTACGCATGCTAGTAACACGAAGTTAGAACTACCAAAGAACGCATTCTCATCCTTAAGTGCTTTGAAATGAGAAATAACCATACCATATGAAAGAATTCGGATTCGATTGTGATCATAAGCCTCGACTTCGCCTCACTAATAGGGTTTTATGATAATTGCACTCAAAAAGACCGCTTTTAGTCTCTCATGTGTGCAGGCAGGAATTGTTTATATTCGAGCCTACGGGTAATACCGCAAGTGCACGGCGTCTATTGGAGACGCGGCAGTACGGGTCGATCCCACAAGGACTTGTGGTGCTCTAAGGTGATCTAAGGCTTTCTTCGATCTGAATTCTAAGTGACAATGTGACAACGGGGTTTTATGTGCCAAACGGCTGAGTAGTAATGTGGTGACTCTAAACTAAGGAAAGCGGTGATAGAATGGTGGTACTAGGGTCTTTGAATCCACCTTAACCTACACTATGTTCTCACCACAATATTCTTCTTGTCTTTATGACAAATGGAGGAGAGGTGTCAACTCTGCTCTATGTCTAAGATGTTTCTCCACTTGATAAATTTGATCACAACAAGTATTCACCCTAAGTATTAACCGTCGACTAAAGTACAATTAATCCGAGGCTAAACAATAGTCCAATTAAGCTCAAGTTGCGATAATCAACTCGTAGGTGTTCTAACTACTGAAGGCATCCATGGCGTTGGTATGCACTTTGAGAGCTAAGGGTTGATAAGCTAAGATCAAATTTCATCTTGAAAATAGTTAAGCATTCAAGAAATCATATGGAATATGAAACACACAAATGAGAGGTTAGGGTTTCATCTCAAACCCTAGCAACTAAATTAAAATAACAAAGAACAAATTTAACTCTAATTGACAAAGACTTGGCTAATCCAGGCGTGTCTTCTACACTCACCCTTCACTGATATTTATACATGCACAAAAAATTATCTCGAACCCTAATTCTCCCCAAAAATCGAAATAAAATATAAATTAAATGAAAACTCTTCTCACCCATACTCGAATTCCGCTCCCTCTTACATCTAATCGCCTCGAGACGCCATGCATGGTTGGTGAGAAACCCTAGTTTTAGTTATCTCTTACATAGCCTCTAGGATTATGAAAGAGACTCGCA
Organism: Papaver armeniacum; assembly: GCA_023531295.1. Taxonomy (NCBI): domain Eukaryota; kingdom Viridiplantae; phylum Streptophyta; class Magnoliopsida; order Ranunculales; family Papaveraceae; genus Papaver; species Papaver armeniacum. The sequence goes on along the minus strand of JAJJWW010013984.1, from coordinate 22,829 downwards.
AGAGACAACTAGACTAGGGGTTGCGGTAGGTGGCTGTTACGATGGAGTTGTTGGTGAGATAGGGTGATGGTGAAGGTGGGCAGACAGAGGAAGGGAAGGAGAGGAGAGAGCTCTCGCAACTCCATGGAGACGGGAGAGAAGAGAAGAAAGAGAGAGTGAAAGAAGAGAATGAGGTGGTTCGATGGGGGTATAGGGTGTAGGGTGATTCGGTGTTGAGCGGGCACAAGCGAGAGTTTGATGAGAAGGGCCTAGCGAGCGTAGGATCTAGCGGAGAAGATCTGAACGGTCGAGGATGGTAAGCGGTTTTGAGCGATCTGGTGTTGCACGGAGCATCAAGAGATGATGTATAGTGATGGAGCGACCGTCGGATGTAGTTGAGGGAGATCTCAATGGCTCAGAGTGAGCGGGCTCGGATCCGGGTCATGGGTAGCTCTAGCCCAAGTCTTCCTTGTTGGGTTGTAAATTATTCAGACGCTTTGGCTTTGGCTATCTGCTCCATAGATGCTTGACTCCAATTCTTCGCTCTTTTGGCTCTCGGATTCTCCGAGCTTTATTTATTACCTAAAAACACAAAATTAATTAATACAAATATTTATTCTTGAAAACAAAGAAAATACGAGAATATGGGATAATATCCGATTTATAAGCGCAAAGATGAGTAAAATGCCAATAAAAGGTGTATAAATATGCACTATTTGGCACTCATCAAATACCCCCAAACCCGAATTTTACTTGTCCTCAAGTGAAACAAAATAAAGAAATCCTAACTATACCACCTGTCGTAGGTCTCTCGAATGCATTTAGCGTATGCACTAAGCCTTTAAACCCCTAGGTGTCCCTAGTGGACGAGTTGTAGTCTCGTGAGGGTTTACCGAGGTGTACCCACAAAACCTTCTCCAACTTCAGAGTGTAAAAGAGTCTCAAGCCTCCAAGAAGCTATGAGGACATAGAGTTTCGCATGCTAGTAACAGTTAGAACTATCGAAGAACGCATTCTCATCCTTAAGTGCCGAGCGAGAAGTAACCATACCATATGAAAGAATTGGATTCGATTGTGATCATAAGTCTCAACTTCGCCTCACCATTAGGATTTTATGATAATTGCACTCAAAAAGATCGCTTTTTTAGTCTCTCATGCGTGCAGGCGGGAATAAAGAGAGAAATCCCGCACACGTTGTAGGTAAGAAGGATAACCTTCCGAAATAAAATCTGGAGACTCCACAGTGTGTGGACAAAAAGAATCTTTTTCTCGATGATCTCTAAGAAAGGAAATCAACCATTAGCAAGGGTGGGAGTACTCACTCACTTCTCACCCGATCGGCAATTAATATCACTCTCTCATAAGAAACCATAGAAACGTCTTCAATCTTCGGTCTTCGGTCTTCAATTGTTGATGACGAACTTCTAAACTTCACAAAACTTGACAATTTTTAACTTTTCTACTCAAATTCCTTGTTGTTTGGATTTTTCTTTTTAAACTCTTCTTTACCATGGTGGTAGCAAAAATAATAAAATAAACTACAATATTTTTTTTTTTTTTTTTTTTTTTTTTTTTTTTTTTAAGTGAAAATAAAAATACATATAATGAAACAACTAACTCCATGGACAAAGGACTTTATCACTCAATTTTTCCACAACTTGTATTGTCTTGATTTTATTAATTCTCATCCTATTTTCTTTTCTTTGTTGCACATAAACCTTGGACTATATCAATTTTTCTTTCCATATTCGATGACGCTCCGCTTGTGACGATGATGTGTTTCTATGGGTCTTCTTTGATTGAGAGAGAGAGAGTGATGCTAACTACAAATCGGTATTTAGAAGGAGTTTTCATCTTTAGACGTCACCCTCATGATTGACAAAAACTAGCACTCAAGAGATCAAAAGTAGTCTTTGAAATTGGTGCGAAGTTGGGTAGCTCACCATTCCTACCCGGAATTTACGTAAGGTGACACACACTCTAACAAACTTTTCTAGAAAGTTGCAAAAATTTGAAGGTTGGTGCCTCACTTGATGTAAAATGGGTAGTCTCCACTATGGGTGATCACAATTCTACTACCGAATATCTAAACAAAGACCTAATTAGCCCTCCTAGATGGTTAAATCCAACTTTAACGCTCTAATCAACTAAGAAACCCGATTGCGTTTTCCGCACTTCCAAGTTCTCGTTATTTCGGTTTAATCTCTATGTAAACATAGCTAAAAGCATGCTAGTGACTCTAAAATCTCTAAAAGTTGGAGGTTTTTATTTGCAAAAAGTTTTTGAATTTTTTTTTTTTTTTTTTTTTTTTTTTTTTATTAAAAAGGTGAAATAAAAGACTAAAAACTCTAAATGCAAATGCACCCCCAAACCTAAATCAAACATTGTCCTCAATGTGTCTACATATAGAAAAATTTAAACAAATCACATACCAAGAGAACTATGCTTTGATAAGAAAAAGGGAAGAGATTACCGGTATGTCGGGGAGCAAGGTTGAGCTTCATTCGTCAAGGCAAAATCCAACATTCTCGGTGGTGATTATATCGGATTAGCACAAAAAAATGCACAAGAAGACTCAACCGATTCAAGAAAGAAAAAAAAATTAACAAGTCCTACAAAAATTTACTAACAGTTTAAAGAGTTGAGGTCAACCCAATAGAAAATATGTACAAACATTAACAAATGTAACATGAAAATGGACTTTGGTTTATGTGGGAATTTGGTTTATTGGGCTTTTGGTTTGTTTGGGATTTGGTTTCAATGGGATTCATTTGGTTTGTTGGGAAAGTTTGGTTTATTTGGGATTTTGGTTTGTTGGGAAAGTCTGGCCCAGCTTGGTTGCACAGCCCAGGTGTGTAGCTTAGTCTTTTGCACAGCCCAGCTAGATAGGCCAAGTTATGTGGGCTCAGGTGGGTGCAAAGCTCAGCTTTGATTGTGGGCTTCGTTGTGCAGAGTGCAAGCCCAGATTGATGGCCCAGTATGTGGGCTGAGTTTAGTTGCAGCCCAGGTTGGGTTCAGTTAGCCCAGCTGATGTCAGCCCAACAGATGTGGGTTTAGCTAGCCCAGGTTGCTGAATGGCCCAGCTATGCAGGCCAAGTTATATGGGCTGAAGATTGTGTGTAGAGCCCAGGTTCAGTTAACCCAGCAGTGTGGGCTGAAAGTTTTGGTTTATGTGGGCTCAGCTGAAGTGGTCAGTCAGCCCAGCAGTGAAGTGAATGCACAGGCCACACAAAAATGCTCAGGCCACACAAGGCAAAGCAACACAGAAGACAAATGCCCAGGGGTTTGCAGCTAAGCTCAGGGGCTAGCAAGGAGAAGCAAGTACAGGGTTCGGCAAGGCGGACGGATGGCAAAGCAAGTACACTTAAATGCTTAGATCTTTGACCAATACGAGGGCAAGGCAATACTGAGCACACAAAATGCTTAGCAAGGTTTACAAATGGCAATACTGAGGCTCAATGGTTTGCGGGTCTGCTCCGCGCACGAAATATGGAGTCAAGCATGCATAAATTGCTCAATGGCTTAAGCTGCAGCTTGAGGGCTTGCAAGGCAAAGCAATACTGAGTTACAAGATGCTCAGTGCACAGTCGGCTAAGGGTTGATCACAACCTTGGTATATGTTTAAGGGCTTGGTCTCAACCTTGGTCTATTCAAGAAATGCTTACGACTGCTGCTACGGGGTCATTGGTGCGAGTTGGCAACTTCTGTGACGAGAGTTGCGGTGAGGTCTGAGGTTATCACAGGCGGATGATCGACTTGGCTAGCCAAGTTGCAACACGGCCAAAGCTTAACTACAACTCAAGGGTTCACAGAGCAAACTTGTTTTCATACATTCATGCCAAGGATTCATGCAAGGGTGATACACGCTATGCTCAAGCAAGGTAATGGCACACAAGGCTTGCACAGGTCAGAGCTCAGGGTATGCCAAATGGGTTAAAAAGTAACTCAGGGTTGATGGCACTAAGGTTTGCAACCTCTAGCTCACTCAAGGTCTCAGGGTTACACACAACTCAAGTCAGAGAGTCTCAACAAAGTTTGCGGTGAGGCTCAACAGCCTTCAAAGGGCTGGAGCTCGGGGCGCGTATATCATGTCATTCATCCAATCATACATGCTTTCATTCATTCAATCATTCAAGGTTTTAGCATACATTCGGGGGTTGTACTACGCTTTTCACAGAACATGCAGGTATAGAGTATAACAAAAAATTGACCAACCGGTTTAGCCACAATGGTTTGTGTTATTCCGCTCCCCGCCTCCCCTTTCTTTGGTTGCTCACCTCGGCCGCTCAATAGCTCAACCGCGCAGCAAGCACGGCAAGTACTGTCTGGGTTGGTTCGCTCAACGGTTTGCCAGAGCACATGCTCAAGATCTGGGCCTTTCCTTGGTCTCCCTTCCTTTGGCTTGCTTTCGGCCAGCGGCGAGCCAAGTAGCATAGCAAAACCTACTAACCCACGCCTAGCTTCGGTGCTCGGACTTGCAACGTTTAAAGCAATGACAAAGAGATATGCACGGTTTGAACAAAATTAGCTATGACTACTCTACAAGATGAGATGCTTCAAAGCTCGCTCTCTGAGTTACAACTCGGGCGAATGAGATTCATAAATGCTCGGTTCCCAATAGAGTGTGTTTGAGCTAATCACGGGGCTACTTGATGGATGAGAAATGCCAATATGTTTTATCTTTGATATGACACAACAAATGAACAAGGGTGCTACACCAGTCAGGTGACTTGAGCTAAGCACAAATGAGATAAACACAAATGAGCTTACAGATGATGCTACTATATTACATATATGCACTGAGATGGATGAAGATGATCAAATATGAGTTTACTACAGCTAACAAAAATATGATTGTAACTAAGTTGCACTACTAAGGTATTGATGCACTAACAGTGAAGATGCAAGACAAATTAACTAAGTTACACTAACACGATGGATGATGCAATAAGATAGAGCGCAAAAAAAATGACAGTTAAGTTAAGCTAACAAAAGAGAACAGCTAACAAAAGAGAACAGCTAATTACACTAATATGCTAAATTATACTAACAACAGGACTAAAAATAGCAAAAACAGGCCAAAGAAAAACAAATTGAATATATACGGGGGTGAAAATCAGTAAAGCAAGCAATTGAACAACAGGGCACGCGCCAAGTCCCCGGCAACGGCGCCAAAAACTTGGTAGGCCTCTAAAGATGTTTATATTCGAGCCTACGGGTAATACCGCAAGTGCACGGCGTCTATTGGAGACGCGGCAAGTGCGGGTCGATCCCACAAGGACTTGTGGTGCTCTAAGGTGATCTAAGGCTTTCTTCGACTGAATTCTAAGTGACAATGTGACAACAGGGGGTTTTATGTGCCGAAACGGCTGAGTAGTAATGTGGTGACTCTAAACTAAGGAAAGCAGTGATAGAATGGTGGTACTAGGGTCTTTGAATCCACCTTAACCTACACTATGTTCTCACTCACAATATTCTTCTTGTCTTTATGACAAATGGAGGAGAGGTGTCAACTCGCTCTATGTCTAAGATGTTTCTCCACTTGATAAATTTGATCACAACGAAGTATTCACCCTAAGTATTAACCTATCAGACTAAAGTACAATTAACTGAGGCTAAACAATAGTCCAATTAAGCTCAAGTTGCGGCATAATCAACTCGTAGGTGTTCTAACTACGGTGCATCCATGGCGTTGGTATGCACTGTGAGAGCTAAGGGTTGATAAGCTAAGATCAAATTTCATCTTGAAAATAGTTAAGCATTCAAGAAATCATATGGAATATGAAACACACAGTGAGAGGTTAGGGTTTCATCTCAAACCCTAGCAACTAAATTAAAATAACAAAGAACAAATTTAACTCTAATTGACAGCACTGGCTAATCCAGGCGTGTCTTCTACACTCACCCTTCACTGATATTTATACATGCACAGCAAAATTATCTCGAACCCTAATTCTCCCCAAAAATCGAAATAAAATATAAATTAAATGAAAACTCTTCTCACCCATACTCGACCGCTCCCTCTTACTCTAATCGCCTCGCAGACGCCATGCATGGTTGGTGAGAAACCCTAGTTTTAGTTATCTCTTACATAGCCTCTAGGATTATGAAAGAGACTCTGCAGAGACAACTAGACTAGGGGTTACGGTAGGTGGCTGTTCGATGGAGTTGTTGGTGAGATAGGGTGATGGTGAAGGTGGGCGCGACAGAGGAAAGGGAAGGAGAGAGAAGCGAGCTCTCTCTCGCAGGCCGATGGAGACGGAGAGAAGAGAAGAAAGAGAGAGTGAAAGAAGAGAATGAGGTGGTTCGATGGGGGTATAGGGTGTAGGGTGATTCGGTGTTGAGCGGGCACGGCGAGTTTGATGAGAAGGGCCTAGCGAGCGTAGGATCTAGCTGGAGAAGATCCGAACGATCGAGGATGGTAAGCGGTTTTGAGCGATCTCGGTGTTGCACGGAGCATCAAGAGATGATGTATAGTGATGGAGCGACCGTCGGATGTAGTTGAGGAGATCTCAATGGCTCGAGTGAGCGGGCTCGGATCCGGGTCATGGGTAGCTCTAGCCCAAGTCTTCCTTGTTGGGTTGCAAGCGATTCGCGCGGGCTTTGGCTATCTGCTCCATAGATGCTTGACTCCAATTCTTCGCTCTTTTGGCTCCTCGATTCTCCGAGCTTTATTTATTACCTAAAAACACAAAATTAATTAATACAAATATTTATTCTTGAAAACAAAGAAAATACGAGAATATGGGATAATATCTCGATTTATAAAGCAAAAGATGAGTAAAATGCCAATAAAAAGGTGTATAAATATGCACTATTTGGCACTCATCAGGAATAAAGAGAGAAATCCTGCACACATTGTAGGTAAGAAGGATAACCTTCCGAAATGATTTCTGGAGACTCCACGGAAGTGTGGACACAAAGAATCTTTTTCTGATGATCTCTAAGAAAGGAAATCAACCATTAGCAAGGATGGGAGTACTCACTTACCTTATCACCCGATCGGCAATTAATATCACTCTCTCACAGCTTTCATAGAAACGTCTTCAATCTTCGGTCTTCAACTGTTGATGATGAACTTCTGAACTTCACAAAAACTTGACAAACATTTTTTTTTTTTTTACATGGAATTAAAATAACAATAAAACTTGTATTGTCTTGATTTCACAAACTTCAATAATTCTCATCCTATTTTCTTTTCTTTGTTTTGTTGCACGTAAACCTTGGACTATCTCAAATATTCTGATGGTGCTCCGCTTGCTGACGATGATGTGTTTCTATGGGTCTGTTGATTGAGAGAGAGAGAGTGATGCTAACTGCAAATCGATATTTAGAAGGAGTTTTCATCTTTAAACGTCACCCTCATGATTGACGAAATTAGCACTCAAGAGATCAAAAATAGTGCTGAAAGTGGTGCGAAGTTGGGTAGCTCACCATTCCTACCCGGAATTGACGTACGGTGACACACACTCTAACAGCTTTTCTAGAAAGTCACAAAGAGTGAAGGTCGGTACCTCGCTTGATGTAAAATGGGTAGTCTCCACTATGGTTGATCACAATTCTACTACCGAATATCTAAACAAGACCTAATTCGCCCTCGGTATGGTTAAATCCAACTTTAACGCTCTAATCAACTAAGAAACCCGATTGTGTTCTCCAGTACTTCCAATTTCAGTTATTTCGGTCAGACTCTCTATGTAAACATAGCTAGAAGCATGCTAGTGACTCTAAATCTCTAAAAGTTGGAGGTTTTTATGCAAGAGTTTTGAATATTTTTTTTTTTTTTTTTTTTTTAAAATAAAAGACTAAAAACTCTATATGCAAATGTACCCCCAAACCTAAATCAAACATTGTCCTCAATGTGTTAACAGATGATAAAATTTTAAACAGTCACATACCATGAGAACTATGCTGATAAGAGAAAAGGGAAGAGATTACGGATGTCGGCGGGAGCAAGGTTAGAGCTTCATTAGTCAAGGCTAGAATCCAACATTCTCAGTGGAGATCATATCGGATTAGCACAATATATGCACAAGAAGACTCAACCGATTCAAGAAAAGGAAATTTAACAAGTCCTACTGGATTATATACAATGAAAATTCACCATACACCAACAATCTAAAGAGTTGAGGATCAACCCAATAGAAAATATGTACAAACATCAACAGCCTTACACAGATATAACATGAGAGTGCAGGAAAGATTGCATACGTGAACAAGTTACCCCCAAACCTAAACTTGTCAACAGATGTGTTCTTGAGCACAAAATCTTGCAATTTTAAAGGTACATCATGATGCGTGTCGTAGGTGCAATCAAATTAAATAATATTTCCACTCAATTAAAAATAATATAATGGAAGTCAAGTTCGTTCCCACGAGGAGCAAGAGATTCTAGTTGTAAAAATTGTCACAAAAAGGGGGATGTATAAAGCAAAAGAAAATAAACAAAGCAATTAAAAGATAAAGTTGAAAGCAATAAGAGAGACAATATCAAGGAATCCTTCTTCGTTTGCAAAACAATGAATCAAATTATGTTTTTCATCCACATGTTATTAGTCACAGTTATCACCAACCGTAGGATAGCGAGTCCTTAGCTAGCCCCAAAATCCCTTATTTCACCGAGTAACAAGTCCGCTTAGTTATCGATTCTATTCAAAAGAACCACCTTGAGGTTCGCTTACAAGATGTAATTCCCCGAATGCATTAAGATTTATGAATTTAGGTTTAGTACTAGTAGTTAAACTCGGTTCGCATGGTTCACTTTCTAGCGTTGTTTTACACACAATCGCTCCACGGAATCCCTCCGCAAGGTCTCGTGTTTTCTACTTGTGTAAAGTGTCGAACGATTACTTATTCCCTAACTTATACTAGATTTAGATTAAACTAACAAATCAATTTATCATGCATTCTAAATAATCTATCAATCAATCATGAATGAATAAACATTCCTATTAGTAAAAATAACGATAATCATGTGAAAAACTTCAAGATAGAATTGAAACAAAACTCAAATCATGTATTAAGAACTAGGAATTCATCCTCAATCAATAATAAAATTAGCTACTCATGCTAAAGAGTTCACACAAAGAATAAGAAAAGAAAAGTGTTGTGTGTGTAAAGATGTGTGTAAAAGATGTAAAACTTCTCTATTTATAGGCTTCAATATTCTCCAAATATTCCAAGGAATAGAATCCTTTTCCTTTAGCCATTCAATTTCCAAATTCAAGTCTTTCTCAACTCTTCATCTTCTCTTTCCAAATTTGAGCCAAATTCTCCATCCAACTCCTAGTCCAAGTCTTCACACCCATGAGAGAAGTCCATAGAAAAATTCTGAATTTTTTGCTCGCTTAAAAGCTGTTATTATGGCCAAGGATCCGACAGGAATAGTCATGCCGGCCATCTCGAGATTCTCTGCCGGTAGGGAATATTCCTTCGATCCACTTTAGGACTAACGGTCAAAAGTCAAACTTAACTGTCGTCGTTATCAATGAGTCAAGGCGTAAAAAACGAATCGGCCGAGTCGGCATCTTACTCGGCTAACTCGCCTTGAGTTGAATCGGTTAGCCCGAGTTGACTTCGCCGATCGAAAGCGGATAGAGTTCGGTTGTTTATGGGACTTTCTCAGCCGATCTATAGTCTTCAATCCTGCACAAATCCTAGCACATACATCTATTCATTCAAAGCACTCGGTCTTGCAATATAGCGATTAGCCAACAACAACACCTTCCTCCATTCCCACTCCATGGCCCGAATGATTCTTTGCTTTGTTCTCAGCAATTCATCCCAAGCATCACCGGTGTGTCACTCCTCATACTCTTAGCAGCTGTGTCCTTGAGCTCTCCTGCAGGTTTGTTCATAAACAACTCCAAATTTTATTGCAGCACCAACATCCTTCCTGTTCAGCTCAACCCAATCACACAGCCACATACCCATCTGCTACTCTGTCTAATTTCTCAACTCGATTCTCAGCAGCGACTTCGATTCAATCTTCTTCCATCTCTGAATTTCAACTCAAACCCCATCAATCTCTTCTCCATCAATTCTACTCATTTTCTGCAACTAATCCCCCACCTGGTTTACACAGACAGTGGTAGGAGCGTAAAGATGGTTATTTCCTACGACTATGTCTTAATCCGCAAGTGCACGGCGTCTATCGGAGACGCGGCAAGTACGGGTCGAACCCACAAGGAACTAGAGTATGCAAGGATTGTTCTTAAGCTCTCTTAAGCGATTTCTGGATGAGTGACGAGAAAATTATGCTTTTGTTTAAAGTCTTTACGACCGATTTGAAGATTACACAACTAAGGTACAATGAAGTGTAAATGATAATGTGACGAGGCACTAGGATTGTCAAATCCACCCTATCTCAGTTATGGGGTTCAACTAGTTTGAATGCTAATGTTCTTGTGGCAATTGAAGATAGGATGTCAACTCTTTTCTTGCCTAGAAGGTTTCACCGGGGGATAACTCAATTGGCAGTAATGTGCATACCTAGAGTACTAGTTGTCTAATCAAGAACAACTAGTCAAAAGAATAAGCAATACTACATAAAACTTGAGCTGCAACATACTCAATTCAATGTGAATCTAACTACGGTGAGTACAAAGCATTCACTTTGTGAGAGTAGAGCAAAGAGATATTAACATTGAGTTTATCTTATCAATTAAAGCATACAAGAGCAATTCAATTCTAGTTGAAACACGAAAACATAAATTAGGGTTTCATCTTAAATCCTAGCTATGGTAAATTTAGCTCATAATAAACATGTTAAAACAGAGATTAAAATTCAAAAGCAAACTAAACATAAGAACCCTAAATTGAAAACTAAAAATGACTATACCTTTTTCCTCTCCAAAACTCTCTTTTATAACAAACAAGAATCAAAAGACCGAGTACCCAAACGACTTTGCGCCTTGCCTCCTCGAATCGAACATGCGAGTGGTTGGAATAAAACCCTAGCTTCAACTTTTCTCTCACCTAGCTTCTAAGATGCGGAGAAGCCATGAGATAGAAAAGTCGATGCTGAAAGTGCGGATAAGGGGCTAGAGGAGTTGTTGGTGGCTATGGTGGCAGTGGGGGTGATGGTGACGAGAAGAGGAGATGGTGGCGGTTCAGTGAAAGGGGCGTGGGTGAAGGAGGTGGAGGTATGGCTGGGTAGGGTTTCTATGATGAAGGTCTGGGAGAAGAAAGAGAAAGGTGAGGGAGAAATGAGGTTTACTCGAGTGGTATAGGTATAGGGTGCTTCGATGTGACGGGGGACAGCGAAGGATGATGGGAAGGCCTCGGCGAGCGTAGGATGGAGCCGATGGAGATCCGAACGGCCGAGGGTGGTAAGCGGTTTTGGCGTGATCTCGGTGTTGGCGGGAGCGTGAACCCCGATGCGTGTGGAAACGGCGGCGTAGGATGCGAATGAGTGAAATCTCAACGGCTTGGAGTGTACGGGCTCGGATCCTGGTCGCTGGTCGGGTCTAGCTCAAGCCCATGTCTTGTAGATGAGTTCTACTTGTTGGGTTGCAACCTTGTTGCGCGTGAACTTTGGCTTTCGCTCCATAGATGCTCGACTCAATTCTTCGCTCTTTTGGCTCCCTCGTTCTCCGAGCTTTATTTACTACCTAAAAACACAAAGTTAATTAGTACAAATATTTATTCTTGAAAACAAAGAAAATAATAATGCGGGATAATATCGATTTATGAGCACAAAGATGAGTAAAGTGCCAATAAAAGGTGTATAAATATGCAATATTTGGCACTCATCAAATACCCCAAACCTGAATTTTACTTGTCCTCAAGTGAAACAAAAATGAAGAAATCCTAACTATACCACTTGTATCGTAGGTCTCTCGAATGCATTTAGCATATGCACTAAGCCTTTAAACCCCTAGGTGTCCCTAGTGGACGAGTTGTAGTCTCGTGAGGGTTTTACCGAGAGGTGTACCCACAAAACCTTCTCCAACTTCCGAGTGTAAAAAAGAGTCTCAAGCATCCAAGGAGCTATGAGTATATAGAGTTTACGCATGCTAGTAACAAGAGGTTAGAACTACTAAAGAACGCATTCTCATCCTTAAGTCTTTGACGAGAAGTAACCATACCATATGAAAGAATTCGGATTCGATTGTGATCATAAGCCTCGACTTCTACCTCACCATTAGGGTTTTATGATAATTGCACTCAAAAGATCGCTTTTAGTCTCTCATGTGTGCGAATAATAAAGAGAGAATTCCCCACACGTTGTAGGTAAGAAGGCTAACCTTCAAATAAAATACTGAGACTCACGAAGTGTGGACAAAAAGAATCTTTTCTCGATGATCTCTAAGGAAGGAAATCAACCATTAGCAAGGGTGGAGTACTCACTACCTTTTCACCCGATCGGCAATTAATATCACTCTCTCATAAGAACCATAGAAACGTCTTCACTCTTCGGTCTTGGTCTTGATCTTGAACTATTGATGACGAACTTCTGAACTTCACAAAAACTTAATAATAATAATAATTTTTTTTTTTTTTTTTTTTTTTTTTTTTTTTTTTTTTTTTATTTTTTTTTTTTTTTTATTATTTTTTATTATTTTTTTTTTTTGTTAAGTACATGGAATGAAAATAATACAACACAATTTTTTTTTTTTTTTTTTTTTTTTTTTTTTTACAACACTAAAACGATAAAATTTAAATTTTTACAAACTTCATTAATTCTCATTTTCTTCTCTTTTCTTTGTTGCACGTAACCTTGGACTATATCAACTTTTCTTCAAATATTCTGATGTTGCTCACTTGGACGATGATGTGTTTCTATGGATCTTGCGATTGATTGAGAGAGAGTGATGTTAACGCAAATCGATATTTAGAAGGAGTTTTCATCTTTAGACGTCACCCTCATGATTGACGGAATTAGCACTCAAGAGATCAAAAGTAGTCTTTGAAAGTGGTGCGAAGTTGGGTAGCTCACCATTCTACCCTAATTGACGTACGGTGACACACACTCTAAAAGCTTTTCTAGAAAGTCACAAAGAGTGAAGGTCGGTACCTCGCTTGATGTAAAATGGGTAGTCTCCACTATGGTTGATCACAATTCTACTACCGAATATCTAAACATCACCTAATTAAGCCCTCAGGTATGGTTAAATCTGACTTTAACGCTCTAATCAACTAAGGAACCCGATTGCGTTCTCCGGTACTTCCAAGTTCTTGTTATTTCGGTCAGACTCTCTATGTAAACATAGCTAAAAGCATGCTAGTGACTCTAAAAATCTCTAAAAGTTGGAGGTTTTTCATGCAAGTATTTACAAAGAGTTTTTTTTTTTTTTTTTTTTTTTTTTTAAAGAAAGACTAAAAACTCTACATGCAAATGTATGTACCCCCAAACCTAAATTAAACATTGTCCTCAATGTGTCAACAGATAATAAGAATTTAAAAAGTCACATACCGAGAGAACTATGTTAAATAAAGAAAAGGGAAGAGATTACCGGATGTACAAGGGTGTTGCTAAACCATAGAAAGATGAATGCTTTGAAAGCAAACAATCACGAGCGCAAGACAAAAAGGTTGGTTAGCACACATCAAAATTATGCAAAAAGAAAAAGAAAAGGGAAAGATGATGGATGTTTAGTCCATAAGTATGTACACGAGTGAACTAGATCGGTCCCACATAGATGGGGTCTTCCAAGTCAATCGGTCTCAACTTCCTGGTGGAAGATGCTCCAAATGGTTTCAATCGCTGACCATTGACTTTGAAAATGTTCTTGTTTGCTGGGTTTTCAACTTCTACACTCCATGGGGAAAACTGGTGCGTACCACGAATGGTCCAGACCATCGAGAACGTAGCTTCCCTGGAAACAAGTGCAATCTAGTGTTGTACAATAAAACTTTTCGACCTGGGGTGAAAGACTTGCGCGAGAATGCGCTTATCGTGAAACACCTTCATTCTATGTTTGTACGTTTTTGCACTATCATATGCATCATTTCTCAATTCTTCTAACTCATTGAGTTGAAGTTTTCTCTGGTTACCGGACTTTATCAAGATCAAAATTCACTTTTTCACACCCGGTATGCACGGTGTTCTAACTCAAGCAAGGGATGACATGCTTTTCCGTACACACAAGTCTGTAAGGAGACATCCCAATGGGAGTCTTGTATGCAAATCCTATAGGCCCATAAAGCATCATTTAAACGCAAAGACCAATCTTTCCTAGAAGGATTGATCGGTCTTCTCAAGAATATGCTTAATTTCCCTATTGGACACTTCCACTTGGCACACGGTTTGAGGATGGTAAGGTGTTGCGACCTTATGAGTGATTCCATACTTGCGCACTAGTGATTCAAAGGGTCTATTGCGAAATGACTACCTCCATCACCGATTATTGCTCTCGGTTCCAAAACGGAGAAAATGTTCTCCTTAAGAAAAGAAAGAACAACTTTATGGTCGTTGGTTTTGGTTGCAATTGCCTCTACCCACTTGGAGACATAATCGGCGCCTACAAGGATGTATAACTTACCTTGAATTCGGAAATGGACCCATGAAGTCAATGCCCCAAACATCAAACAGTTCAACAATCAATATGGGTTGTAAGGGCATCATGTTTCTCCTAGATATACTTCCTAGTTTTACGGCATCTACACAAGCTTAACCTGAGAATGCATGGCAATCCTTAAACAAGTGTTGGCCAATAGAAAACCGCTTTGCAAGATCTTTGCGGCAGTTTTCTTGGCACTAAAGTGGCCTCCACATGCATGGTCATGACGAGAAAGAGATGACGTCCCTTTGCTCGGTGGGGACACATCTCCTAATGATTTGGTCTTAGCGTACTTAAACAAATATGGGTCATCCCAAAGAAATGTTTAACTTCAGCCAAGAACTTAGCACGGTCTTGTTTAGACCAATGCAAGGGCATTCTACCTATAGCAAGGTAGTTCACAATATCGAGAAACCAAGGCATTTCAGCCACAAGCATCAATTGCTCATCGGGGAATGATTCCCTAATCAACACGCACTCATCGAAGATTCAACATTCAACCTAGACAAGTGATCGGCAACAACATTCTATGACCCTTTCTTATCTCGAATTTCGAGGTTGAACTCTGTAGCAAGAGTACCCATCAGATTTGGCCTTAGCATCTTCTTAGAAAGAAGATATCTCAATGCGAGTATGATCTAGAATAAATGATGACCTTAGACCCTATCAAATAAGATCTAAACTTGTCTAATGCAAACACAACGGCTAGAACTCCTTCTCGGTAGGGAATAATTCAATTGAGCATCATTATGGGTTTTACTAGCATAGTAGATCACATATGGAAGTTTGTCTACTCTTTGGCCTAAAACACGCTCTCCTACAACATAGTCGGACGCATCACATAATCTCAAATGGTAATGACCAATCGGGGAGGTCTCACTATGAAGGGCGAGATGTAAGAGAGCCTTCATTGCTCCCATGATTCCTTACAAGAATCATCAAAGACAAATGCAACTTCTTTTGCAAGAAGATTGCACAAAGGTCGGGAAATTTTACTAAAGTCTTTGATGAATCGGCGGTAAAAACCCGCATGGCCTAGAAATGATCTAATGTCCCTCACGAACGAGGTTGAGGCAACTGTTGAATGAGATCTACCTTGGCTTTGTCTACTTCTATACCTTTTC
This sequence comes from Papaver armeniacum, assembly GCA_023531295.1. NCBI lineage: Eukaryota > Viridiplantae > Streptophyta > Magnoliopsida > Ranunculales > Papaveraceae > Papaver > Papaver armeniacum. Next base: position 7,222 of record JAJJWW010013984.1, on the reverse strand, counting down.
CGAGATGATATGCCCTAGAACAATGCCCGAATTAACCATAAAATGGCATTTTTCCCAATTCAAGACCAAACTCTTCTCCTTACACCTAACTAGCACACATGTGAGATGATGCAAACACTCATCAAATGAAGACCCAAACACGAAAAATCATCCATAAAAATCTCAAGGAACTTATCTACCATGTCGGAAAAATGCTCATCATGCAACGTTGAAAAGTAGCGGTGCATTGCACAGCCCAAAAGGCATACGACGATAAGCAAATGTTCCATAAGGACATGTAAATGTGGTCTTTGTTGGTCTTGGTGCTATGTGAATTTGGTTGTAGCCAATAGCCATCTAAGAAGCAAAAGTAGTGCTTATGTTTGTTAACCTTTCCCGGCATTTGGTCAATGAAGGGAAGGGAAAATGGTCCTTCTTGGGTTCTTGTGTTGATTTTCTATAATCAATACATACTCGCCACCCAGTGGTCACACGGGTGGGAATGAAACTCATTCATCTCGTTTTTGAACTACTGATAATGCCGGACTTCTTGGGTACTACCCGAATAGGGACTGACCCACTGAAAGCTATCGAGGGACGGGGTAAATGATACCCGCGTCAAGCGATTTCACTCACCCTTGACAACATCTCTCATGTTGGGGTTAAGCCTCCTTGCATTTCCCTAGATGGTTTGGTATTCTCCTCAAGGGTTTATATGGTGCATGCAAATTGTGGGACTTATACCCTTAAGATCGGAGATGGTCCAACCTAAGGCTCCTTTATGTTCTTGAAGTACTTCTAAGAGTCTACTTTCATTACGTGTCTAAACATGATGCAATAATCACGAGGTAAAGTGTCGAAGGACCTAAGAAAGCATACTTCAAGGTATCGGGTAAAGGTTTCAAATCAAGCTTAGGTGGTGTATCAAGAGGTGGGGCAAGATCGAGAGAGTGGAAGGGTTCCACCGCATTACGCCATCCAATATCCATGGTGGCACGGACTCTAGCAAAAGTGGAACTTCACTAACGCACTGCACTCGAAGATCTAAGTCAAAATTGTCTAAACATGCTTGCTCGGGGTCCACGAGATAAGATGTCGGACAATGAGTCTTGAATCGACTCTCTATCATGTTAACCTCGTGTACTTCATCATCATCACACTCTATGGGTTGTTGGTTCACACGAAAGACATTCGATTCTACAATCGTATGTTGCCAAAGACAAATTGATATCCCGCTACGACAATTTATGATAGCGTTTGGACGTTGCCAAAAGGGACGTCCTAAGATAACGGGAATATGATTTTCAGATTTTGCACGGGTTGGGTATCCAACACAATGAAGTCCACAGTGGAAATAAAATTTATCAACCTTGATTAGCACATCTTCAACGATTCCCCGAGGGACTCTCACGGACTGTCCGCTAATTGTAGCGTGACAGTGGGTTGCAATTCCCAAGACCTAACGCACATACACGAATATGGCGGTAGATTCACACTAGCTCCTAAGTCCAATAAAGCTTTTCGATTGTATGCTCACCTATAGTACAAGAGATAGTCGGGCTACACGGTCTTTGAACTTAGGTGGGGTTTTGTTTTGGATTATGGAGCTCACGTGCTCGATGAGGAAGGCACGCTTATGCACATGAAGCTTTCGCTTTGTGTGCATAGGTCTTCAAAAACTTAGCATATGTGGGTATTTGCCTAATTGCTTCGAGAAATGGAATGTTTATGTTAACTCTTTTGAACATTTCCAAGATCTCGTTGTATGAGGTACTACCTTTTGTTGCACCAACCTCTGTGGAAATGGAGCAACGGAACATGACTTGGCACGAGAACATCTATATTAGTAGGACTCTTAGTCTTATCAATGGGCTCAGATTCTTTCTCTACGGTAGATGTTTCGGTGGTGTTGTGTGTCTTGGGAGTCGATGTAGACTCGCTTGAAGGTGGTACACCTACATGGTTCTCAACAATTCTACCACTACGAGAGTGGTGACGATTCTTGACTATGTGAAGTTTCATTGCGGGTAGAGGAGCACACTTCAAACACGGTCTTTGGATTTTGTAGGTTGACTAGGAATTTCCTTTCTCTCTCTCATTCAATGCATCACGATTTGTCCCATCTTAAGTTCTAGACTTGTGAAACGTTGGTGGAGTGGTTTTCTAAGTTACGTAAGATTTTGGGTCCAACGCAGAGCCACCGGTCTTCAAGCTAGTCTTTTTCTCTACAGTGCGAGGGGTGGTTGTACTTGGGGTTTCTAGGATATGAGTATCCTTGGTTGTTATGTGTTGGTCCCCCTTAGGGTCCCTTGGACCATGAGAGTTAGGGTGATTCCTCCACCCCTGGGTTGTAGGATTGAGAATAAGGGTTGTTCTCTTGTCTCTGGTACAATGCATTGGCTTGCTCGGACTTGGACTCTTGAAATGCATGTAGGTCTGGGCAGCTGTCCACTAAGTGGTCAGAACTATGGCATGCGGCACAAGTGGCCCCATCAATTTGGTCACGGAGAGTGGGGGCATTAGATTTTTCCTTCTTTTCCAACTCAAGTTCTTCTATTCTCCGGGCCATAGCAGCCATTTTCCCTTCCCTCAAAGTCGACTCTCGATTCTATGAACATTGTTTGTAGGGGTAGTCCGTTTTGGTTCACTGGATGGACTCCCACCGTTGAGTCTTTCAAATGACTTCGAATAAGAAAGACCAACCGTCATCGGCACTCTTCTCAATAAATACACCATTGCACATTACTCATTGTGGTTCGGGTTCTAACATCTAGACCTTCATACAAGATTTGCACGAGTCTCCATTTTTCAAAACCATGGTGGGGACATTGGAGTAGTAATTCACCAATCTCTCCAAGTACCTTGCTAGAGTTTCGTCTTCTAATTGCACAAAACCATTTAGACTTTGGCACCGCTCATCTTATGGTTTGGGAAAACCTTTGAAAAACTCCTTTGTGAGTTCATCCCGATTCCTAATGGATGGTTGTAGAGCATGTAGCCAAGACTTGGCTTTGTCTTTCAGAGAAAAAGGAAACAATCTCAATTTGAGGGACTCATCTGTCATTTGGTTAAAACGCAGAGTCCCACAAATATCCTCAAAGTCTCTCACGTGATGGTAGGGGTTCTCAGCATTGACCCTCTAAACACGGTAGCATATTAACGATGCTTGCTTTCGTTCATATTGACAAGCATGTTGGCGAACGATGCAAGAGGGCCGCTTGCCCTAGTTGGGTACATGTAGTCCTTGAGACTACGGGGTTGGTTTGGTTCATCACCCATGGTTTCGATCCGGATGGGCTCTCGATGGAATTGGGCTTTCGTTGAAGAAGCTAACCGGGTATGCTAACGATTTGTCCATGGCATTCTAACTCGTCGGTTAGTTTGGTCTCTAAAGACACAATCATAGCCTAGCACGCGCATCTAGCATGTTAACACACCAACAAGTTCAACACACAAAAATAAAACTCAAAAATAACCCACAAAAACAAAACTCAAACCCAAGAGATTGGTTATTGGTATTGTAAGGCCCCAAGTAGTAGGTTGGTTCCCGACCAAAAGGTGTGGGTTTGATTGTTTGCACAGCCCAGATGATTGGGCTCAGCTATTATGTTGGCCAGAGTTGGGGGTTAGAAATGTATAGCCCGATTTTTTGGTGTTGGAGCTTGGTTGCAGTGCAAGCCCGAGAAGTGGGTTGATAATGCACACCTTTGTTGAAGTGAGCCCGGTTTTGGGTTTTTGTTTTTGGCGGATGTACACCAGATTTGTGGGTCAAGGTTTAGTGGAATGCAAGCCCAAAAATGGGTTTTAGCTTAACGGCCACAGGTTATGTAAACAAACAAGAAGATGGCGGAGCTTGGCGGTTGCCAAAGCTAATGGTTGGGTTCGATCAAGTGGTCGCCAATTGGTAACAGCACGGCTCCAACAGGGGTTAGCAAATGAGCGCGGCTTGGAGCACTCAACAATGAATAACAAAGAAAGCACAGTAAAGAAAAATTTTTTGATGTGCACTGAGGTTATGGATGTGCTCACTAAACGGTGCAAAGATGTGCCAGGGTTTGTGTATTTTAAAACCAATCTAACTAATCACAACTCTTGATACTTTAACAAATCATTCAAACACCATTTTTCACACAAATGCAATAATCACAAGATCAAGCTCACGAGAGGCTTGCAAGTGAACTCGGTGGCTAGCAAGGCAAAGCAAGTACGGTTCAAGAAGGCAAAAACAGTGGCAAAGCACACAGCCGTACACTGGGTCAATGGTTCAAATGGCTTAAGTCATGGTCAGCTTTCGGGCTTGCCGTCATGAGTTACAAGATGCCAGTGTACGGGTTAAACAAAAACTCAAATACACACAACTAAGCACGGATACATAGTTCTCAAGCCATACAAGGTTCGGCACAAGGTGACAAATCGATATCATAATTTTCATGCATTCATTGGTAAAATACATTACCACCGATGCAAAGACCGGGTTGTGCACTCATGAGTGGGCTCTTCTCAAGTCGCTCCACAATTTTTGTGACTTAAGAGAAAAATTTCGGTTCACAAGGTTTCACACTCAACAACGGGGCAAGACAACTATGGCGAGCTCAAAGCTATGCCCGAGTTGCAAATTACGGCAAATTATACTTGATAGCAATGATAAGAACGAGTGGAGAAGACGGTGATGTTGGTTGGATATTATGGAGAAAACAAAATTGCTAAAGAGCTACGGCATGTGATGCAAATAACGAGCCAGATTACGGGGCTCAAATGAAACTCACGATCGATTCGAGCAAATGAAGACAACAAGTATACAAGTGCAATGCATGAAATTCAATGATGTTTCAAGGCAACAAAAGATAGCATGATGATTCAACAAATATATACAAATATGGTTGGAAAACAAAGTGAAGTTAAGCTCTAATGAACAAACTAGCACGCTTTACCCGGTTCACTGCCACGGCCAAAAACTTGGTAGGAGCGTAAAGATGGTTATTTCCTACGACTATGTCTCTAACCGCAAGTGCACGTCATCTATCGGAGACGCAAATGCGAATCGAACCCACAAGGAACTAGAGTATGCAAGGATTGTTCTTAAGCTCTCTTAATCGATTTCTGGGATGAGTGATGAAAAATTATGCTTTGTTTAAAGTCTTTACGATCGATTTGAAGATTACAACTAAGGTGAAATGAAGTGTAAATGATAATGTGTGATTGCACTAGGATTGTCAAATCCACCTATCTCGTGTTATGGGGTTCAACTAGTTTGAATGCTAATGTTCTTGTGGCAATTGAAGATAGGATGTCAACTCTATTTCTTGCTTTAGAGTTTCACCGAGGATAACTCAACCGACACTAATGTGCATACACAGAGTACTAGTTGTCTAATCAAGAACAACTAGTCAAAAGAATAAGCAATACTACATAAAACTTGAGTTGAACATACTCAATTCAATGTGAATCTAACTACAAGAGTACAAAGCATTCACTTTGTGAGAGTAGAGAAAAGAGATATTAACATTGAGTTTATCTTATCAATTAAAGCATACAAGAGCAATTCAATTCTAGTTGAAACACGAAACGAGGAAATTAGGGTTTCATCTTAAATCCTAGTTATGGTAAATTTAAATCATAATAAACATGTTAAAACAAAGAGATTAAATTCAAAAGCAAACTAAACATAAGAACCCTAAATTGAAAACTAAAATCGACTATACCTTTTTCCTCTCCCAAAACTCTCTTTTATAATAAATAAGTTTCCAAAATTGTAAGATTTGAGATTTAAACTCACTTACACGACATGCGAGTGGTTGGAATAAAACCCTAACTTCAACTTTTCTCTCACCTAGCTTCTAAGATGCGAGAAGCTATGAGATAGAAAAGTCGATGCAAGAGGCTGCGGATAGGGGGCTAGAGGAGTTGTTGGTGGCTATGGTGGCGATGGGGGTGATGGTGACGAGAAGAGGGAGATGGTGGCGGTTCGGTGAAAGGGCGTGGGTGAAGGAGGTGGAGGTATGGCTGGGTAGGGTTTCTCGATGAAGGTGGGGAGAAGAAAGAGAAAAGGTGAGGGAGAAATGAGGTTTTACTCGAGTGGTATAGGTATAGGGTGCTTCGATGTGAAGCCGAGGACGGCGAAGGATGATGGGAAGGCCTCGGCGTAGGATGGAGGCGATGGAGATCGGACGACCGAGGGTGGTAAAGCGGTTTTGGCGTGATCTGGTGTTGAGCGGGAGGCGTAGACCGATGCGTGTGGAAGCGAGAGCGTAGGATGCGAATGAGTGAAATCTCGACGGCTTGGGTATACGGGCTCCCGGATCCGGGTCGCGGGGTCGGGTCTAGCTCAAGCCCATGTCTTGTAGATGAGTTGCTACTTGTTGGGTTGCAAGCTGTTGCGCGCGGGCTTTGGCTTTACGCTCCATAGATGCTCGACTCCAATTCTTCGCTCTTTTGGCTCCTCGGATTCTCAGAGCTTTATTTACTACCTAAAAACACAAAGTTAATTAATACAAATATTTATTCTTGAAAACAAAGAAAATACGAGAATGCAGGATAATATCGGTTATGAGCACAAAGATGAGTAAAGTGCCAATAAAAAGGTGTATAAATATGCAATATTTGGCACTCATCAGAGGCAATGAACCCTAACTGTGCTTCTCTGTCGATTTAGGCATCGGGGCTTGCCAATCATCATCGTATGTCTCGATACGGTCTCTCGGAACTAACAGCAACAACGTCTCAATCTCGATTCCTGAGATGCAACATCGAACCCTAATTAATTGATTCCAACCCAACGTTTCCAGATTCAATCTTAATTCATTACAACATCATCTAGAACTCACAAACGGCTAACAAAACCCATTACTTCACTCTTCAATTTATTTCCGGCAAACCCCATTACGTAATTCGACCCATAGTTCATGTCTGCTTCTATTTCTCGATCTCGGATTTTAGATCGAATCGATTAACTCATCTCTACCTTCTTCGTAACATCATCTTCTCCGTCTGGTAAACCCGGCGACGGCTGGCTCTCTCATTTTTTTCGGTTTCGTGTTTTGGTTTACGTAAAAGCGGCTGACCCATTTGTTTTCTTCGAGTGGAAGAAGGAAAAAGCGCTTGTTCTCTAATTTTAGGTTTAGGTTAATCATTGGATGCTTCTCTGCCAAGATAAGCACCACCCAAAGCTGGGTGGTTATAACACACATATTTTTGGATGGGCTACCCGGTGATGACGACCCCTAACATGTAGTTACCCCTTAAC